>CAIGQQ010033541.1:4628525-4645193 GCA_903798035.1 Danio albolineatus | reverse complement strand
ATATGTGTATATTTCAGTCTAGCATTTTTATTTTATTAAATTTACAAAAAACAAAACAGTTATGATTTTTATATAACTAGAACTACCATAGTTTGCCACTTTTCCCTGTAACTTTAAATATGCACGCCCCTGTTGCCTAGAAGCTTCTTGCTATCATAACCATAACTTTCTGGTACCAAAAACATAACTTTACTTCAGTTATTTCTTTCAAAACCATATATGACCATTTTGGTAATTCTAAAAGTGTTTCTGAAATCCTTTAAACAAGACTTCCTTTATTTGTAAGTGTTAAAATTGCATGTAAAAACACTGCCATCTTTTGAAAAGCAGAAGCTCATTTGCATTTAAAGGGACTTTAACTTTTGCAAGAATTTAGCAATGTCAATTTTACAAGCTATGATGAAGCATATGTGGGGTATTTTGAACTCGAACTACAGATAGATCCTGGGGAGACTAGTATTTTACATCTTACTTCATAATATGATCCTATGTAAAAGGGGGGTATTATATTCCCTTTAAAGAAGCTACAGTACTTGATATTGTGTTCAAAGATACAGTAATATGATGAAGAAATACACAGATGCCTTTCAGTACGCAAACCTGTTCCAAGCAATGATTTCTTTCCCTCGTGCCCAGAAAGTGCATGTTAGCCCCAGGATAAAATTTACGTTTGTGATGCTTCATGGTTTGCCTGTATCTATCATGCAAGGCACAGCTGTGTAGTTTGTGTCTGAATCTGCTCAACTATGAGCCGTACTCTGCAATTATGGAGTAATTGTGCCCAGTGCCTGCCTGGAACAACAGAGCCGAAATGCATGTTTAATCAAGTGTTTAGCCAACTGTTTAAGTACTAAATACACAGCTAGTATTTCTCACTTCATTCCTGAGCTGAGAATGATCATCTAGCACTGAGACACTAATTAAATATTTTGTTTATACTATTTGTTTATGTTTTTTGCCTTGAACTGTAAAATGTTTTAGATAATTCTTTTGTGAAACACAAAATAATGTGATGTTATTTATTTTAAACCATAAAACTATTTATAAAGGCTAAAGAGGTGCAATAGGGTTTACAGATGGCAAACAACAACACTTTTCTACTTGCATATTTTTTAAGCGTTCAATTTCCACACATACCGCAAGTGTGTATTTGACGGCAGCAAAGGTGAACCTGCTTCATCTCTCTCACAATTTCAGATTTGAGAGAAGTTACTGCACAGTCACTACAAATGATGAGAAGCTGTCTGTCAGAATCAAGTCCAGTTCTCTTTCACATTTTAAATTCCTCATTAAACACGTCCTGCTTTTTTTTTTTTGCATTAATTTTTGTCTGCTGCTCTGTTGTGTTTAAGCTTTGATATGCTGAACATATGTATTTACAGAATAACATATGTATTACATTGCTCAGCACTGCTCCACTTTTACGGACGTTTGCACTGTTTGGTGAGTTTTTGACACTGGAAAACTTGCCGTTGCACTAGTGTATTTTTGTTTAAAAATGCACAAGTTTTGTTACCGTTATGCTGCTGTCTATACTATTTAAGCGTTTTTGCTATATTAATTGTGGTTGTTTTGTTTCTGAAAAACATTTAAAAAACAAAACCATTCATTCATTCATTCATTTATTCATTTTGTCCTTGTCCCAAATCAAGATTTTATGTTTCAAAATGAAAATCCACCATATACTTCTTCAAAACTCCAGGAAACTGACATAAACCAATAAAAGTAACATAGAAAATCCTGATATAAATATCATTCTTTTATTTGCGAAAACAATTTTAGTTTTGAATCATTGGTGCATTTCAGAATAAATGGACTGAAACAAACTTTTAAAAATTTAGGCTTTCTACAACGTCTCTCTGATTGATCTTCTGAATTATTACCCTGATTCATCAAGCCCCTCTCATGACCATTACAAATGCAGTAGACTGCACATGTAAATGCTGGCAAAATAAGCATATGCCCAGTGAGCTTTAATGGCCACATATCATGCATTTTATGCTGTGTGAATGATAGGCATGGGCCGGTATAAGATTCTGCCGGTATGATAACCTTGGATAAAAATATTACAGTTTCACGGTATGACGGTATTGTGTTTACTGCTCTAAAATATATTCTTTTTAAATGCCTGGCTAAAAAACAAAACCTTTTCCCCTTTGAACACAATATATTTTATTTTGAGAAACATTTGAAATATTTTGAGGCAGTAAACATGTCAGGCTAAATCATTGACTTCTGCGGTCCTGTATTTTTTTAAACAAATGAGATTTCTTTGCAATTTACACCTAAAAAAATGTAAATAAAAAATTCTTACACATACCTTAGGAACGGTATGGCAGAAAATTTTCATGGTATGAAAACCTTGACTTTTCCAAACCACGGTATACCTTGAAAACGGTTATCGTCCCATGCCTAGTGGATGGATATTGGATTTATGGGTTAAATTCTAAAATGCCATTTTAAAACAAAAACGCTCCAGTGTAAATGCTGCCTTTGCTTTTGGAAGCACCACAGACTTGTGTTTGTTTAAAAAACTTTGTTTTAAAAATGCAGACTTGTGTTGCTGAACATAATCAATCGCTGATTGGGTCTTCTGGATCATTCTGTACCCTTCATCAAGACAGTCTCATATGACCATTTCACAGATTTGCTGTCATTTCTGTGACTTGCTCTATGTCCTGTAAAAATGTCTTGCAGAGAAGGAAGGTGGTAGGTAGATCTGAGAGTACACCGCAAATAAAAATTTTGAAAAACAACCCCTTATTTGAAGAAGGTCGCTGGTTCGAGCCTCAGCTGGGTCAGTTGGCATTTCTTTGTGGAGTTTGCATGTTCTCCCCACGGTCGCATGGGTTTTCTATGGTTGCTCTGTGGTACTGGTAAATTGGGTAGACTAAATTGTTCGTAGTATATGATAGTAAATGAGTGTGTATGGATGTTTCCCAGAGATGGGTTGCAGCTGCAAGGGCATCCGCTGTGTAAAACATATGCTGGATAAGTGGGCGGTTCATTCCACTGTGGCGACCCCAGATTAATAAAGGGACTAAGCCGAAAAAGAAAATGAATGAATGAATGACCCATTATTTGAAAGTTGCATTTGAGTGTGAGAAATCTCTTTGAAACTTCTTTGAAACTTCCTTTGTTAAAAATCATCTAGTACTTTAGATATTAATTTTATTTTGACTGTATAAATATTTATAACTCTTAAAGTGCTGGTAACCATCATCTTTTTTTAAATCTACCAGTAATTATGATTTTTTTTGTGATCTGTCCCTTTAAGAATGCAACAGAATTCCTTTATACATTCAGCCACCAGTATAATGATTCCACTGATCTCTTCCTTATCTAATCTAATCAGCCTCACAGGGGAATTGATAGCTCATCTGCACAGCGGGATCTGGAGGGTCATTACCGAGGGGTTATGGAATCCATTTGCAGATGTGCCATATGTTTTTATTATTGTTGTGATGCTGAGAGGTCTGATCTCTGACTGCCGAGAATGAACGAGAGAGTAAGCACACTCTGATCAGTGGCTGTATTCAACAAATAAAAAGTCTTTTTCTATTATTTCAAAGATTTCACGGTAAATTTCCATCTTCATAAGTGTTGCCATTGTTTTTCCATGCCCCGTACCCCTCAAATCACTTCATTACTTGTGCAAGAAAGCAATAATATGTCCCAGCTACAGACTTTGCAGTACAGCTCAATGGAAAACACAGATATAAGTGTTTGCTCTGTACTGCGCTCGGAAATGTCACAAAATTGAAAAATTATCTCTCACCTCCACAGCACATACCTAGATTTCATCTGTTTATGGCGAAGCAGCACTGAGCAAATACATTATTTATTCCTTTCTGAAGCCTGATGAATTATAAAACATGCACGGTGCCAGTTCTCTGAAACCGAACCGCCAACTGCATTAGATTAATTGCAAAATTTGCTGCTCTTGCTTTTTTTATTTTGGCTTACAATGCTTTTTTTTCTTTCTTTTTAATTTTTTTTTTGATAATCTATGATAACTTTTATAACCGTCTTGTTTTTGTGTCACTCATCAGTCTGACAAAATTGACTTGAATCTGAACTTTCCTCTGGTATCTGAGACCTCGTTCTGTCAGATCTTTTGTCTCTAATGGCAGAGCTTTTGTGTTGTTTGGCCTAAGCAAACAGCGAGAATCCACCTCACGGCTTTCTATTGGCTGGAGTAATAACCTGCCAGTCAACCATCAGTCTAGATTAATGAATGACATCTTCACTGTGCTAAAGCCAGGATGACTTTGACCCCTCGGCTTTGCTAATTTGTGTATAAATGCTTGTTTTATAGAGGATGCTGGCTAGATAGATGTTGGCACGGTTTGTTAAAGTAAAAAAGAAGCCAAGTTTCTGCTCTTGGAACTAGACTTATGCCGATATTCAGTGATCCTGATATCATGGGCACTTCAAATTACTGTGAATAATCATTTATTATTAAATGTTAGTTTTGTGTGTCTTTAAGAATATTCAGATTATTGTATTGGCAGTGGTTTTATTTTCAGACATTAATGTTTTCTCCTGATAATCTGGCCTTCAGCATAATCACATGTCAGCAACTCAATGCATTTAGGCATGTAGACATGGTCGAGACGATCTGCTGCAGTTCAAACTGAGCATCAGAATGGGGAAGAAAGGTGATTTAAGTGACTTTGAACATGGCATGGTTGTTGGTGCCAGACGGGCTGGTCTGAGTATTTCAGAAACTGCTGATCTATTGGGATTTTTCACGCACAACCATCCCTAGGGTTTACAGAGAATGGTCGAATAAAGAGAATATATCCAGTGATATATATTCTGAGCGGCAGTTCTGTGGGCACAAATGCCTTGTTGAT
The DNA here is from genome assembly GCA_903798035.1 of Danio albolineatus. NCBI lineage: Eukaryota > Metazoa > Chordata > Actinopteri > Cypriniformes > Danionidae > Danio > Danio albolineatus. The sequence continues at coordinate 4,640,334 of CAIGQQ010033541.1, read as the reverse complement.
GCCAGAGGTCAGAGGAGAATGGCCAGACTGGTTCGAGCTGATAGAAAGGCAACAGTAACTCAAATAATCACTCATTACAACCGAGGTATGCAGAAGAGCATCTTTGAACGCAATACACATCAAACCTTGAGGCGAATGGCCTACAGCAGCAGAAGACCACACCGGGTGCCACTCCTGTGAGCTAAGAACAGGAAACTGAGGCTACAATTCGCACAGGCTCATCCAAATTGGACAATAGAAGATTGGAAAACGTTGCCTGGTCTGATGAGTCTCAATTTCTGCTGTGACATTCAGATGGTAGAGTCTGTTTTTTGACATCAACAACATGAAAGCATGGATCCATCCTGCCTTGTATCAACGGTTAAGGCTGCTGCTTGTGGTGTAATGGTGTTGGGGATTATTTCTTGGCATACTTTGGACCCATTAGTACCAATTGAGCATCCTGTCAATGCCACAGCCTATCTGAGTATTTTTGCTCACCGTGTCCATCTCTTTATGACCACAGTGTACCCATCTTCCAGCAGGGAAACGCTCCATGTCACAAAAGGCACAAATCATCTCAGACTGGTTTCTTTTTTTTTTTTTTTTTTTTTGAACAACAATTTTTATTTTAAACATTGTCATACAAATTGACAAAGGCTTAATTTTTTTTCATTTTAACAAAAAATTAAATAAAAATACAAATAAAATAAATAGAAATGGTAAAAAAAATATATAAATTAAAGGAAATAATACAAAAACAAATATACACCAAAAATAACATAGATTCAAAATAACTTCACACACTTTAAAAGAAAGAATAAATAAATAACATTATTAATGTTAAATAATACAACAATGACATATGTCTAATCTATATACTTTCACTGTCTGTCAGTTCAAGAAAAGAGTCGCCATCTAGATTCTCCAAAAAGTCATAGAATATTTTCCAAATTGACCAAAATATATTCATTTTGTTTTTCAAAAAATAGGTTATCTTTTCTAAGGCAAGGCAGGAGGTCATCCCTTTTATCCACTGAGATACACCAGGACTATCTTCTTTTTTCCAAGAGCACGCAATTACATGTTTAGCTTCCAGCAAACAGAGAATTAACAGCAATCTTTCATGTTTGTTCAAATCTAAGTTCAATGGACAAATATGCAATATACACAAGCTGGGTTCTAGAGGAATTGCTTTACCAATGATTTGACTTACAATGTTCAGTGTTTTAACCCAAAAACAGCTGACCATTGAACAATCCCACATACAATGAAATAAAGTTCCCTTCTCTTGTTTACATTTATAGCACGTATCAGGGATATTTGGGTTAAAATGATGTAACTTAACTGGAGTTATATACTGCCTACTCAGCCATTTATATTGAAGCAATCTAAAACGAGTGCTTGTTGTCTGAGTTTGGGCTATTAAACAAGATTTTTGCCACTCTTCCTCAGTTATATCAGCCTGCAGGTCAGACTGCCAAGCTTGAAGTCTGTCATCAAATGACTCTTTTGATTTGTCCACCAACTGTTTATATAAAACAGATACTTGGCCTCTACCTTTTAAACAGTTAAGTGTAATTTTTTCCAAAATAGAAAGAGGGGGTTCAGTCAAGTGGTGATTTTGTTTTGACATAATAAAACTACACAATTGCAAATATTTGAAAAAGTGCTTTTTTGGAATTCTGAATTTTTTCTTCATTTCTTCAAAGGACATAAAGTGTCCTTCATCATAGAGATCAGATATCTTACTAATACCTTGGGTTGACCAAATTTTAAAACCTGGATCGGCTCTACCAGGGCGAAAATTTTCATTCCCAAAAATTGGTGAGAAACGTGAGAGTTGTGGACATTCACCTAAATGAGTAAGAGCCTCAAACCAAACTGCGATTGTATTCCGGGTAAATGGATTTTTTGTACATTTTATCAATGTCTTAGTATCTCCTGAATAGAGATATAGATTCAAAGGAATTGGAATTGAGTGGGCCTCTATAGAAGTCCAGGTAGGAGGGTACTCTTTCTCAAAATAGAACATTGCTGCTCTAATTTGTGCAGCCCAGTAGTACCATTTTAAGTTTGGTAGGTTTAACCCTCCTCTCTCATAAGGCAAATACAGCAAGGAGAGCCTGAGACGAGGGCGTTTGTTGCTCCAGATGAAGTTGGTAAAAGTTTTTTTCATTAGGGGAAAAAAAGAGGAATGTGGAGGTAAAGGGATAGATTGGAAGAGATATAACAATTTGGGTAAAACTGACATTTTTAAAATATTAACACGACCAATCAGAGAGATGGGGAGTTTTGTCCATCTATTCAAAAGACCTGTTATGGTTTCTGATAAGGGCTTGTAGTTTGCTGATACAATTTCATTCACAGTTGTTGTAATTTTGATCCCAAGATAAGTAAAACCAAGACTGGTTTCTTGAATATAACAATGAGTTCACTGTGCTGAAATGGCCTCCACAGTCACCAAAACTCAATCTAATAGGGCACCTTTGGGATGTAGTGAAATGGGAGATTCGCATCATGGAAATGTAGCCCACAAATCTGCAGCAATGTTGTCATGTCAAAATGGACCAAAAACTTTGAGGAATATTTCCAGTACCTTGTTGAGTCTATGCCATGACAGATTAAGGCAGTTCTGAAGGCAAATGAGGCATCCACCCCAGTACTAGTAAAGTGTACCTAATAAAGTGGCCAGGGAGTGTAAGTCTCCGATTGTTAAAAATAGCTAATTTAACTTAACTCATAATCAAAGTAACTGTAATAAATATGATTATTTCTCACTGTTGATTTTAATATGTAGTTAACATTTACTAATGGGAACTTAATGCGTTACTATTGTAGTTTATAGTACATTTGCAATTATTATTACTTTAGTTTTTACTCTGGATATGTACAGTATATACTATAAAGCAACACTTTTTTTGTTATACTGTAAAGTTATCTTTATGACCGCTTATGTCAGATATTGTCATAAAATTGTGACATAAGCTTCAGGAACTATTGCAACACGAAAATTTGACAGCGTCAGAAGCCTTAAACTTCATTTATTCTTCTAGTTGTTCTTTTGGCATAAAGGCAGTTGGAAAAGTCTTACCTTCAATGCTTGTGTTGTTGTTGTTTTTTTTAATGGCTGATTGTTCCTGTGCTGGGACATGAGCGCTGCAGTATAACTGCTGATCTCTTCAGCTCCATTAAGTAGCTAATCTCCCAGAAAGGGCTCGTGTGTTTTTATGCCTGCTGGTGAAGATGTTACTAGCTTGAGATGTTAAAGATTGTATGTTATAGCTGTGTCCTGGATGATTTCAATAGTTCGTTCTTTGTGAAAACAACAAAAATATTTTGCTTGCATAGAAAAGTTTTCAATGTGTTTCTTTGCTTTTCTTTCAGTTTTTTCATTCACTTTTCTTCTTTTGATGGAAGTTCTAAAATTGTGGTTATTTTATTTCTGAAAAATATTTCAAAAAAATTTTCCAATTAACATTTGGCAATTAATTTAACAATTAACATTTTGTTTTTTGTATTTCTGTTTTTTTTTTGGTCCAAACCAACCAAACTATTGCAGTGAATACACTCAAATTAAACAAAATACAGTAGTTGAAGAATATTTAATGTAGGTCTTGTTTACCTTCTGTAGGCTATGTACTGTGAAAGGTGTCCCGGTCAGTGTTTTTTTACCACTCTGCATGGCTCTCTGTCTAATGTGGGGTAGAGGGTCTGAAAATACGCCGAGTGAATGGAGATACAGCACTAACTTTAAAATAGTACTCAGTGCCGTCTAGGTGACGTCCTTCGGCCTATAATTAGTGCAGTAGCCTCTCAGATCTTCTGAAGTCTGAGCAATGCCCTGAAGGCAGTGGATAAAACTTTAATGTGTTTTGGGTGCAGCTCTATAATGATTCGACCTTGCTCATGACTGGAGCAACAAGCTCTGAATGACATAAGAGATTTCTGCCTGAAAAAAATATTTCGGAAACATAAAGCCAAAGAGGAGAGTCGTTCTGAGTGACTCGATACAGACACACAGTAGTCAGCATTTGAAATGGACCAAAATCTTTCTTCAAAATTGTCCTAAAACTATTCACCAACATTCACAGCAACATCTAGTCTACAAATGACTACTGTAGTGCAGCTAATACAGTTATATTGATATTTTTTCATATACATACAAATGCATATTTCATGTAATAACTCTACATGGACAAACGAATGGTTTATTCTCCAGGACAAGGCACTTGCTCACATACTAACAGAGTAAAAGATTCAAACATTTGCAGACAAGATGTATGACTTTTATATGCATTTCAATTAGTAAAATGTATATAGAAAATAAAGTTGTAAAATCTAAATGCATATTATGAAACCAGAATTTAATGAGATAAAGCATGATTATCATTTCATTGAAATATGACAAATGTTGCTGTGTGCGTATGTCTGTGTGCGTGTATTTTCAGGATTTGCAGTTATATTCAATGTTTAACTATACATGCATTACTTATTTAGGACTTTCAAATCAGTCCTGTTTAAATTTATATTTTAGATTGGCAAGTATATTTACAGAATTTGTAAATCTATATTGTGGTGAGATTTACATTTATATAAATGTATTCATTCATTCATTTTCTTTTTCGGCTTAGTCCCTTTATTAATCTGGGGTTGCCACAGCAGAATGAACCGCCAACATATCCAGCATTTGTTTTACACAGCGGATGCCCTTCCAGCTGCAATCCATCTCTTGGAAACATCCATACACACTCATTCACACTCATACACTACAGACAATTTAGCCAACCCAATTCACCTATACCACATGTCTTTGGATTTGTGGGGGAAACCGGAGCACCCGGAGGAAACCCACGCAACCACGGGGAGAACATGCAAACTTCACACAGAAGTGCCAGCTGACACAGCCGAGACTCGAACCAGCGAAATTCTTGCTGTGACGCAAACGAGCTACTCACTACGCCACTGTGGTGCCCCTATATAAATATATATGCAAGCAAAAATGTGTAAAGATGATAACTGTTACATCCTCGGCTCGTTTCTGCTCACCCAATCAGCGTTCTCCTTCAAAAACCACCTCCATCCAATCTCTTGAACTGTCACCAGCTCCCTAATGACTTGCACCTGTTCCCCATCACCAAAGGACACTATAAAGACCCACCTTCTCCTCTCAGTCGTTGGCCGGTATTGAAGTCGGATGGTTGTCCTCATCTTCACTCCTTCGTCTTCTTCCATGGATGTTCCTTATGAGTCTTTGAGTCCTTCATACTGATCAAGGGAAGGGATTATTCTTATCTGACGTTTACTAGAAGATCTGCCATCACTCCGATGAATTGTGTGTCTCTATACTCACCTGCTGATCTTCCAACGAGCGAACTATATGTGAGATCGAAAACATCCGATGTTGATACTTATGGCCCGTTTCCACTGAGTGGTACGGTACGGTACGGTTCGGTACGCTTTTAAGGCCGTTTCCACTGTCTAAAAGCGTACCGAACCGAACCGTACCGTACCCCTTTTTGGTCACCCTTTCGAAAGGGTACCAAACCCAGAAAGCGAGCCGTAAGGCGGAGCTACACGCGCAGCTGAACGCCATTGGCTTACAGAGTGACGTCATTTGCTCACGCAACAAGCAGAATGAAAACAAAAGACCCGCCATGTTTAATACACAGCCGAGAGACAATGCTCTGAAATAATATCAGCATATAATAACGAGCCATGGTCGACCCGAGCTTAAACAAACATTGTCGTCGTCTTGAACGGCCACAGAGCTGAGAGAAGAGCAGATTGTTATGGGTTACGAGCCCATCAGCGCGAGCGCGAGTGCTTTCGCTTTGTCGCTGCCGATCGCGTGCGCGTCAATATTTAAAATAACAAAGATCTTAACCTGGATTATTATCAACTGGGAATGACGGAGTTACTCTCTAACGAGAGAATAATGACGGAGCTGCTACATGTACTGGTGAAGATTAAAGACACAGATGAGAGGTTTGCACAGACGGGGCTCTATTTCGTTTTGTTTTTGAACCTAAATGAGGCATAAATGTTTGCTGTGTGTAGTTTTTCTGTAATTTGGTAACATCGGAGACTGTGTACGGGCTGTGTGTTCATAAATGCTGCATTTGTTTATTTATTTGATATAATCGCGGACCGTAGGCTATTTCTCATCAATGATCTGCAGTTATAATCAGATCATGTTCAGTCAGTAATGACATTTATACACCAGTGTTTATGTGTATAATAAAGCATCTGTTTTGTGAGAAGTGCTTCTCGTATGATTTTTGAACGACCCATACAGCTTTACTGTAGACATGTCCTCGAGGGAAAATGACGTCGACAAACTTTCTGTCGTACACCACGCCCATCAAAAGAGTACCCTTTAGCAGTGGAAACGCAAGCCTGATAAAGGTGACCCGTACCGACCCGTACCGTACCGTACTGTACCACTCAGTGGAAACGGGCCATTACAGTGCTGTTTAAGAAGATCACCACAGCACTTATATCATCCTTCTGATTCCCCACTTTGATTAGTGACTTTGTTTTGAATAAAACTGCGAAAAGATAACCATCTCTGTCTTCCTTGTTTATGTCACGGTTGCAGTTTTATGCTCTCTCCGGATTGTCTGTTTTCACGTGGGGTTGTCTTGTTTTGATCGTTCACGTGTTTATTGTTTTGGTGCGTCTGGGCTAATCACGTGTGATGACGTTACTCAGCTGTTCTGATTAGCACCAGCTGAGTGTCATCATTTAGGGCTATATATGGACACCGCTGCTATGTTTCTGTGTCAGTTCGTTGTGTGTGAAGTCACTTACCTTCATCTGTGTTCAGGACAGCTAGGAGTGACCACCGGACCCCGTCTGTTTTCCGTCCCGACCTTCCTCAGCCCTGCCTCCTTGTCCTGTCTCTGCTAGACCCTGTGTGGTTGTTTTTGACTTTGTAAATAAATCACTTTTCTTGCATTTTTGGATCCATACCTGCTTATTCACACGTGACAGTTTACCAGCTTGACAATGTGTATAATTTTTGATTGATAACAAAATGTTTAGGATTTGCATTATGTGCCATACTGTATATTCAAGATTTGTAAGGGTGAATGTATATTTAGGGTGTACACTAGTCCTAAACAGTTCTGTATTCAGATTTAATGGTATTTTCTCGAATTTAAGATTTCAGTTTGACGTTTATATGTTATATTTAGTTCATTTCCTTGTTTTTACATCGTGTAGCTGTTCACCGTTCAGATTTTAGAAAGTGAATGCAATGAAACCGTATATAGAATAGAAATCTCAAGCAATGTGACATCAGCGCTGTTTGCATGTAACCTTGCATTATGACAGTTAGTAAATACAGAGTCTTTTATTCATGCACAGCTGAGCTTGTTCTAGCATGTTCTCCAGTCCCAGAGCTCTTAAATGGCAGTGCGCAGTGCTTTACTCTAGCAGAGTATCATTTTACAGAGGACAGTGTTTGGCTGAGCGCTGGATTTCCCTGGTGGATGTGTAAAGAGCTCTCATGTCTCAGTGTTGTCACAGGTTGAGTCGTCCGCTCAGGTTCATTCAGGGCCTCACTGACAGCTAGTAAATCAGCAGAATTGCAGTGAAAACACTGAATTGAATGCTTTGGTCTATATAGAATTGATGCTATGGTCTATATAAAGGCCAGCTTTTTTCACTGCTGTGTTGAAGATGTGAGTTGAGATGGATTTTTCTGCTTTGAAATTTAATGATTTAATAATAGTGTGATAATGATCTGATAATAAATGTGCAGTAGTCCAACTTGACTTATTTTCTTTGGCAGAACACAGAAGTAGACGTTTGGCACAATTTACTGACTGCTCGGTTTATTTAACTACAGAATACAGTGGCATTGCAGGGTCTGTAAATTTTAACAGTCCAAAAATGTTTAAACTACCTATTTAAAGTGAGTTGAAACAACTCAATTCTTAAGTTTTTTGGGGACAACTTAATTGTTTTATATTCAATCCGCTCACGTTTGTAAAAACAATAAAGTTAACTTTATTGGTTTGTGTTGAGACAGCATGAAGGAATTTTGCAAGAACAAGACATAAACTCTTTATTACACACAAACCCTTCATGTTGTCTCAACACAAACCAATTAAGCCCATATCTTTATTGTCTTTACAAAATTGAACATAAAACAATTAAGTTGTCTTAAGAATTATGTTGTTTCAATTAATGTAAAAAAAAGTCATTTTTTGAGAGCACGCACAAAGAAGCAGCATAATTATTCACATTTACATGTATTCAAATGAGGTGCATAAAATGCCAAATGTTGTTGATTTTTGTTTTGTAATTCATTATATAGTCAATAAATTTGAAAATAGAGAAAGAGACATTTAAACTTTGAATTAGGACTCTTAGTTAATTATTTATTTAGTTAGTTACACAATGTACATGGTAAAACCTAAGTTGTCAGACAGAAAAAAACCTCACCTAAGAACAATCAGGAAAAATCTTAGTTTTTATGAGTCTAGGGAATCTGGTTGATAAATTACCCCAAAAGTAGTCATTGTGGTAAATGTGAAAATAAATAAGTAACAAATTACTATATATATTACAACAGAAAACAGCTATTTTAAAATATCACAAAATATTACTGACCCCAAATCTCATATATTAGATTTATGCTGCCGTTTATGAAACCTGACAGGCTTTGAACGCTGAATGGTTTTACTGTTTGGAAACAAGAAGCCTTCGCATCCTGTAAAATGACACCAGAATGATGAAAGAATTGTTATTTTGGAGTGAACTATTTCAATAAGCTTGTCTTTTCTTTTCATATTTTCTTGCCCCGAGGAGACACAAAATGTAGCACAACTTGAGCAGTGCAAATGAGGTTCTAAATCATGAGCAGTTTTTTCTTCTTCTGTTTTTATATCTGTAGCCATTGACTGCAAAGTATTATTCCTTTTCCTATTCCTTTCTTCCTGTCCTCCAGCAAACATCCATCTGCCTTCAGCGTTTAGTGAACTGTCAGTGTGTCCTCATACCAGCTGCGAATCCAAGCTGTGCTTTGGGCCATAATTTGTTTGGGCAGTCCCTCTCAGCGAGGCCGGGCTCCTCCGTATGGTGTTTTTTTTAAATCCTGAAAACCAGAGCACAGCACACCACTAAGATATGAGAGAATGAAAGTGAACTGAGGATAAAGTGAACACTAATAATATATTAATGCAGACTGTCCTTGCCTCTCCCTTTCACCATGTGAAAGCCTGAGAAAGGAGAATGGACAGAGTTCTCACTTGTGTGTAAATGTGTGTGTGTGAGAGATGGAGAGAAAAACAGACAGGGGTACTATGATTGTGAGGCTGTTCTCTGGAGAATGGGGAGATTTTTTTACATTTTATCAGGCTAACATGGGTAATGGACTTTAATCGTCTCACTGAATTATACATGTTCAGAACAGTTCTGTTGGCCCTGTTGATTATGGCCATTTAGGGAGCATCACTATACTCTTAAAATAAAGTGTTGGGATCATTTACAGTTTGAACCCAAAGAATGACCAGTCTGTCAGATGAAGAAGAACCAGAGTCAGAGATTCAAGTAAATAAAGTTTACTGAAGATAGTTTGCAGTTTCATTAGCAGAAGCCAGCTTGACTTACAGTACAACAATATAGCAATTATGCCCTCTACACAAGACCAGAAAGGGTGTGATTCAGGTAACAGGTTCCGATTGGTTAAAACAAAGATAGACAATTCTAAATTTGTACGTCAATGCGGGGGCGTACCAGTCCAGATTGGGATGGCGACAGGAGGATTGGGTCAGGTTGCCTGTAGACAATTAAGACATGGTCTCAGACCAGAATTGACCCATCGGATGCATATACACATGCAAGAGATTATTAGTTATAAAATCCCAAGGTTGTTTCTTTGTACTCTCAGCTGTCTATCAAACTAGTTCAAAACTGGTATAAACAGCATTTAGGCTGCTGTATTCTTACTACACACAAAGTCTATTTTGCATAAAAAGCAAATTACTTTAAAAAGAATTAACCGAAAAAAATAGCAAAATCACTTTAGACACTGTAGACAGTATTAAATCATAGAATAACAATAGAAACAGCTGTTTTCAGTCATCAGGCTCAACAGTTTCACTCAAAAGGTCTCCATGATCTATGACCTGGCTCCTGAAAATAAAGTTAAAATAGACAGACAAAGGAACGAGGACACTTAAAAACCTTATTCATCAGTCAAAGTCATTTCAAAGTTAAATACTGATTCAAATAATCATATTAATAAAATAACGAGAAAAAGGATAATGAGAAAAGGATAAACGTTGATCCTCGCTGGGACGGATTGGAAGACCAAATCCGAGTCCATCAAAGATTGTTTATTTGGCATCTACCTGTACGGTGCCACGAAGAAGCATTTTTAATTTTTTTAAAAAACATTTATTTACACTGTGAAATAAAATTAAGTTTAAGTGTTATTCTGACAAATGTTCTTTGAGGAACCAAAATGGTTCTTCAATGGGATTACTGTACATAATCTGTGAACGTTAGTGTGTGTTGAACCTCTGTGAACTTTTAATTCCAACAACTTCATTTCCAATGAACTTTTAATGTGTAAACATTCTTTCTTTTAAACACTGTAGTTCAGAAGATTTAGAAATCTCATATACAGTAGTGTATTCATATGGTCAAAAATACAGTAAAAAATGTAGGCTGTTAAAGTTATACTGTTTTTACTATTTTAAAATGCTATTTGTTTTTGAAATTTTCAGTCTGCTTAGTGTCAGATGTACATTTTGTATGTATGTTACATTTCCCCCCCCAGGAATTTACACGTTATTATCAGTTATCTTTTCAAAATTGTTGTACTGCTTAATCTTTTGGTGAAATTGGTGATTGGCGATCATTGATTTCAGTATTCTTTGATGAAGGGAAAGTTCAAAAGAACAGCGTTTGTTTAAAAAATGTATATTGTACATTACAGTAATGCATTGTTACTGTAATGCAATATATTAAAATAAAAGACATTACATGTATTAAAAGACATTACTGTAATGCACAGTTATGTCATCAAACAAGTAATAATAATAACATTCTTATTGTTTTAATAAAAAAGTAAATAAAAAAACATAATGTATACTCTACATAAAATCTGATGAACTGTTTAAATAGATTTATTAAACGGACTATACTGTATGAAAAAGTATAAGAAGAATTATAATTCTGATGTATTGCTGAATTTACATCATACGAAGGGCTTGCATTTGAGCGTACTTTACTATCAAAACGTTTGAAACTTGAAACATAATGCATAGAAATTGCATTTCTATAATCTGTAAAAATGTTGTGTTTCCTCAACAGAATTCTAACCATAGTGGGGCCAGACTTTGATTTGCGGACACTCAGGGCAGTAAGAGTCTTGCGGCCACTCAAACTCGTGTCTGGGATTCCCAGTAAGTCATATTACAAATATATTGATTGTGTCTTTCTCTTTGTTTTTTATAGGCAAAATCTAATAGTTACATCAGTCTTTGCATTCAGTTCATTATTACTTCTTATAACGGTACATACACTGTGTTCTTTGTGTTATAAGGTCTCCAAGTAGTTCTGAAGTCCATCATGAAAGCGATGGTTCCTCTGCTTCAGATCGGCCTCCTGCTGTTCTTCGCCATCCTTATGTTTGCCATCATCGGTCTAGACTTTTACATGGGCAAGTTTCACCGCACCTGCTTCAGAACCGATACTGGTATGTGATCTTTAGCATGCTAATGGAGCGTGTGGTTGCAGTTTATTGTGTCTGTAAGCACTCATACACTTTTAAAATGCTGAGCTAGTTTACCTCTGACAGTAATGTTGTTCT
>CAIGQQ010033541.1:4600458-4628515 GCA_903798035.1 Danio albolineatus | reverse complement strand
TCTGAATATTAAGTAAAAATCATATTCCATGAAGATATTCTTTACATATCCTACTATATATATATTATATATATATATATATATAAGGAATTTTTCTCAGTATTTAGATTTTTAAATATAGTTGTATCTTGGCCAAATGTTGTCCTATTCAAACAAACCATAAGTCAATGTAATGAAGCCAATATGGATACATAAATACCATAATAAATGTATTCCTTATGGTTTCTTCATGTAGTAAATACATTAAATAACTTTAACTTATGAATCATTATTTTGAAATGTCTATTTTTAGTCTTTTGTGAAGTTTTTTTTGTAGATTTCATGAAAATAGATGAGTAGATAATAGATCAATAGTTGAGTAATTATGACTGGATACATAGTGTTGTTTTTACAAGGCTCTACATCAACTGTCGTGTTGTGTGGATTTAGGCCAGGCATACATTTGTCATATCTAGAGCCAGATTATGAATTCTTCTTTGAATCAGGCCAAATTTCAGTTTTGTTGTGGGTTGTTTGTCATGTTGTTCTGTGGTTTGTCCCAAATCTGAATTTTCATCAATGTCAAAAGTCCCCAAAAATTGGTTTCAGCAAAACTTGATTTTAATAAACATTGATGGATTTGGCAGACCACTGGCGTCTTCTCCAGCACCTCGTACTACATGAGTACTGCATTTTTGATGGTGCATAAAACAACTTTCACCTGCAGCAGCGCTCATTAATGTCAGTTACACAGCAGTGGATTAATCAGATGAACTTGAACTTGCATAACAGTCTGATCGCTGCTGATTTGCATCCTCCTCGAGTGTTCTTCTGCAAGCTGGTCTTTCGGTCCTCTGGGATCCTTAATGAGAGATCTAATGACAGATGAATGTTGCAACATTTCGCCATCCAGACCTTGGCTCTCATAGAGATAATCTGATTATCCCGGACACTAGAACTATACGTCAGTGGAAAATTAGAAGCTAGTATCCGTTCTTTCTCATTCTCTGTTCTCTTCAATTCTCTGTAGACTTATAAGCAGCTCTGTTGCAAAACCTGGTGATTTGCCTCACTTCCTGCTGCTTATGTACAACAGTCTTGAGAAGGAGCATAACAAACAGTTATTAAACCTCACAACTGATTGATCTGAAACCATCTACACACAGTAGGGCAAAAGTAAGGACCCCAGTTGAGTTGAAATAATTGAATTAGGATGATGTTAGCATGTTGCGAAGCTATTCATAGGATTACTCCAAGCATAACAAATTTTACACTTATGTATTTTAGCTTATACTATTATAATCCTAATTAATTCTAAATGAAAAACAATGTTTTGCACAAAAATATAGTTTCTATCATCATAAGACATTCTTTTGTTTCGTATCAATGGTATGTTTGCATAAAAAAAAGTACAGAGTGCTTTTTAAAACTGTTGGTTGGGTTTAGGGAAGTGGGTTGGCAGGTCAATTGGTGCTTTTGAAAACACTTGGTTGGGTTTAGAGGAGGAGGAGGGTGGCTCAGTTGATCAGTCAGTCAGTCATTCAGTCGACAGCGGCCTCTGGTGGATTTACATGAGAACAGCAGGCGCAAATGGCAATCGCTATAGGAATTTGAGATCTCATGAAGCATACACAGTGGCCCCTGTCTCCAAAAACTGTAAAAAAATAAAATAAAAGAATAAATAAAAGAATACCTCCTGGGACGTATTTGGCGCTGTCCAGAAATGTATTTGTATATACTGGTTTTCAGAATGAGCCTAGGTTGGTCATAGGAGATGAGATGTCATGCAGATGGTGGAATGATAACATTTGCTAATTCAACATTAAAGTTTTGTTAGATATTTCTGTTTTTTGTTCTGTTGTTTCCTAATGTGACTTTGGGGTTTCATCATGTTCAGACATGTACAAAAATCATACTTCAGTTTTTTTTAACTAAATAAAAAACACATAATTGTTTGAGACCTTTCTTTTAATTCAATGTTTGTTATTTTTAGTCTTTTATGCGCTTGGGCTTATAGAGTTAACTATTCTTGTAATACAAGGAAGTTGCTTAATTAAGTTGCTTTCTTTACTGGTTGCCTTGAGTGTATAAACTCCATACGTTTTGGAACAGCATTAATGTCCCTTATTTATGTCCCTTATTTTTAGACATCCCTTCAAAGCAGCAAAATTGTTATATATATTTTTAAAAACATTCATACTAAAATGGCATAAATTGCTATTCAGTGCATTTCCTAAAATGTCTTTAATTAAAATGGCACAGTCTTCATTTTCACATTACTTTATTAGACTTTGTATTGGATAACACAGTGGTTAACAACAGGAAAATACTGGATGACGAAAGGGGGTCATGGATTTGGTCATTTTTCCCAGGCCAGACCTGATTTAGCTCAGTATACTGTATATTCTAGTCACTGCACTGTAGTTTCAAGAAAATTGTCTCTCTTAAGTAATAATAATAAGGCCCATTAGAGATATGTGGGTTAAACATTGCAAATGATTCGGTATTGTATAGCAGTGTATTGTATGAATTCAAAGTTAGACATTTTCTGTTTTACAAACTGAATCCACTTGATAAACCTCAACATTTTGCAGAATATTTTACTCTCATAAAGAATTCCTAATTGCATGGATTTCTAATGAAGTATGATTTCTGTTATGAAATCTGTACAACTTCTAGCCAAATCTAGCCAGTCATTCCATTAGCTACCCCATACAGATTTTAGCAGGTAGACAAAGGTTAGCAATAGACAATAAGGCTGCTTTAATTGATAATAAAGCAGAGGGAGAACATTTCTTTCAATAAATATGTTCCTTTAGACTCTGTTGGGTTTCATCGGTGACAAGTGGAAATGATTAAAATCTCCAATTCACTTTATAAGTGAATTTAAGGACACTTAAGGACATTATTTAGTAGATTTCTCTTTTAATTCAATATAAATGCTTTGGGTTTGTAAGTGCTAGAAGATCCTTATGAGTAGCTACTAGCAATTTGGGCATATAGATTTATGTAAACAGTATTGTGATTTTATTAAGCTGCATGACATGACAAATATGGCGACACGGTGGCGCAGTAGATAGTGCTGTCGCCTCACAGCAAGAAAGTCGCTAGTTCGAGCCTCGGCTGTGTCAGTTGACATTTCTATGTGGAGTTTGCATGTTCTCTCCGTGGTCGCGTGGGTTTCCTCCGGGTGCAACGGTTTCCCCCACAGTCCAAAGATATGCGGTACAGGTGAATTGGGTAAGCTAAATTATCCGTATGTGTGCAAATGAGAATGTATGGATGTTTCCCAGAGATGGGTTGCAGCTGGAAGGGCATCCGCTGCGAAAAACAAATGCTGGATAAGTTGGCGGTTCATTCCGCTGTGGCGACCCCAGATTAATAAAGGGACTAAGCGAAAAGAAAATGAATGAATGAATCACTTGACAAACAAGGTGTCAGCAAAGACAAAATCAACAGCATTTACACAGGAAGCAAAAAACTAAACCAAACAGTATCACATTTTTATTTATTCACACTTACTGCATTGCTGGAAACTTGATTACCACATTTATTATAATATTTAAATCCTTATATACCATACCTTGTTTGGAAATGCTCACATTTGGCAAATATTTGCTCCTTTTTTTGTGGTTTAAGGTTTGCGTATTTCTTTGCATTTTAAAAGCAGATATATTCATACCTCAGAAATGCTGTATGAAACGTGTGGATGCACCAGATAATTGGCTCAAATTAATTCACACTTGTCATTAGTGTAATAATATGGTAAGGTCTGTATTCAGGATTCCTCCGATCCACATACTATCACCCAAGGGACCACAAACCTGTGATCCAAGGCCTTTAGAAAACATGTAACCCTGCAGACTACTGAGACAATGTTATATTTCAGCTACAGAACACATAATCATTTAGTATGTCAGAACCATTTTCAGGCTTTAGAGAAAATGTAGGCGATTCACCACTCTTTCGTGTTCCCTCAGAATGAGACTGTTTCAGTGCCATATCCATTTTTTTACCCTCATGTCAGATGGCGCTCGTCCAGTTTTCAAAGATGAATCGCTAGCATTCCTTTCAAAAACCAAAAGGATGGCAATATCTGGCAACCCACTCCACCCTGGACTCAGTTCAGAGTCTCTTCATTTTAAAACAAAAACGATTTGGCTGAAGAGATACTCTTGTGCTGTCGTCTTTCATCCAGTTGCATGATACAATAACCAATATAGACTTCTACAGTAATAAATAAATTACAATTAAGAAAAAGTCAGTCAGACGAATTCCCAACAGCGCTGTAATAAATTAAATACTCAGAGGAGTAGAGATGCAGCAGTGGAATTTTGGCTCCTGCTGCTTTGCTGCTCTTGCCAGAAATGCAATTTTAAAGCTAAAGTGAGAAAGATAAAGGGACAGAGGTAGACACGTCGAGGCGGTTGCTGTAGAAACAGTTGTGTAAGAGACTATCTGTATGTGTGTGCTGAATCAGCATTCTCCACCATCCCATAACAATTACAGACAATATGTGAGAGCAATTTGCGAGTAAATGGCCACTAGGAGAAATCTTTTCATTGCATGCCTCATAAATGCTTTGTGAACGGCTCTGTGTTGTATATGCTGGTGAAAGTCTGTCACTCACTAGTCTTTACAAAGCAGCGGCCAGTAGATTGCATTTCACATCCTTTTTTAACCCCCCAAAAAAGGGTGGGATCTCACCAATTATTTGGACAATAAGAATGATTGTGTAGAGGTTGATGTACAATATTTAGTTTCAGCATCGACACTGCAATGTGCGTGTCTGTGTTACATCTTAGGACATTTATTTGATATTTTTCTTGTCTGCCTCAATATGAAGATAATACTATTCAATATTTTGTTGTTGTTGTTGTGTAAACTTGTGGAAGCTGTAGACAATTGGGTTTCGTTTTTTTTTTTGAGGCTTGTTTTTTGTTCTTGGTTAGATAGGGAGTATAGAGTAAAGGTAAAGTTTATGTTTATTTGTTATTTCTTTTATTCAGGGAAGTTATTTTGTTCAAACAGAACATTTAGACATATTTTGTTTGTTGTTTTGGACTGGTTTCTTCGTGAATTGTCTTGCTTTCTTAAAAAAAATCTGATTTAGATTTAGGGTAAATAATAGGGTAACAGTCCACAATAGTCAAAAGTCAAGTAGGGTTCATATTTAACCATAGATCACAGTTCAGAATGCATATGATTTGTGGATTCATTGCAAATTTTACACAACACTGTACACAATACAGTGACAAAGTATAATTTTTATGTTTTATGTCCTGTTACAAGCATTCAGGAACGAAATTATAAGGTTTGCAGCTTTGACAAAGATTCAGATTGAATGGAATTTATACAGTGAAGATGTGTTATTTTAATCAATCTGGTTCTATGTCCGTATAATGTTAGACTCATAAAACTCTGTTTATTTAATTTGTATCTTTGTTCTGTGATCTGTGCTTGTATTTAATTAATTAGATTTTATTCAGATAGGGAAGAGCGGGGCACAAAGTAACACTCTTTGGTTTTGGCCAAATAATGAACAAAGTAATGTTTTTTTTTACCAACAACACACAAGCCTCTTCTACAAATGAGCACTGAAATTATGATTGCCGGACCTATTGTTTCTGTGCAGTATTGCCAGAAGTGCCAGGGGTAAAAATGTTACTATTTTCCCCACCTGTGGGGCAAGTTAAAACAGTCTGAAGGTTAGTTGTTACACATGCTTATAAGTTCTTAACATTACACTCAAAATGAAAAACAAACAAAAAATTTTATTGCTTCCAACAGTGTGTGGCGTATTTGTAACACCCTGTTACAACTAACCCTGCTGTGTCATGTTTTCCTCAAAACTGACTAGCAGTCACTGTGTGTTTTTTTACATCTTTCAAAATGGTTCCATCTTTTAGACTAGAAGATGGTAATCACAACAAAATAATAAAGAACATACTTTTACAGATTTTTAAAAATAAATAAAAAATATCGATTATAATAAAAAATACTTTTATGCTGCAAAAATGGTTTCTCCTGTGTTTCCCATCCAAATTTCGGCAATCTTTTTCAATAATTGGCATGAAGATGTCTACCAACTGTGGTGAAAACCTTGGAAGCATGGCATGGTTAACCCTGAGTAAATGCCTTAAAACTTGTTACATTTTACCCCGTAATACTTTGTGCCCCACGCTCCCATACACTACCTTATTCTTTCTAAGTAAAGCTATTCAAGTCACCTGATAAAATTCTGTTTATATCAAAATATGTTAAGAAAGAAAAAAAAGAATATGGCAATGTCAGTTATGTGCTATTGTGAAATGTGCTAAAGAGATTTTTACATGGGCTGTCAGTGACGGATGGTCTGTTGGAACCCTGTGGAGATTCAATCTCCTCCAGGTTCTTCTAGGTTCTCATATTGATGTTTAATTCTCTCTGTACCTCCACTGTTTCTCAGTTTCGGCTCTCATTACTTCTGTCTCATTACAGGCCAACGATGCCTCAGGGAACACCTGGAACTGGCTCTACTTTATCCCACTCATCATCATCGGCTCCTTCTTCATGCTCAACTTGGTTCTGGGTGTGCTGTCAGGGTAAGTCTGAAATCAGAGTGATCAAATTAGTTCAAAGTGTGGAGGGATTTTCTGGAAGTCTCAATTGTTGACATGTAAGATGTCATTATAAGCGTCAGTGTTAAGATGGTGGAAATCAAATGTATCTATACATCCATCCATTTATTGATTGAATGACTGACTGATTGATTGAGATCGATTAATGGTGTAGAATAATTATTAGAAAACCAGATGGTAAAGTTAGCTTGAGAATGTCTGATCATTTAAACAGCTTTGTAAACTTATACGTTTTATGGCTGGGTTGATTAAGCAAAGGCAATATTCTTATGCATTGTGTCAATACCAGCGTTAATACCAGTGTTAATACCAGCTAAGCTGTAAACCTCCAGCAGTTGCTTTCAGGTGGAGCATCGTTTACTACACAGAGCCATAGTTCACAGACAAGCTACTGAAAAAAGGCGGAAGATTTAATTGCCGCAATTCTGAAATTGGTGAGCATTGTTCTGTGATTTGACAGCTGTTTCATAGATTCTCAGTGATCTATGGCTCTGTGCTGCTGCTCATCTGAAAGCACATAAAAATACCACATTTAATAACATGCTTTTACACCTAACTGAGACCTTAACTGCAGTCAAGTGTTTGAAGCATATCATTCTGTGAGATGATTTTATAGTTGTTCACATTGAATCAATGAAAGCAGTTAAACTCTCTACTCTGTTTGATTTCCCGACCATCACTCTTGTTTGCTGCATATTTGCAGTTTCTGCATAAGAGAGCTCTCTGGTCTTTGAAGCAGATTTACTACTGATCACAGAGCCGTGCGTCCCTGACAAGATGTGCATGAGAATAGCAGCTTTTGCTGTGTTTCAATCTTCAATCTTTCACATAATCATGCAGCCCTAATACTGTATACTTGGAGGATTTCTCTCGAAGTTTAAACATATATAGCTTACAAAGCTGTGAAAGTAAGAATTGTGTACATGTTTACCTTATTTCTAGCAATTTAAGTATTAACATTGCTTAAACATTTTTGATGAAATAATACTGGTAACTTCCCAGAGATAGGTTGCGGCTGGAAGGGCATCCGCTGCGTAAAAAATATGCTGGATAAGTTGGCGGTTCATTCCGCTGTGGCGACCCCAGATTATTAAAGGGACTAAGCCGACAAGAAAATGAATGAATGAATAATACTGGTAACAATTTAAATCATGCATGTATTAGCATGAACCACCATAATTTCAACATGTTTTATCAAAGTATTACTTTTTTACCAAGTCTCTAACATGTTACCTTGTCTCTAACATCACATTTCTATCATGTTATGAATGGCTAACATAGTTTAGGATGTTACTAACATGTTATGAATTATTAACAAATTACAATATTCGTAGCATTTAGCATTTTACCATATTGTTAGCATGATTTATGAGGATGTTAGATTGTTAAACTCTTTGCTGAAGTCTTTGCTAGTCAGGTCAGTTAAAAAAGCTGAGTCAAAACATAAAAACAAAATATAGGATTGACCTGAGTTTGGTGGCTCTAACTGACATAAGATAATAAACTTGGTCTCTGAAGAAAAAGTTTGGTAAGACTTTATTTTATTGTTCCCTATTGTACATTTTGTTGACCAAAACTTACATTGCAACTACACACCAATTACTTCTCATTTGAGTATTAGTAGACTGTCTACTTAATATCTGCTATTACTGCTTCTTTTACAGACATTTAACTGACTCTAAGAAACTTTTTCAAGTACATGTTAAATTACACCAACCCTAACCCCAACCTAACAGTCTACTTATAACCTAATTATAAGTTTAGGTTAGAATTATTTGGCAATGGCACATAGATGCGATGTAACTTAATTCAACAAAACGCTTCTAAAGGACCATCAAAATAAAGCGATACCAAAAGTTTCCCCAAGTCAAAATAATTTACAATAAACAGAGTTAATAGTAATATTTTTTAATGAGACGGTTTTAAAAAAGATTATTATATATGTTTAATTTGAACTAGTGAAATTCTTTGGTTATATTGAATTTCTTTGCATTGTATTTAGTCTGTAATTAACATTCGCATTGTCTGTTTTCCTGTCATTTGCACTTGGTTAGTTCAGTTCAAATTTTAATTCATGGTTTTGAAATTCATTATATGTTGGCTCTACTCTTGTCTTAGTACCTCATGTAATGCACTTAAATTAATGATCTACTTTTGGAATTTGCGCTCTTGGTTGTCCACTAGCATGCATTTAAAAGATTTGGAGCCAATACAAAGCTTTAGCCATTTCAATTTAAACCACAAGCAAACAAACAGCACTTCTTTAGGATTACATTTCTTAAAGGGATGCAACACATTCGGTGGACTCTTTTGAAATAAATGGCCTTTCCTAAACAATTGAAGGCCCCATAAAATGATTCCCGTTCAGCAAGTTGGAATCAGTTCACCTACGGCTTGCGCATATCCAGAGTAAAAGCAATGTTAAGTGCAGTAGAGCAGACCAATTTGATTAGGCAGCTTTATTTTGCCAATGCAGTGTTGGTCACAATTAGGTTTTTCCTCCATCGATCGTGATCGAGCCAAAAGCGCCACATACGCTCTGTACAAAACAAATAACAAACACTTAGACTAAAGCATCTTTATTTTTCCCTCATGGTCTCTCTCTCACTAACACAAACACTGGTTTAATGGAAGGTCTGTGGATGAATGTTTTGTGGTGAACTGTATAGCGGCTGGTGGGATTTGAGTTTATGATTTCCTGGACGTCCTCAATCTAATGTTCACTATTTCACTGAATGGCTCATGATGTCTGTGTTGTTGTCGTGTGGCATTAAGTACTTGCTGTTGCTTCTTCAGAAGATCTCTAACATGCTTTGACATCTCTGCTTTTAAGGCTTTAGTTGACAGAGGCTCATTCTGGTGTGCTGGTGCTGGTGTTTGTCTCTGTGCAGTACAGTAATCAGAGAATGACAGGAGAGCTGGCAGTGGGAGAGTCTTTGTCTTCATGCTTTATCTCTGGCGGCAAACATATGGCAAAAGATTGTCAGCTAAATCCTCACTTTTTGCGAGTGTTAGTGAATCTGCTATTTTCATAGGAGTCACAGCACACATAAAGGTCCTGTGAAGTTCTTTGAAATATGCAATTTTATTTAGTGTCTGACGTAATCTCAACTGAAACACAAAGAGAGGGTGGGACATAGTGTAGCTCCTCCCCTTTTAAAACAGCCAATAGCATTTTGCTTCATCACCGCTCTTCCCAGGCACAAATGCTGGAGTTATTTCAGTGTGCAATTACCACAGATCTCATTGCTCACTTTTTTTGAGGATTGATTGAGACGTTATTGAGATTCTGGTGAAGACGCTTGAGATTGCTATAAGACCGGGCCCCCTTAGACAATTTGTTCCAGCCCTCCTAATAGTGTGACTAAGACATCAAAAATAAATTTAATTCAATCAAAAAACGGTCACTTTAGTTTGAGAGTAATGTGTGTCTGTTCAATATAGCAGGAGCTGCAGTTGAAGGCTGCGCACAGCGTGAGTCACCTGACATTAAGCGAGTTGTGCGGGCAGCTGAAAATATTTTTATATGTTTGTAGAAAAGGCCTTTCGTACAATGCACTGAGATGGTTAATAGAGATGCAATGATTAGCTGATTTCACTATTGAACGTGTTTTAATTCATTACAGTTAATTAATCGTAACGACTTCTCAACATCGAGTTTCTGTTGCACGGAACAAAGCTGAACAAAATTATGCCAACTATGTGCTAGTTTAAAGTCCCGAGCTTATATCAAGGCACGCAAATATTAACTATAGCAGCAGGCCGTTCACATATCATATCTCTTCTGCATGCAAGTTGATTATTTACAATGGGGACATTCGCATATTGGGAGTGGTGCTCGCACGGCTCGTAGAGCGGACCGATGCATTACAGTAGAATTTATCTCACACTGTTGTGGTGAGAGTTGTGCGTGGCTTTCAGTGCAATGTAAACAAATTATACATTTGACGAATTATTACAAATTATTAAAATTATTATGTATGAACGCAGAACAGAACAGTTCATTTAAACTCTTAGCTAATATAAATCTTAAATTAACATTAGACAAATATTTTTTTTAATTTATTCTTATTTTTATTTATTTATTCATTGTTCTGTAATTATAAAATCATCACTCATGTTTAAATCAAAAGCTTTTTCATTTATTTTTAAGTCCAAAGAGAGAAATGGACCATTGTTTGTTTTAATATTTTGTGCTGTATTTGGTTACTGACCAGCAATAAACAACACTTAAAATATAAGCAGTTTTCTCATGATTTTCTTGTTGATTAATAGTATTTTGAATTTATTCATTCATTCATTTTCTTGTCGGCTTAGTCCCTTTATTAATCCAGGGTCGCCACAGCGGAATCAACCGCCAACTTATCCAGCATATTTTTTACGCAGCGGATGCCCTTCCAGCCGCAACCCATCTCTGGGAAACATCCATACACACACTTATTCACACTCATACACTACGGACAATTTAGCCTACCCAAATCACCTATACCACATGTCTTTGGACTTGTGGGGGAAACCGGAGCACCTGGAGGAAACCCACGCAACCACGGGGAGAACATGCAAACTCCACACAGAAATGCCAACTGACCCAGCCGGGACTCGAACCAGCGACCTTCTTGCTGTTAGGCGAACGTGCTACTCACTACGCCACCGTGGCGCCATTTTGAATTTAATAAATTCATAATAATCGTGATAACCGTGAAACCATGATCGTTCTTCAGACTATAATCGGACAGTGTTGGGAGTAACGCGTTATAAAAGTAATGTATTACAGTAATGTATTACATTTTCCTGTAACGCAGTAGTGTAAGGCATTACTAATGCATTTTCAGTAATATTTTACTCGGTACATGTTCAGTAACGCGTGCGTTACAGCAAACTTTTCGCCCGCAAGAGATTAACAAATAAAAATAGCGCAGTTCTTTTTCCTGTTCGTGGTTTGTGAATATACGCGCGGCGTGTGTTGTCATTAATCTCCCTCCGGCTATTGGAACTGTATACTTTGAACGCGGAATGATTTCAGCTTCTGAGCTCGAGGTCCGAGGCGATTGGCTCAGCCCGGTGCGCAGTAATCTTAAACCCTAACGCACAGCGGAAAAGCGGCAAATTGATTCGCGAGATGTACATATGGTGTTATTTTTACTGACAAACGTATTCATGTAATACGAGCGAGCGAACGCGCGCCGGTTTCTCCTCGCGTGCACTCAAAAAACGGCTGCTCACGTACGGATGATGTGTTCTCGTTCTGTCAGATGATGCAGACTCACAAGTTGTGCCTTGTGTTTCTTCCCGTTTTTGTGCTTTTGCTCTAAATATTATATTATCTTATACTATATATCCAGAGATATTTCTACACTTTTTACCTACAGGTTGAGGTAAATTCTGAAATAAATACTAGTGTTTTTGAGTGTTAGGTATACTGCCTATGTTTTAGGCTAGTATAAGTTTCAACTTGTTAATAAATGCTTCAGCATACTTTAGTATTAGGAATAGTGAACTGATAAAATAAAATACAAAGTGTAGTTTTACTACAGTAAAGTGTGGTGAATTGTAGAATAATATACACTAATATTGTAAGAAAAAAAACTACAGCACTGGGTAATTTGTTTATATAACACTTGTTGTGTTACCATAGCAACTATAGTTTTACCACAACAGATTAATTGAAGTACTTTACTATAGTAATGTTCAAAACACTGTACATACCAATAGACGTGTTCAGGGGCCCTGTGGAACAGCTTTTCCTCAAAATGAAGAGGACAACAGGGAAAATGTTCTCCAAACTCTCATTAACAATGTGGAAGAGCACATTTTATTTATTTGAAGAGTAAATAGTACAGTAGGCTATAATACCTTATCAAGTTTTTTTCTATATTCTATTAGTAACATTTCTGCTTGCGTTAGTTATATATATTTTTAAATGTCTTTATTTGATTAGTATGGTGCACCTTTTTTTTTAAATAAAATGTATTCTTTGCACTCAACATCTATTCTCTGTGTCTTTAATTATTGGAAACTGGAAATATCTCATCATATAACACACAGCCAAAAATGTTTTGGTTTATTATTATATAAAAAATGTATATGTAAGTCTATTTTAGTGTTTTGGTTATTAATAATAGTGGACCAATATAAATCATATCAAAAAGCACGAAAGGAAGAAGGAACACAAGACACACATTGTGAGTCTGCATATAATCTCACTGAGCGAGCAGTGTACCGAGAGCGTGCAAGAACGTGTGCGTGAGCAGTGCATATTTGAGAGAGCGTGAGGAAATTTGCGTGCGAGCAGCGTATATTTGAGAGCTCGCAAGCAGTTTTGTCCACAAAGAGGAAATCGGTGCACGGGCATTATATTGAGAAAGCTACTGTATGTTCATCATGCTCACTTTGTGCAGGACAGTTTTGTGTTGTGAGCCACTTAAATTTAAAGTGAATAAAAAAATGGCAACAATAAGAAAAAAAATCTGCATCTTGTCATGACATTGGAGTTTACATATAGGCCTGTAGTGTCTAATTTAAATATAGTCAAGCTATTCAGAGATATTGCCAGATAATCATTTTACCTCTACCATGCTTTTAACAGACTTAGATCATTTGTGATTCTGGCTTCCATGCTTTCTTGCATTGTCTTGAGCCTTCACATTGCCAATTATATATTGTATTGTTAGTAGCCTGGATAGGTCACAGTCATTCTGCTACATCATAGCACTTTCTACTGGATGTAAAATGCTCTGCAGTACGTTTGGTTATTTTAGAATGTTCAGCTCTAATTCTGTAGCTATTTTGGTGAAAGTAACTAAAAAAGTAATATGTAGTCATGTAACATATTACAATTTTGAGACAGTAATATTGTAAGGTAAGGGATTACATTTAAATAACAGTAACAAGTAATCTGTAATGTATTACAGCTTTGAAGTAACTTGCACAACACTGTAATCGGACAACCAAAATCTATAATCGTTGCATTCCTAATTGTTATGCAGTTCAAAAACAACATATGAATGTGTCTGAATGTACAGTAGAAGAAGCCTACTTGAGCAGTACACTGCTTTTGTTGTGCTTTGAAACACAACATTTGAATGTGTTTGTTAAAAAAAGCCACATTGCACAATGCAGTGATGCTATGTAGTTTCAAAATACAATATATTAACATTTTAATGTAGGAAAAGCCAATGTGGGTGTCTTAAGGAGCAGAAATACAGCAAATGGGCCCTTATATTGCTGTTGTGTCATCTCATCACTTATATTGCAAGTCATATCTCTCCGGCCCCTCATTTGGGATTCTGTCATGAACCGACCCCCATGTCAAACTAATTAAATAGCCCTGCTATAAGATACTTTTCAAAGGAGAAAAATCTAATAAGACTTTATCTGTCGCTCCTGTAAATAGTCAATCTACAGTATGTGACTACTATAATACTTTCTGCTTTAAATGCTGATGAATTTGCTTGTGTTTTCTTCTATGCTCAACTCCCCTTCATATCTCGCTCTGCCTTTCTCTCTTAATTTTCATGCTCTCTCATCGTCCTTCAAGTAATATTACCATTCTCCACTCTCGCAGTGTGAAATTTATTCATTTAAAGCTGTTTTTAGCTTTACAGGTGAAACAGGCCCTCAGAGACACCCATCTTGAGAGGATTTGCATAAAAGTTTTTTAACGGTTACTACTGCCAGTAGATGTTCATGTACACAGCACGTTTAAGGTGTGTGTGTATAAAAGTGACAGGATATTTTGTACAGAGACTCTATCTGCTTTAAGTTCTCTAACAGTGTATCTGTCCTCATGGTTCAAGAGTACTGTGCGTTCAAGAGAGCTGCACAGCCCCCAAATCATCACACTTCCAAAGGCTTTTTACAAACTCCTGAAGTGTGAAATGTCTACACAGCACGGGCCGCGAAGGATGATGGGAGCCCAGGAGCAGATCTAATTAGGCTAAAATAAAGTGTTACATAAAGACATGGCACTTCTTTTGCCATGTTCTTCTCCTTGTGCTTTTAAAGCCATTGTACTGTATAATAGGAGATTGTGAAGGGAAACATTTTTGAAAGATTCTCCACATTGAGTTATTTTAGCTAATCATTTTATGATCGTTATCTCTGCTTTAACTTTAGATTTTTATTTTTAAAAAAAATCTTTACCATTTAATGAAGTAAGCCTTCATGAAGTAAGAATTCATTATTAATTTAAATTAATATAATAATTAAGGGCGACACGGTGGCGCAGTAGGTAGTGCTGTCGCCTCACAGCAAAAAGATCGCCGGTTCGAGCCTCGGCTGGGTCAGTTGGCATTTCTGAGTGGAGTTTGCATGTCCTCCCTGTGTTCGCGTGGGTTTCCTCTGGGTGCTCCAGTTTCCCCCACAGTCCAAAGATATGCAGTACAGGTGAATTGGGTAGGCTAAATTGTCCGTAGTGTATGTGTGTGAATGAGAATGTATGGATGTTTCCCAGAGATGGGTTGCGGCTGGAAGGGCATCCGCTGCGTAAAACAAATGTTGGATAAGTTGGCGGTTCATTCTGCTGTGGCGACCCCAGATTAATTAAGGGACTAAGCCAAAAAGAAAATGAATGAATGAATGTATAGAGTAGAAATTTGAATAGCATAAGTAGTACTGGTATCTCTGTTTTTTGTTTTTTTTTCTGATCAGTTTTGGCACAATAGACAAAATATAGCTTCGTTCTACTAGTGTCAATAATGTTTTATTAAACTTTACAAATTTTTGACATCAGGTTGGTCACAATCTGTTTTTTATCATTCTATTCCCATTTTGTACCTTTTTAAAAAGTTCTTTAGTGTTTTTAAAATGACATGTACAGTACTATTATTTCATCGTATATTTGTCTTCATTCATATTCATTATAAATTGCAATGTGTTTCAGAAGCATTTGGACGGGAAGGTCATAGTTTTGTTTTTATTCTCTCAAAGAATGCTTTTTTTAACCAAAAAATAAGCAATATTAAAAAGGTTGTTTTTTTATGTGTTGACAAAGCAGATTTTTTTAGTCTGTTTCTCTCACCACATCCTGCTGTGTAAATTGCAAAGTTTTTAAAATGACAAAACATGCATGTACAGTGCTATTATTTGAGATCATAAAGTTGCCTTCATTCTTGTTAATTATAATCTACAATGCGTTTCTAAAGTATTTGGTCAGGAAGGTCATCGTTTTTTTTTTCTCTCAAAGACACAAAGAGCAGAGCAACAGAGCAATATTTAAAACGTTGTTCATTTGTATGTGAACAGCAAATGTTTTTAGTCTGTTTCTCTTGCCAGTGTGACAGTCCTTCAGAAACCATACTAGCAAAGCTTATGTGTGGAAAGGTGGCTACTTTGAAGTGACACATTTTCAGTTTTTTTCACACTTTTTCGTTATGTATATAACTCCACATGTGTTCATTCATAGTTTTGATGCCTTCCGTGTGAATCTACAATTTTCATAGTCATGAAAATAAAGAAAACTTTTTGAAGGAGAAGGTGTGTCCAAACTTTTGGTCTGTACTGTACTTTTAGAGTGAGAATATTGTGGCGTCATATCATCGTCCTGCAGGCAGCTTTGTTGTTTACTTGGGTCAGTGTGATGCACTCGTTGTCATGGTTGTGTGTATGTGTGCGGGGGCCGGAAGGATAGTTCACCTGTCTGACCACACAACCTTCAAAGCAGAGGGCCATTGTGAGGCCTCATGGGGAGACAAGAGAACTGCCCCTGTTTGGGGTTGGAGGAGAGGTGGCCAGTCGTGTCATGCTCTCAGTGGGTCATTGGGCAGCAGGGGTCCAGCATGAAGCCAAATCATAGCCTTTTCATCTTGATCACTCTCTCCTCACAATGGCTTTTTGACCCTGACAGTATGAACAGCAGTATAAGGAGTGTAAGTACCAGAGACAGTTAGTCAACTGATAAATTGTTCATATTAAAGTTGTGGATTTCAAATCGTGTTGTAGACACCACAAAGTTATAAACTGACAAGTGTGAAACTGATGAAGAATATTAGACATCTCAAGTCTCCAGCATATGCAGAGAAACTCCCAAATGCCCGCAGGCGAATGAGAAACACCCAGAAATCGCACGTCTATCACCCTCCCGCGCTCTTCAAATACAGTACGTCGCGCACACCTCCAAACATTTCCCACAAATCATGTCCCTCAAACTAACAGCTGAAGGTTTGGGAATTGGTCAAGAACCACCCACAATGCTATATGACTGACAAGTTGACCAACCAATCATGTTTAGTTTTGAGCCAGCTATGCAACAGCGTATCATCCATTAAACAATTACGCTTAAAAATTCTATCTGTCAGTAAAGCATATAAGAAATCAGTAGGACATGTATGTAGACTTATTATAGTCAAACAATTCTCTATAAAGATCACGCAGACTTAAATTCAAATTTTCTTTGTTCTTTAACAGCATTTTATTGTGTTGTAGGGAATCCACAAATAAAAAGACACTTTTTTTAATGATGTCTCTTATCTTTATGACTAAAATCACAGAATATTTGGAGTTTTTTCACTGCCACTGCCAGTAAGCATACAGTACCTGCGTGTATTTATATACTGAACATTGCACACTTTTAATAATCAAGCTTTTAGTCAAGTTAATGACTGATCATCACAAATATATCCTCTCAATAACAGATGGGTGTGAAGGAAATAAATAACTCATTTATGTCTCAGAAGACATTTTACTAAAACATCCAGAAATTTAAGCATTCTACTCACTATTTACAGCTATGTGCACTTCGCAGACAGCCATGCTAAAGTGACACATCTGTTTAGAGAAATCTTGCCTCTTTTAACGCTTTAATTCCAGCAAACAGTTCTACAAAACAAATGCCAGAGTAATTGGTGGTTAATTTGACTGCAGAGACCCCTAATTAAATGAGGGAACAAGCCAAAGAAAAGTGAGTGAGAGTCGCCAATATTGATGAAATACAGATGTCATGGTATAGCTATATTATTCTACATTTATGTGCACATTTTATTAACTGTCTGTGCTCCTTTGAAAAGCACCATGTAGACATTAATAAAGATGTTTATAAGCTTTCTAGTGAATGATTTAATTAATTTTGTTGTGTAACATGGGGTGTTTCACAACTGTAGATTGTTTGCTTTGGCTCGAAACTGGGATTTAAAGCAAATTCATTTGTGTTTCTAACGAAACTGAACTAATTTCTGTGCATCTGCCTCTATATGTGGGTTTTGTATGTGCAAACTATCAGGTTGATTTGGAGGGTGTTGGTTTAATGCTGAGACAGAAGTACAATGAAGTCAGCTTATACCTTGCAGAACTTGTGTGAGTATTTGCATTTATGAGTTCACGTGTCAGATAAAGACAGAAAAAGAGGCTGCTGCAGAGTTAGTCTGTCACATACTCACAAACAAATACATACGCTCTCACTGTCACCGTCACACTGCCACTGCAATGCAGCGAGGAGAGCAGAAGGGAAAATCCTGGCTATTAAAGTTCACTAGCATAGGATATATTGAAACTTATGTTCTTTTTTTGTCCACGCACTCTCAGAAATAAAGGTACGAGAGCTGTCTCTGGTGGTACCTTTTCAAAAGATACACCTTAAGCCCCGGTCAGATCACACGATTTTGCCACGATTTTCTTGACGCAGGGCGTCGTAGAGAATCGTAAGCGACAAATAGGCGTCGTGACACAAGATTCAATCGTGTCTTCTCGTGTAATGTGGCATAGTTCACGACAACCGATTCCTTGCCTAGCATGTTCAATTTTTTTTCTCGTCCTTTACGATGAGTTACATCACGTGTGTGAGACAGCCCATAGGAGCACATCATTTGGACCTTCTGTTATATCAGTGGGTGCTGCTATTAATGTCAGGGTCAAGAATAAAAAAATAGGCTGCATATTTACTTATGAGTTGGTCACGGGTGGATATGACCAGTCATTGGCTATGCAATCTTTAACTACTTTCTCTAAAATATTAAGCAATTTTTAATACTTTATAATTTATGGGATGAGTATCAATAATATTTGCAAATGCATGTTCTGTCATCCACGTGCTCTATTAATGTTGTATATGCAGTTTTACATCCACAGCTTTTCACCCGAGTCTGTGAACTTAAAGATTTGCACAAAAAAAAAACGTTCTACTGTTACATGTTATACTGCCGGCTTCGTTTGAATTTTGAGACTTTCTCGTTGCGGTTTTTAAGCTTTTCAAGAGTAAATACAAACAACTTTACATGGAAAAGCCACAACGTTCTTATGCAATGTGTACACATCTATCCTACCGATTTGAGAATTATACAATCCTGCATTACTACACTTGAGTCTGAAAAAGTCCTATTTAAATAAATGTGCAGCATTTGTAAAAACAGAGTTGTATTTGTGAATACATATGCTCTCTTTTGTGTACGTGAATCGTAATTTGCGCACGTGCAGATCAGCTCTTTATCCGCCCGCAACTCTCGATACGTGCGCAACTCTTGATCCACTTGCAAATGTACTAATGCAATTTAACAAGTGACATTCACAGACTTAGGTGGAAACCTATTCGTATGTGGATGTAAAACTGCATACACAACATTAATCGAGCGCGTGGATGACAGAACATGCATTTGCAAATGATATTGATACTAATTAATCCCATATTAATTTGTGCCCTCTCATTGTTGGTACGCACAGTCGGTGTTCTGACGATCTGTGGTACCTCATCAGAATGTGCTACCGGTAGCTCAATCTCAAATATTTCATCTAAAATATCATGTTTAGCACATCTTGTCAGATTCAAATGTCTATAAGAAAGAACTACCACAGTAAATAGCTACCACTGCTTTCATTCTTTCATTCTTTTCATTCTGTAAAAGCCTGTTCTGCTTATTCAAATGTGTAATTAATAGTAAAAACAGTTTATCACATGCCTCTCTGAAACTGTGAATATTTAACTATACTTAGGCTGTTTTATAACAAATCAACACAATATCGCGGCAATTCGTGTTTTGGCGCTTTAGCGGGTTTTGAAGCGCATCTCGAAAGGTTATTAGTTATTCTTGTTTATCTAGTAGTTCACTGACCAACGAAAAATACATGACAATTAAGGTACAAATTATAGCTAACGAAATTCGTTTCAAAAATATATTTTTCCCAAGAAACATATACGAATTAGTTTTTTTACCCGTCCAACTGTGCAGTGATGAATTGTTCCGCTCCGTGGAAAATAAGGATTTAGTTAATGCTTCACTGCTTCACAGCTGCTGATGTGCATCCACTTCATGTTCAGGCAAGAAAGTGTTTAATAGCAACATTGGCAGGAAAATATACATTTAGATTTCGAACAAATATATTAATATTAAAAGAGATAACAAAAAACTTTGATCCTGTGAATGTCATACCGAATGCCTTTAATGTAGTTATTAGTTGTCAGCCAGCATCAGTGTTTATTGAAATTAAAATAAGATTTTAAAAAAATAATTGCGATAAGAAATGTTATGATAGCAACACTGCTTTGGAAAATAATGTTCGTCGAAGACGTAACGGGATGTCTGATCGCGGAGGATCGTGTAGTCTGGCACATCTGTTACCTACGACGAGTCAACAATAAAAATCGTGTGATCTGACCGGGGCTTTATATACTACAAAAGATTGTACTTAAAGGGTCCATATTGGTACCCCAAAGCACATATTTGTACCTAAAAATTTTAAAAGGAACACTTTGGTACTTTTTAGGTAGTAATATGTACCCTTGAGGTATTAATATGAACCCTTTAGGTATAATTGTGTACCTTTTGAAAAGGTACCACCCCAGTGATGACTCTCGTACCCTTTATTTCTGAGAGTGTAGAATTAAACTCAGTGGGGGACCTTCATTGTGCTATATGAAATAAAATACACTGACATTTATTTTAATAATATCTCATTTTATCTTATCCTATCAGCTATTTTGGGCATCCAAGATCAGGACCTGTCTAAAATAGGCCATGGAATTTGGGCTTTTTAATGACATACTTCAAATCAGCAACAACATCTGACATGAACTGTCCCATAAATGTTGTTTCTTATTCTTGATAGCAGTAGAATTAAGCTTTAGCTTTGAAAGGTACTGTATGTTTACACCAGTGATAAAATTGATTATAATATAAGGATCGCTATATTCACTTACACATCAGTAAATTATATATCTGAGCCATTTCACTGTAATGAAAATACCCGTCACACTTTATTTTGGTGGTCCGTTTGTTGAATTTAGGTTACATTGCATCTACATGCCAACTAATTCTCAGTAGGTTATACATAGACTGTTAGGTTGGGGTTAGGGTTGGGGTTAGGGTTACTGTAAGTTGAAATGTACTTGCAAAGTTTCTCATATGTCCGTTGAATGTCTTTATCAACAGATTTGAAGCTGACAGTCTACTGATACTCAAATGGACCATCAAAATACTAAATACCTGTACAGAATATAACCTTTTATATTTGTGCTAGCACACCAAAAGATAAACAGCTGATTTTGACTAGATGAGGTTCTTCAGTGACAAGAGAAGTTGGAAAAAATATATACTCTTCTTAGTTAAGTTTTCACTGGTTCATTTCCACTGCTGTAACTGGTACGTAACCTCAGCATGCTACATTCATAGAACATACAAATGTATTCAAATAAAACAAAGAAAATAAACTTTTTTCTTAACTTCACCTTTGAAGAAGGCAGGATGTCGCAACACCTTTACTACCACTGTTCATTCTGAAAGGGTATCTGGTTGTTTTCCAGATATCTTTTCTTTAAGCTGTCTTGAAACGAGTTTACATTTTCCATGTGCACTGAAAAAATGATGCCTGACAATTGTTGCAAACTATTTACATGTGTTGACTTTAATCAAACAAATTAAATTTAGTAATGTTCAACTTAATTTGTTTGTTTAAATTCAGCCCAAATAAATTGTTTACAACCACTTAACTTAAAAAAAGTAAATCCAAGAAATCATACTTGAATCATTTTATTCAGTGTAGTGTTGAGCTTGACTGT
The DNA here is from genome assembly GCA_903798035.1 of Danio albolineatus. Classification (NCBI taxonomy): domain Eukaryota; kingdom Metazoa; phylum Chordata; class Actinopteri; order Cypriniformes; family Danionidae; genus Danio; species Danio albolineatus. Next base: position 4,606,936 of record CAIGQQ010033541.1, on the reverse strand, counting down.
GGCAGTAATCTTGACCATTTTGCAAACTTTGTATCAAACCCATACAACTATGGTTGACTTTTCCTAAATGTGTGTGTATTTAATTCTAACATTGCTATTTGATTAAAATTACAAATCTTAAGATTTCTAAATATTATTTGGCCATAACTGTTAAATTGACACCATACATTCAACATCCTTTCAATATGTGCCTATTTTGCTTAGCAAATATCTGCTAACAAAAGCTGCAACTTTCTGATTGCAAAATTATAACTTCAGTCATTCAAACTTTAAAAAACATTTTCAAATGTGCTTCCCACTCACCAGACAAATTGAGATATTTACCATAGGGGAGTCTAACTTATAAAATATTATAGGATATTACAAAAAGATCCTATTTTTTAGGATAATGACTAAAATCTCAACAAAAGCTTCAAATGTAAATATGATGATTGATGAAATATCAATTTAATTCTGTATTCAGTCCAATAAGAACAGTCAGAATGATGAAAACAGATGAGAATTCTGTAGTTCCAGGAGGTCTATAACTTGGAATGGCTTCTGATTGGCTGTCAGTTTTCTATTATTTAGCTGCAAAAAATAATTAGTAGTTTGTTGTTGTTGTTCTCTCTCTTTCTTAAATAATGACCTATTCAATGTTGACACCTACCTTTTGGACCAAATGTATGCACAGTTAAAAAAAATGCATTCTCAAACATTAAATCTACATTCCCAAATCATTATGTTCATCACATTCTGTCCAGCCTACTCTCATTTTTTCCCTTTTTTCATTTTGCTTTCATAGCTTTTTTCACCTCCTCTCTGTAGACTCTGCACCTGCTGAAGAGTAATTGTGGTCCATCATCGCGCTCTCTACTAATTGGCGTGACAACAGATGGCAGGTTGTGAGGGGGCACAAACACTGCATTTTGTCCCCCCTTAGTGCTTCTCTATAATCATGTTGCAGTGAACGCTGTAATGGTTATGAAAATGAATTAGAATCATTTAATAACCATGTCAGGGTGAAATATACCCCTCAAAGGCAATGCACGGCCATTTATCTGTACAGTAGATGCCACTATTGTGACCAGTGAGCTCAATCTAATCAAGGTATTGTTGTAGTTTCTGTGGATTGGAATGTAGTGATTTTAAAGGGGAAGAGAAGAGATGCTGTCATGGAGAATACAGGATTGGACCACATCTCCTTGTGAAGCTTTAATGTCTCTTGATGTAGTTAATGAACTATTTTGCATTAGACAGTTCAACGTTTTTGTGTCCTTAAAGCTGCACCACTGCCATCATCATTTAAAATTTAAAATCTTTTCATTGAATTTCTGTAAAAGGATTAGTTCTGACTTCTGATTATAGCTATATTAATTTCTTATAAATTAATTACACATTACTACTATATATATATACATGTGTGCAATGATTTATATAAATGAAAAATCATTAATTAATTCATTTTCTTTTCGGCTTAGTCTCTTTATTAATCTGGGGTTGTCACAGCGGAATGAACCGCCAACTTATCCAGCATATGTTTTACGCACCGGATGCCCTTCCGGCTGCCACCCATCTCTGGGAAACATCCATACACACACATTCACACTCATACACTACGACCAATTTAGCCTACCCAATTCACTTATACCACATGTCTTTGGACTTGTGGGGGAAACCGGAGCACCCGGAGGAAACCCACACGAACACGGGGAGAACATGCAATCTCCACACAGAAATGCCAACCGAGGCTTGAACCAGTGACCTTCTTGCTCTGAGGCGAATATGCTACCCACTATGCCACCGTGGCGCCATGAAAAATCATATTATATATTATTTAATTTATCATAAATTAAATATTTTCAATAACAGTTTGCAATTTCCATACAGTATACAGTATGCTGAATATAAATATCGACTTCAATAAATATGTAATGCATAAGCCTTACTTACATTTTTAACATACTGTATAATAACACCTTACTTATCTATATTGAGTTGAGCTATCGGTGAAAGCATTATAACATTTCAAACCGAATTGCACACTTCAGCTTTAACTGAGGTATAAGCTGTAGCCCTTTAGTTGTTTTCTATTGATTCTCAAACATTGATTTCTTTTTCACAGCTCTTTCAAATGTAGATGCCACACCAGTTTTTTTTAATCTACGATTTCTCTTGTGTTTTGCACATTCGGTTTTGTTTCTCATTCAGTCTTATGAACAGGGACATTTGTTTTTGTGGATGGCCCACTTTATTACAAGATTTTTAAAAACACACATGAATGCTCTTACACGGAGCCTGTGCTATAAAGCAGGTTTCCCCTGTTGCCCTTGTGCAGTACAGTGTGTTCATGGATGTGTCTGCATTTGCTTTTGTGCCTGCAGGGAATTTGCAAAGGAGCGAGAGCGTGTGGAGAAAAGACAGGAGTTCCTGAAGCTGCGCAGACAACAGCAGATCGAAAGAGAGTTAACCGGATACCTGGAGTGGATCTGCAAGGCAGGTCAGTCTCCCAAGTGAACCATGTGTCCATTAAAAGATGACCAATCGTGCAAAGAGGTGTTTAAACACAGATGTGTGTCCACACTGTGTGTAAACGACCAGCTAATAATTTGGAGTCTCTCCAAATGCACATTTGAGATATTTCACTTAAGGCCAGTGTATAGTTCTGTGTTAAGTCCATATGGTAGGTCAGGCTTGCCATCGCACAGTTGCATACCTTTTGCCTTAGCCTTAATCGAATGCTCATGCACACCTTGTAACTACTAAATGTAACTACACGTCATAACGATGTTGAGTGCTTGATCTGTGATTGGCTGGCTTTGTAGTGACATGAAGTGTGGGTGAGACTGAGACCTGTGGGGGCAAAGCATGGAGTTACGTGGAATCCTTACATTGTAGCCATTTGACAGACTTTTTACGTTTTATGTAAATTTTGCATAATTGTACTAACAGCACTAATTTTCATTTGGAATAGGTATCATATTAGTACACTACAGTAACGTGGTTGATGAACTATATCCCCTTTACTTCGTCGCAACTGCATTTATTTCTCTACCAACCATTCAGGAACACCCTGGTGCATCTAGGAATTGTAATTTCGTCCTCTTTGTTATTAAGAGCAACAAATAATAACTTGACTTCTAGTTAATCATTTGCAAAAGTTGCAGAAGGTATACTTTTTCTACCGGTTGAACTACATCCCAATCATCACAAATAGTTCATAAGACCTATTTGAACCCGCATGGACCCAAGATTCTCACAGAAATCAGTCAAGTTTGGTAAAGGAAAAATCATGGTTTTGGCTTACATTCAGTATGGGGGCGTGTGAAAGATCTGCAGAGTGGATGGTAACATCAACAACTTGAGGTATCAAGACATTTGTGCTGCCCATTACATTACAAACCACAGGAGAGTGCAAATTCTTCAGCAGGATAGCACTCATTCTCTTACTTTAGCTTCCACATTAAAGTTCATGAAAGCAAAGAAGGTCAAGGTGCTCCAGAATCCTGTCACCCCAGTCACCTGACATGAGCATTATTGAGCATATCTGGGGTAAGATGGAGGAGACATTGAAGATGAACCCAAAGAATCTTGATGAACTTGATGAAGTCCTGCAAAAATGCTTTCTTTGCCATTCCAGATTTAGTTATTTGAGTCATTGCAGAGAAGCGTGGATGCAGTCCTCCAAGCTCATGGGAATCATACACAATATTAATTATTCTTCCACTGGACAATGACTTTATATTCTACAGTGCACATTATTTCTGTTAAGTGACAAGACTCCTGTCTAAGCAAAGTCAGACATTACTGTCTTTAACATAAGCCATGCCTGATGCTAAATGATCACCTCGAAGTTATTATTTGTTGTTTCTAAAACTTGGATAGACGACAAGACTTTTGTCAGGTTATGTATATATTGATGTTTGCAAGTAGAAGGCAGTAATACATATTTTAAACTTAAATGGACCATAGACATACAAACACATCAGATACAGGCTGTTTAGGTTACTAGAACATTTACTCTGTTTATTTCCCAGTTAAACAGCCACTTACAACAACCTTGCTTTCATTGATTTCAAAAGATGTTGATTGGTTAACATGTTGTAAATCCAGCTGCTCTAATCACTCCACTCTAATCTCTATCACCCATCATACATCAAACAATATGAGCGCTGTTAAACTCTTTTAATGGCCAAATACATAATCCTAAACATATTTGAGAATCAGAATATTACAAATATCAGAAATATTTGAAAGAATCAGAAATATTTCACAGTATAATTAGGATTTTTGTCAATATTTGCAGAAAAGAGTCATATATACTGTACGCAAATCACTGGGCTCTAGCATGTCACCCGATAAACTTGATGCATCGCCATGAAATCTTTCAAGCAATGCATTGTAAATGATGGTCACATAAAAAAAATCTCAAATGTGACGAGAGTTAATACATGATGTGTGGACTATTTTGAGCTGAATCTTAACAGACCCATTCAGGGGACAGCACAGATTTATTAAACATCTTATGGAAAGGGAAATAAAATGTCCCTTTTAACACACAGAAAATATTTTTCAGAGGCATTTAGACTCTCGTGGCTAAACCTGAGAATGATCAACATCACAGCCACCAGAAGGCCTCGGTCTGTTCCCTCGAGTGTTCTGTCCCTGTGTGTTTTCCCTCCCATGACTGTTTATGTCACTCTCTTCACCGGTCTCTGCTCGGCTGTGATGGGAGCTGATGTATTTGTGCTTGTCTGTTGCTCAGCACTTCCTTTCTCCATGGCAATCAGATAGCCTTCCACCCGCTCCACCAGCTGCTTCATAAACTCGGTCTGACCATCACAGCTCTTCCATCAGCCCGTGTAATAGGACTCAGACACTGATTTCTGTGGCTGTAGATTTAAACCGATTTGTGGCTGGTTCAGATATGGTCATTTCAAAGCATAGATTTGACCCGTTTCGCACATTTTGCATATACATGTATAATTAATAACACCAATATTTTTAGATCTTTTCCCTGTGAGTAGCTTGATGTTGTGTTCATGAAACTCAATGGAAAGTAGACATTCAGTGAAGTGTTGCTTGGTGAAATGAAGAGAAAATACATTTGATGACTTGCATTATATTAAAGGTTTTGAGGGGAAAAAAAATCCCCTATTCTCACCAAAGTTGCATTTATTTGTTTTAAGTATAAAAAAACATTAATATTGTGTAATATTATTACAGTTTTATTAACATTATATAAAGTGTTGGGTTATTGGATCTAGAACATGGCTATGCAGAATAAGGCATTACTGATAAACAACTCCAATTCAAATTTTTATTTTTATTTATCACATGCAGAGTTATACACAGTATTATATGCAGTGAAATGCTTAAACAACCAATCATGGCCTTAAAAATAATAACAGATATTATTGTAATCACCATATGAGCTAAATAATATCAATAATATTAATCTACATACAACTGATAAATTAATAAGTATTAATAAACAGCTCATATAATAGTAATATGTATTACCAAGAGTTAATAGTGAATAGTTAATAGTTCCCCTTACCTGGATTTCTCTCAAAAGATATATTATTTTTGAAAGGTGTCAACAAAATCATTTGCAATACAGACTTAAATGGTGTAATAAAAAAATACCTTATTTTCACAGTGAAATTTCCTTCTTTCCATTAGTAAATCTGACTGAATCCAGATAGTTTAACATGTTGTTTAGGCTCTGTTCTGGGTTTGACTTTAGCTCAGTGCAAATTAATGAATGTTTGGCTGTGATGCTCTTCCTCACGTAAATTAAATTTCATGAGGATGTAATGTAATCATTTTCTGTGGCACACTTCCAGTAATCATTTTACAAATAATGACCTTTATTAACGGAAATACACCCTTGATTTTCTGTTGAGATGCACGTGCAGAATGTATGAAAGCCATCCTTGCCATGTTGCGTTACAACAAATCAGCTGTAACAAAAATAAATTGAGTTTTAGCCTGGTAAATGTTGTTGCTCTTTTATAGGTCTTCCTGCCATCCATTATCTAACACTGTAGTTCCTCTTCAGGTGGCACGGTTTCTTGTAAAACTTTTGATCCTCTATCAGCTCAGGGGTTAATTAGCTCTGTCACAGCGTGTCGCATCCTCTCTTTTGTTTCCCAGAAGTCCACTAGGGCTCTTCCGTGGCAATTTAATTGGCTTAGAGAGGTGATTTCCCAAAGTCCTCCATGATGGCACAGCTTTGAAGTTTTAACACAGTAAATCATTATGGAATTAACTGCTTACAGGTGCTCTGACTTCTTCAGGTATCTCACTACGCCATTGTGGATTTCACTGCACTGGATTGGATTCCCGTGCATCGCTTTAGGCTACTTTTTACCTTGTTGTGGTTGCTATTTTCTGTGCAACCGCCTATAAAAGCACTGGCAATCACATCACAATGCAGTTTAACAACCACTTAGAATAGCTGTACCACTTACTGTAATAAACAAACACAAGAGAG
>CAIGQQ010033541.1:4568188-4599986 GCA_903798035.1 Danio albolineatus | reverse complement strand
TAATAATAATAATAATAATAATAATAATAATAATAATAATAATAATACAATTAATAATAATAATACAATTAATAATAATAATGATACTAATAATAAAGGTTCCACATGTACATATGCACTAAATAAAGTCATTACTATGGCCAGACAGAATCTGTGGACATTTTTTGCTATTTGTGTGTAGAATATTGTAAAAAAATCTGCGGATTTATGTGAAATGATTTTTAAATAAAAAGAAAATAAATTTTTGACTTTCATTTAATGTTTACAATGCAAATCCAATTTGATCCATTTATTTGGTCTCTCATAATATATCTACCCAATATCTACTAAAAGATTATCACTTTACAAAATGTATTGTAAATAAATCATATGAACATTTTCATATTAGTCAGTAAAGTTACTGAAATTAATTAAATTTAATAAATAAAAATGTACACACATTTACACACAACTAAATATATAGGCTGATAATCTGTGATCTGTGTTGTTCTGCGCTTGCAGATGCTGTGTGGGCCTAGTCATTACATAAACTGGATAATAACAAAGCTCTCTCCTGAAGCTAACCTTAACCTATGTACAGGGTTGCCAGGTCCAAATAAATATTCCAACCCAATGATAACTCACCCAATAGTACTGAAAACATTCCAATTTTTGAGAGAGTCAATTACTGAATTCCCAAACAGGGGAAGGTTTACCGTGTCTTCACTGATATTTTGTGGTACACGTACTTGTAGATACAGTATACTTGTTGAAGTACTGACTTTCAGCACACCAAACAACATTATAAGTACCTTTATCAGACAGAGATGTAACTGACATTTTGCTCATTTTATATGTGACGTGCCATAAGGTGGTTTTACTCGCTCACTTGGAGCAGACTTTGGGTTGCCAGGTATGTATTCTAGCATCAATGTCCATTAAGAAACCATCAGTTTTAATTTTACATTCACAAGAAAGAAACATTTTGGTACCTGCGGCATGAAAGTAGCCCCCAAAAAACGCATCCCACAACTAATAATATATATAAAAATATATATATTATTGTAAGCCATATATCACCCATAACTATACAGTATATAGTTGTTGTCTTCTTTAAAAACCCTACTTTTTATTTGCTTGCTTTTCAAAATTGTCAGTATTGAAGCGGGCCAAGAAGAGCAAAAACGACCTCATTAATGCAGAGGAAGGAGAAGATCACTTCACTGACATATCTTCAGTTGGTAAGCTCGAGGTTCAACTTTAAACTGATGCTGGAATTTCTTTAAAGAGAATCCGTGCAAAAAATAAAAAGCAGATTTAAGCATTATGCTTTAAAGTGACCAGATCTTAACTACCAGTGAGTTTTTGTGTGTTTAATGCTTATCCACCTAAAGAAAACATGAAAAAAAGAGGCTTAAAATGTTGTGTATTTCATTTGTACCTTTTAATTTGATTTATTTCAATTTGTTTCATTACTGGGTCTTGAAAATGGAATCAAGAATTGTGAATTTAATTTAAATTATATTTTATGTACTGTATATAGGTTATAAGATCACATAGGTGAAAAACTACTAAAAATCTGTTCAATTTTTTGTGGCAGAGCTAGTAAAAATGTTGTCAATGCAAGTAAACTTTGAGATGTGCTGGTATTAAAAGCAAACATAGCATCAAGCCTTGTCTCTACTTCTCTCCATTATTTGTGAGCTGTTGTGAACATCTCTCTCTCTCTGCAGCTCCCCAGGGCTCTCCATTCACGCGCACGAGTGTGAAGAGCAGCAAGATTGAGAGCTTGTCGTACTTTCGCAGAAAAGAGAAGAGGTTTCGCTTCTTCATCCGCCGCATGGTGAAGGCTCAGAGCTTCTACTGGACTGTTCTGTGTATAGTGGGATTAAACACACTGTGTGTGGCCATAGTCCACTACGACCAGCCTGAGTGGCTCACATATGCATTGTGTAAGTGAACTGTATGTTTAAAACACCACTATAGCTCTCTCTAGAGGATCGCAGGTTTACGTGAACTACATCTGAACATGGTACATTGGAAGCCATTTAAAAATAAAAATCAATGAAAAGCAGGTGTCATGAAGTACTCCCCATTGAATTTTATTATTAATACTTAGCTCAAATCTAAGCATGAGGTTTCACCCTCATAGTTTTTACCTAATTTAGTTTTGTATAATATTGACTGTTGATGGGTTTGAGCTTTTATTGTGAGGTAGAAGTATGATTCTTTCAGTTCAAAGCATAATTCATATGATGATTTAAATTAATAGATGAAACACTGATATATTAATAAAAATGTACATTGATGTATAGCAAATAGTAATGTATATATTATCAGTAAATAAGTGTACTTTTTAACATAAAAGTGGTCAAGTAAATATAGTAAAACTTGTTCCACACAACTTTCAAAATAATAATATAAAAATAATAATAAAATATATAATAAAATAAGAAATGTTTTTGAGCTTCACATCAGTATATTAAAATGATTTCTGAAGGATTATCTGACACTGAATCCTGGAATGATGAATGCTGAAAACGTTGTTTTACCATTACAGGAACAATGTACGTTTTAAAATAATATTAAAGCAGTAATGTTAAAGCAGTAATATTTTTAATTGCATTAATAGTGTTTGAGTATTAATTATTTAATTAAGAATATTAAATAATATTGCTTTTTTACAGTTTTTTTAAACAAATATATGCAGCTTTGGATCTTTAATAAACGAGTCTTTTTGTTTCTTTTTTTCTTTTTTCTTTTTTTTTACTTTATTACTTGTGCACAGTACTTAATTACAATTCATACTTCTAATCCACACAGTAAAAAATTCCTCTGTGCCAGACGGAAATGACAAATAAGCATTGCCCCACCTTCTACATATACATCTGCATGCATGCCAACTGCTACTAATCATTAATTGGCATTTAGCAGATGCTTTTTTTTCCAAGGCAGCATGCAGTAGAGTTATGGCACTAATAGCTCCTGCTAGAGATTTAATAGTCTTGCTCAAGGGCACAGTGTGATGGAGGTGTATAATTCACCTCTTTTAAGATTTAAATGCAAACCCTTTTGGCTAGAGCACCTGCCCAGTTCTTTACCTGTGAGACAACACCACTCTTGACCATTATGATAAGCCTAGATAATGCTTATACTTTGGCTCTATTGACTGTTGTTTGCGTTTACTTGAAATATATTGCAGAATCATTAAAGTACAAAGATGTAAAAAAAAAAACTGTAGGTTGATTACATCTTTGTGACTGGTTACTGTATGTGACTGACAGTTTTCATTGATAATTCGTGTCTGTGTGTGTGCAGATTTGGCGGAGTTTGTGTTCCTTGGTCTGTTCCTAATAGAGATGAGTCTGAAGATGTATGGCCTCGGGCCCAGGACTTACTTTCACTCTTCATTTAACTGCTTTGACTTTGGGGTGAGTAACGTGCCGTCAGATACAAAAGTTAATGCCTGGGTATTTGACAAGTGTAAATATTCTGTAAATGATTCTTATTCTTACGGTATTGTACTATTTTATGGGGGTTGACAGAAAAGTGTTTGTTACACTAGTAAATTTAGCGTCTTGATTGAAACCCAACATTATTAAGCAAATATATCTCCACTTTGTTAAAACAACAGCAGAGTTAATCGATTTTTTATCATGTTGTCTGTCTGTGTATGTTAACTAAGCTTTGAATTTTGGCTTGTATGTACAGTATGTAATCAAATCTAACTCTGAATTAAATTCTCTCAGTCTGCCTCAGTCTGCCTGTTACTGTAGCCAAGCCCCAATGAATTGCATACACTGGGTGCTTTCCCACCTGAAGATAGATCGATTGTTTTGTTCCGAAACTAGGATTAACATTGTTACAATACTGCTTTTTGCTCTTAGTGCATGGCAAAATTTCTAATTAGACCAAATTTGTTGAAACATTGGTTTAATTTTCGGGATTCTGCTCAGCTGTCATACGTCGTTATTTTAATTTATGATTATGATCTATAAACGAAAAGGTGCACCTTTTTGAATAGTGACACCCACAGACAGTGTCACCAAATATAAATCAGAGGTAAGATTTCGTCATAGTCTCATTTCAATTGTCAAGTGTTGTAAAAATTGAATCTATTAAATCGATCAAAGATGGCGTGGTGGTGCAATGGCTAGCACTGTCGCCTCACAGCAAGAAGGTCGCTGGTTCGAACCTTGGCTGGGTCAGTTGGCATTTCTGTGTGGAGTTTGCATGTTCTCCCCGTTCGCGTGGGTATCCTCCGGGTGCTCTGGTTTCCCCCATAAGTCCAGAGACATGCGCTATAGGTAAATTGGTTAAGCTAAATTGGCTGTAGTGTGCAGGTGTTTGCCAGGAATGGGTTGCAGCTGGAAGGGCATCTGCTGCGTAAAACATATGCCGAAATACACAGTAGTTGGCAGTTCATTCCGCTGTAAACTAAGCCGAAAATTAAAATTAATCTATTGCCCATCTTTTTTATAACGTTTAATTAGTTATTTTAAAATAAGAATAAGGGCGCCACGGTGGCCTAGTGGGTAGCACGTTCGCCTCACAGCAAGAAGGTCTCTGGTTCGAGCCTCGGCTGGGTCAGTTGGCATTTCTGTGTGGAGTTTGCATGTTCTCCCCGTGGTTGCGTGTGTTTCCTCCGGGTGCTCCGGTTTCCCCCACAGTCCAAAGACATGCGGTACAGGTGAATTGGGTGAGCTAAATTGTCCATAGTGTGTGTTTGTGAGTGAGTGTGTATGGATGTTTCCCAGAGATGGGTTGCAGCTGGAAGGGCATCCGCTGCGTAAAACAAATGCTGGATAAGTTGGCGGTTCATTCCGCTGTGGCGACCCCGGATTAATAAAGGGACTAAGCCGAAAAGAAAATGAATGATGATGATGAAAATAAGAATAAGACATTTAATAATTTTTGTATTTATTCACATTTCCATTATTAATTATGAGCTTAGAAACTGTTGGCTGGAATTATGCATCATGGGCTTTACATTATAAAAATAATTAATAGTTGAAGCAATAGATCATGAAGCAGATGAATGTTGATTTTTCTTTCTAGGTGTCAGTGCAGAAGTGAACAAAACAATAGGCCTAATACAAAATACTATAATATTAAAATATGGAATATACCAGATTGTAATTTTGGTAAATTTTCCTATTGGATAAAAAGCTCTAGTTGATAGTTCAGCACGCTTTCACTTGCGTTAAACATGTAGAAACATGAAATGCACATTTACCAGTAGGAATGACATAGTACTTTCTTCATATACCCTTGTACTTTATATGGCTATTACATAACCATAATACACATTGACATAGCCTAGTTCATTAGTTCGTTGTATCGTATTGCTTTCTCACTACAGTCAAGCCGCTTAAGAGTTCATATCAGCCAAGCCAAGACCACATTGTTCAGGTGATCTCAGACCAATTATTTTGACATGGATGATTGCGGTGTTTATATATGCCCAAACAAACCAAGCAAAGGGGGCAAATGTGCCAGATTCCGAAACAAACATCTAGATGTGAAACCCCCCCATTATAGTTGTCATAGAACAATAAACTCAGTCCAATGCTTCTTGAGATCAAAAATAAACTTTTGCAAGAATTGTAAGTTTTTTGTATGTGTTGTGCAAAACACAATTATTGAAAGAAATAATGTCATAGGTTTAGAGAAAAGTCATCATAAAATCTGCCTATTAATCTGCAAATATATAATGAAACACGTTTGATAAACTGCATTAGGATAATTTATTTAGACTTTATTGTAAGGTATTTAAATGTGCTATGTGTCCAAGAATAAATAAAAGCTAGTCTTTTTGTATTTGTTTTGTTTAGGTGATTGTGGGGAGCATTTTCGAGGTGATCTGGGCTGCAGTAAAACCTGGAGCTTCTTTTGGCATTAGTGTATTGCGAGCCCTTCGTTTGCTAAGAATATTCAAGGTTACCAAGTAAGCGACTAAAATTACCTGTTCATCCAAAAATTATCGTATATACAATGACTGTCTTGGATGTTTGATACAGAATATTTGATGGGGCCTGTTAACTGTCACTGCACTGTTTGAGTTCACACTTATATGCCATACAGTATCATAAATAATTTGTCAAGATAACTTCAGGTTTGGAATATTTTGTATTAGTTACTATGTACCTGTGACATATAAACATTTAAGTGTTGACATTTAAGGCATTTAAACAGGATGTAAGTTAAGGAAACTGGATTAAAATGACAGAAAATGTTTGATATAAGTAGATTCACTGACACTGTACCATCAAATTGTGATGATTGATGAAATTAAAAAAGTTTAATACCCCTGAGGCATAACAAGTAGTCCAATTCATGGTGTAGATGTTTTAACAGTGTTAATTGTGTACCATATCAGAATCAAAGCATTTCTCTTTCCTTTCTAAACTAAGTTATTATGGGATGTCCTGGCAGGTATTGGAACTCATTGAGGAATCTGGTAGTGTCTCTGCTCAACTCAATGAAGTCCATCATCAGTCTCCTGTTCCTGCTGTTCCTCTTTATCGTGGTGTTTGCTCTGCTGGGGATGCAGCTCTTTGGGGGACAGTAAGTACCAGGGTGACCTCCTATCTATTCCATGTTCTTTTCATTTTTTTTTTTACTCAACTGCATGTTTTACACTGGACAAATCAACACAATGCCAGAACTGATTGGTATTTTTAGCACTTGCACATACCTTGGAGAAAAACGTGTGGTGGAAATTTGTTTATATACATTATAAAGGTCTGTTCTTTTATTCTTCCATGCATATACTGTTTACGTTAGACCAAGTGTGACCGCTTTAACATCTGCTTATCACCAGACAAGACTTGGATACATACAAGGTGATTTAACAAGCTATATGTTCAGGTGGTAGTTATAGACAGTTAAAGGTTAAATGTGTGCGTTCATGTAACTGTGATTCATTCTGTATGTCGTTAATGACCTTGTGGGCATTACAAACTAGATAAATCCTACAGTGAGTACAGTATAAAGCAAACAAAAGATATAGTACTATATTTATTAGTAACATGAAGCCTAAAAAAAGTTTGAAAGCAAAAGTGAAGCTAAATGCATTCTCGATGGGAAATGTCTCATCTCTCTCTCTCATTGGTGTGAAATTAAATGTTTCACGTTCTTTTGCTTTCTCTACCAAAATTATTTTAAAATCTAAATACAATTATTGTGTTGGAATAGTATTCACTAGTGCCAAAATTGAAAGTACCAGTGTCTGACTTGTTTATACTATCAAACAATATTTGATTATTAGTGTTCAGATAACGGCGCCACGGTGGCGTAGTGGGTAGCACGTTCGCCTCACAGCTAGAAGGTCGCTGGTTCGAGCCTCAGCTGGGTCAGTTGGCATTTCTGTGTGGAGTTTGCATGTTCTCCCCGTGGTTGCGTGGGTTTCCTCTGGGTGCTCCGGTTTCCCCCACAAGTCCAAAGACATGTGGTATATGTCCGTAGTGTATGAATGTGAATGAGTGTGTACAGATGTTTCCCAGAGATGGATTGCGGCTGGAAGGGCATCCGCTGTGTAAAACAAATGCTGAATAAGTTGGCGGTTCATTCCGCTGTGGCGAATAAAGGGACTAAGCCGAAAAGAAAACGAATGAATGAATGTTCAGATAACAGGGGCTTGTTTTCAAAGTTTTTCTAATTCAGTTAAATTGCTCTCAGCTGACAATAATTCCCTGCACTAGGAAGTCATAAGGTAATAAGATAATAAGTGTTAAAAAAAATAAATATTTCAAGATTAGCTTCTACTGTACCAAGAGTAAGGTAAATTTCTGCCTGTATACTGTCAAACGGTTGTGGAAAGCATTTGTCCTGCTTAAATTAGCCTATTTAATTTGATGGTTTAACTATGCACAATTATACGGTCAGTTGCATTTATCATGTTACACACTGCAAACAGAACAGACCTGTACTCACTTTTGAGTTGCAACCCTCCAGTTGTGAACTGCTGATGTACACCCTTTTTTCAGAGCACTTGTGTGATGTGCAGTACTTTTCTATAAAAGTGCATAAATCATCCCTTGACACTGAAACAAAACAAAACAAAACTCCCAATCGTTAACGTTCCTCTTGCATAAGCAGCCGTGAGTCTTCCAAGCCCTGGCGTTTCATTTACCCCTCAGCCACATGTTAACAAACATGAGTGAGCAGATCCAGACGGCGCAAGCATTCATTTCTCAGTTCTATGAATTTTTAATCGCACGCTGCAACAGAGGAATTGCCTCTACACACGCTTCCCATGAGGTAAATATCAGCTTAGATGCACAAATATGCTGTCATGTGAGCTACTGTAATGAGAAGAGTGCCAGATAAACAAATAGTCAATCTGAAATGAGAAAATGTTATCGAAACATAACAACGGGAGAGACAATTCCCTCCTGATGATGGTGAAGTCCTTCCAGATCTTTGCTTTGTCAAATGAGAAATTGCTTTTTTTGCTTCTCTAATACTCGATTTCAGTTCCATGTCACATTAATATTGAAGATGGACATGATAAACTGACTGTTTGATCCTTGAAGTCAATTTGTGGGTTGGATGTGAGAGACAGTGTCATGCTTCAAGTTGGCAAGCAAAGCTGAGAGTAAACACTGAAAACAATAAGACCAGATAAAAATTTTTAAACATTAATGGATGTGTGTGTGTGTGTGTGTGTGTGTGTGTGTGTGTGTGTGTGTGTTTCTGTGTGCAGGTGCATCATATAAAAATATTAAATCTCTTATACTCTGAGCACTGTATACACACATGCATATGTCGATGTGTGCATGCATACAGTGTTCATTGTATAAGAGTATATATAAACCCTGTATAAACTGTATAAACCCTCACAAATCTATCTTTTAAATTAATATTTTTATAGGATGCTATACAATATTATATTGGTGCATATACATTAGTTTGTTATAAAAATATTAATTATATTAATTTGTTATTATTATGTTAGTACTGAAGTACTTTAAAGTACTATTTAACCCTTCAGTACTGAAGCCAAATCTGGAGCTTATCTAACAAAATAACTTGTGAAAATAGTACAAAAATCAGGAAGTTGGTTTAGGGGGTGCTGGGGTGGGTGTTGTGGGTGGTTTTTTAAAGACAATTTAAGGTCAAAATTATTAACCCCTTTAAGCTCATTTTTTTCTCTCTGTGGTCTACTGAAATGGTTGCTGAAAAAAACATCGTTATACAGTAACTTACATAATTACCCTAACCTGCCTAGTTAACCTAATTAACCTAGTTATGCCTTTAAATTCAATTCAATTCAATTAAATTCAATTCCAGGGTCTTAAAATATCTAGTAAAATATTTTTTTACTGTCATCATGGCAAACATAAAATAAATCAGTGATTAGAAATGAGTTATTAAAACTATTATGTTTAGAAATGTGTTGAAAAAGTCTTCTCTCCATTAAACAGAAATTAGGGGGAAATATAAACAAGGGGGATAACAATTCAAGGGGGCTAATAATTCTGACTTCAACTGTATATATAAGAAAGAGAGAGAGAGAACAAAGAAAAAGAGAGCGAGAGAGGAACCATCTCATGTGGAACCCTTCTTTCATTTCACTTTTACCCTGAGTAACAGCATATATTGCAGATTCTTTAAATAAAAAAGTAGTAAATTGCAAATTGTAGTACTGATTTTTGTAGTAGCCACTTTTCGTGTATTTGTTATGCTTTTGTTACGCTATCACCTACTTTGGTTTCTTCGTATATCCCCTGTTCAGTGTTGCGCTGGTTGCACGCATCTGTTGATGAATAATAGCCATGTATGTGAAATTCAAATCAATGAGAATTCACTGTACACTGTGCTTTCTAGCACATCAAAAAGCCAAAAGATTTTATAATGGTGATAAAAAAATGTATAACAATTTTTATCTCTACTATGACCTCTAGTCAAACGTCAGATCGTCTGAAAGTTTTGTGAAATCGTAACAATTTTGCATATGACAATAAAAAGTATATACTGTATGTTGTGAATGATATAATCAGGAATATATAATTATGCACAAAATCATAACATTTTTATTGTTCACTACATTCATTCACTTGTTTATAGTTATCGAAATTTACTCTGTATTGCTAGTGTACACATCACAGAATCAAATAAAGTCTGTTACACAAGTGTACTATATTTTGCATAAATATAAGAAAAGGAACTGTATAAAAGATAAGGAACTGTGCTTGGGCAAAGAAAGGAATCACTTTTATTTTCTAGAATAACATAAGCCCTTGGTAGTGAGATTCTCTTATTGGTAGAGTTTCTTCTATCGTTTCAATCATTTCTTGTGGTAATGAGGCTTCTGCAGAGCCCTTGAGAGTGTACATGGAGGAGATTGGCAAAATAAGACAGCATATTTATTGTGTTTTTGTTATTTGTTCCAGAGATGCATTGAAGTGGATTCAGTTCAGCTTTTATATGCAGATGAAGTGAAACAATAATATTGGAACATATCAGTACAGTTTTTGTGAGCAAACAACAAAAAAATAAAAATAAAAATGAAGGACTTTGAAATTAGACCAAAACTGGCTCATAAGCACATGAGAGACTCAGCCAAGAAAAATGATTCACATCTCATCTCTCTCTTCTAGGTTTAATTTTGAAGACGAGACCCCGACAACCAACTTTGACACATTCCCAGCTGCTATCCTGACAGTGTTTCAGGTATTGACCATCTGGTGATGTCTGTCTGAATGCCTTCATGGGATATTTGTAGTATTTCCCTAATATGCTTTATCTTATTTTGAAGATTTTGACTGGAGAGGACTGGAACGCTGTCATGTATCATGGGATTGAATCGCAGGGCGGAGTGCACCGGGGAATGTTCTGCTCCGTCTACTTCATCGTGCTTACACTGTTTGGAAACTGTATCCTTTACATGGCATAAGACTATAATCAATTAAATGCCATTTAATCCCCTTTCAAAGAAGGAAGTCAAGTCTGTAACCATTAGTTTGTGCCTTTTTGTATAGCTTATGCATTTTTGCATGTTGTTTTTGTAAAAATAAAAGTATAAATTGTGCAAGTAGAGTGCTAACTGAAAATGTAAAAAGT
This sequence comes from Danio albolineatus, assembly GCA_903798035.1. Taxonomy (NCBI): domain Eukaryota; kingdom Metazoa; phylum Chordata; class Actinopteri; order Cypriniformes; family Danionidae; genus Danio; species Danio albolineatus. The sequence goes on along the minus strand of CAIGQQ010033541.1, from coordinate 4,588,940 downwards.
TTACTGTATTGTAAATTGATGACGCGTTTATTGTAAATTTAATTGGAAATTGGAAATTATAGAGGAGCAGATCTTTTAGACTTCAATGATTAATGGCAAAATAAGCTTATAAAGTTTATACACTGTGGCAAAGTGCATAATGTATGTTGTGTGTCATTTAGCACACTCAAACATTATGTTAGAAGGCAGATCAGCCTTTTTGTCATCCGAACAAGACACAGAGCTTCATTACATTAGTAATGCTCCATTTTCGACGATGTTGAAATGTATCTTTTGTTAAAGATATTTTATGTATGATATATTTTTGTTCGAAAATAAACTAAATCAAACAAAAAAAATAATAATAATAATAAAAAAATAATAATAATAATAATAATAATAAATAATAACTCACTTTTTATATGTGTGTTATACATCATATGTAGAGATATTGTTGCTGCCTCCTCCATTTACTGATAAACAGGAGCTATAGCTTGTATTTTAAGAATAACATATAACAAAAAGAAGCATTTATTACTCACTTATTATAGTTTGTGGACATAAGGAATTACTTATTCATTCTTTTTTGGGGATTTCAGTCAATAAAGTAAAAACTAATAATGTAAAGTGGTACAGCGTTACTTTTTAAAATAACTTTTTTCTTTATTTTACTTTTTCTGTGTTCATATATTTTAATATATAATTCAGTTCTATGATGCCACAGCTGAATTTTCATCTACTGTGATTATCAGTCTTGAAAATAACTGTTTGTAACTTTTTTGTCAATTTCTGAACATAGAAAGGTCAAAATAAAAGTAAAACAATTTTGTTAGATTATAAATGTTCTATTTAATTAATCCTTGTTGAGTAAAATCACTGATTTCTTTACAGATAGCTGACACCAGACTATTGAAATATAGTGTAGTGCTGCCAAAACTGCCAACCTGTTTGACTACTTTATTAGATGACCACTTTCATCCAGATTCCTTAAAGCACATTTAACCAGACACTCTCCTCAATGTCTTTCTGGCCATTGCTGTTGACAACCTTGCCAATGCACAAGAACTCACCAAGGTTAGTTTTGCATATTTAAAACATGTACATATGTGGCCAATATTTATGTATTAACCTAATACATATGTTGAGTTCGAGAGGAATACATGCATTTATATCTGTCTGGACTTCTACAACTCTGGGTATTGGTCAATCCCATTTAAATCGCCTACAAGTGGTCCAAAATGCAGCTGTTAGACTCCTTACTGCCACTCAGAAATTTGAGCACATTACCTCCGTCTTAGTCTCTCTGCACTGGTTGCTGGCATGTTTTAGAATAGAGTTTAAATTTGTACTCTTTGTATTTAAATGTCTGGCACCTTTTTATTTATCAGAACTTATGACTGTTAACATATCTGTTAGATGTTTAAGGTCATCAAGTCAAAAATTGTAAAGATTCCCAGATCAACAATAAAGAAAAAGGGAGACCAGGCTTTTGCCAGTGTGGACGCTGGAATAGTCTACCTCTTTAATAATCTCCACAGAATCTATTTTCAAGGGGAAATTGTCACGATCGGGTCTTGAACCCGGGTCTCTGGTGTGGAGACTGGAGACTTAACCACTGAGCCACAGGGGCAGTTGTGTTGGACCCAAACAAAAACACTCCAAGTGGGAATCCAGAAAACTTGTATTTATTAAAAAAAAAGGATCAACTTAGGTTCTTCTCAAAAATGAGGTAGCAAAAGACAACTTAGGTTCTTCTCAGAATGAGGTATATAAAATATTTTAACAGTACAATAACATATAAAGAAAAAATCCACGAGGGGAGAAAACAAAAGACAATAAAGCAGCAAGCAAGCAACAGGGAAAATTAAACAGTCTTACTAGACGTAGCTCAGGAGATCAAGGGAACACAAGTCAAGCTCACCAGGACTGACTCAAAAACCGAGTGAGGAACAGAGAAAAAGTGACAACATAAATACACAGGCTGGAACGAGTCACAGGTGATCAAAATAAAGTAAACAAGAGCACACGAGGAAGAACTAAGGCAGTGGGGAAACACAGGGACCTCTAGGGGAATGGAGACAAAGTGCAGGATGGTGACAGAAATTGCAACTTTTTACGAAAATAGTTGTTTTATTCCTTTGATCTTGTCTAGCAATTTTTATACAATTTGTGTACAGCACCAGTGGCGCCTGCAGCCGTACGGAAGTGCTCACTGTGCTTTCCTACCATGAGAGGGTGCGAATTAATGCCATTCTTTTATTTATTTATTTATTTTTGTACATAATTTAAATTGATTATTAAAGAGTTTACACTACAATATTTAGACAAAGCAAGAAAGAATGAGAATAAACAAAGGTGTGTGTTTAAAAGTGTTTATATGTAATTGCACGGTGGGAGATGGGTAAAGATGTCTGTTGGCTTTAATTTTGCTGGCTGTTTTTCCACACACTAAAAAATACAATTCATTATAAACAATTCATCATATTGTTTTAAACCAGGTCCGTTCAAAACTTTAATTTTATTTAGGCTATATTATGATTTTATTTAACAAACCAGTTTGTCTTTTGGCCCTGAAGCATATAGAGGACTTGTTTTGAAGCACTTCTCCTTAAATGTTATTCATTCTACTTTTTTATCTAGTGGATAACCGACCAACAAAAAATACATTCAAATTACGATACAAATTATAACAAATGAAATTCGTTTTAAAAAGATATGTGGTAACACTTTATTTTGATGGTCCATTTGAGTATAAGTAGTCTGTCTGCTTAATATCTGTTGATACTGACATTTAACAGCACTTAGCACTTTGCAAGTACATGTCAACTTACTCTAACCCTAACCCCCATCCCAACCTAGCAGTCTAATTATAATCTACTGAGAATTAGTTGGCATGTAGATGCAATGTAACTTAAATTTAACAAACAGACCATCAAAATAAAGTGTGACTAGACATTTTTTTTCCAGGTAAAATATACAAATTATATTTTGTTTGAGCCAGTCCATCACTCAGTTGTGCGGATGGTTGATTTGTTTCGCTCCAAGGAAAAAAAGGATTTAATTAATGCTTCACTGTAATTGTTTTAGGCCCATTACCTTTTTTATGTCATAATTTTAAAGATTATACCTTGAGGATCTGAGTTTTCCTTGGTGCTGATGTCCTTTCATTTTTTCCGTCTCACTTACGGCAAGTTCAGGTGAGGGAGTGTTTAAGCAACCTTGGCAGGAAAATGTACATTTAGATTTCAAAGAAAATAGCTTAATGTTTAAAAGGAAACATACAGAAAGATCAATCCTATCAGTGCCTTAATGAATGTCCTTAGATAATGTAGCCTTTGACAGCAAGCATCATTGTTTCTTGGGATTGAAATAAAAATAAGGGATGATGGGAAAATCCTGCAGGCGCCCCTGTACAGAACAATGGTCACCGACTGTTGTTTTATTGTGCTATATAAATAAAAGAAGTAAGTAGGTATTTGTCTACTACCGCTGATATCAGCCATACACACCCCATGAGTCTCACATGTTGTATCTACCAGCTATTTGATCCTATCTGACAGCTTTTATTAGTTTCATAAGACTGTCTGTTAGGGCTCTTTTGATCTGACTGATGTTCGCCCTGTTCAATAACTCAAGGTAATGAAGCTTTCGTCCCGCTGTAGGATTTACAGCCTCACATGAAGACGGTACCAACTGTATAGAGGCTGTAAAGCTCTTGGGACGTCACTTGATTTGTTAATGCTAGCAGTGCTTGGCATGAGATGCAAATTTATATTTGACTTTCATTCACTTTTTCTCTTTCCCAGGATGAGGAGGAGCAGGAGGAGGCCATCAGTAAGAAATTGGCTCTACAGAAAGCCAAGGAGGTAAAGGAGGTCAGCCCCATGTCGGCCGCTAACATTTCCATCACAGCGTAAGTCACAGGGCATTAAACCTGATGTCGGGGAACTGCCCTTCTATTTAACTAACCCTCCCTGTTCATCACCCCATCATGTCCTATCATTGCTTTTTTTATGCGTCCCTAGAACCGTATTTCTTTTTGTCCCTGTAAGCACATTTTTGGGTATTGGTTTTGTTGCTTTCCTGTTGTCACTTTTATTTCATCTTTGTAGGACTCTGCGTTCTCTGTTCTCACCCATAGTTGGTTGTCTTTTCTCTGAAATGAAGTTTATACTTGATTCACCTAGGCTTTGTGGAAATCTAAGTATTTTTATTTTCTCTTGCTGAGTCCATCTGACAAATCAACATCCCAGGCTCGGGAAAAAATGTGTGGCTGTGGTGACATTTTGGCAGAATAATACTTCTTGGCTTCTTGTGCATTTCACATCACGTTCAAAGAGAAATGTCCTGTGAATGCCACTATAAAACATGTTAGATATTCTCAGAAACAGATATACATGACTGTGGCCGTGTTTTATGGTATTTTATGCACATATAGCAGTACTTTATTCATGTCGTGGTATATTAAAGGGATAGTTCACCCAAAAGGGTAACTTTACTCACTATTGGCTCTAAGCCTTTATGAGTTTCTTTCTTCGGTTGAACACTAAAGATTACATTTTGAAGAAATATGGACTATTTTCAACTATGAAAGTCGATGGTTACAGTTTTTCATTTTTTCTCAAAATATTGTCACATGATTTCATCAAATAATGGCTTTATTTTCATTTTTGGCTGAACTGTGCTTTTAAACGGCTGACGAGCACCAACAAAAGTAGAGCTATATAATGTTAAAAATTTACACAGCCCCCATACTAAACCTTACTCTAAACCAGAGGTGTCCAAACGTTTTTTTACGAAGGGCCAAAAAACAAACTTGATTGAGGGTTGCGGGCCGAAAGTAACTATAGTAGCCATGGTTAATTTCCTAATTTATTTAATAATGTTTAAAAATGAATCGAAATCATTGCTTTATATTAACTAATACAGCATAATACGTTTTACATTTCTATAATGAACTTATTACAGTAAAAGCAAAAACAGTCTCATTTATGACAGAATGGAGTTACACTCTTTTGCGTTGATTAGCTCGTTGATGTCTTCAGCATAGTCCTCTGTCTGTCGAGTGACATTATTTACATTTTTGAAAATCTGCTTTATTTACAACATATAATTAAACATATAATTTTGGTTGGCTTAAACTAATTCAGCAATAAAACCAAACAAAGAAAGGTTACGTCAAAGGCACTCGCCCCAGCCCTCTCCATCATTCTCACTCTCTTCTCAGATGAGATGGTGGGCCAAATCAAAGGTTGCAATAGGCCAACTTTGGCCTGCGGGCCCTAGTTTGGGCATTTCTGCTCTAAACCCTGCGTGCGAAACTCATTAGTTCCTGGCTCCTCCTAAAGATAAAGCTGCAACCCTGTTCTAATTTAAGCTAATCACACAAAAGTGTGATCAAATGTATTTTTGTGAAGCAACTATTCAATTTTAACTTGTTTTTACGTGAGGAAGCATGGCAGGTTTTGTTGCTTACTGCCTCTAGAGTTGTTCAATGTAATATTTTGGTGTTTTGTTATATTTTGTTCTACTTAGCCTGGGCAGCAGCACAGTCTACAATTTATTAGAAGGAATCTTATTATTCAAGATTATATGCTTTAATATCCAGTATACTTTAAATACTTGTATCCTTTAATAATAACACATTTTTTGATGCTTAAAACAGTGAAGTATACTATTAAAATGGAATATAGATTACAAATTAGAAACTTCAACATATTTGATCAGCCACGATTCTGAGCATTGGTGTAATATGTGCTTTCTAATATCTGTGATGACTATTGTATAGCCCTGAATGTGACTTTTATGTGTAATACTGTATCTCAGGGTGGTGTTCAACACAACACACTTTTTTTGATAATTTATTATTAATATTTTATTTTATTATTTTTTTAAATTATAAAAAGACATTTTTTCCAGAGTAAAAATGTCTGTTATATTATTTGATAGAATATTTAATGTCCCTGGGTTTGAAATGTACTGTGATACCTTCTCACCTGTTTTATTTTCATTCTATTTTTAAGTCATACTGTTGTTGACATGTGCTTCCCTTTGAGTTGGGCGGAGTCAGAGTGAAAGTGATTGACAGCTGTAGTCCCTCTCTTCCACTGACTCCACCCTCACAAAACAGTTTCTTTCCCCTCTCATGGTTTTTGTTTTTGGCATATGCAGTTTTATAAGGCCAAACCCTGGTGCTCTTTCATGCAGCTCCTCCAACTCCAGCTCTCATTCACCGTGAGTTCATTTACTCTCTGTTCAAATCTTTTTTTTCCTCCTCCTCTGTCCAAGCACACAGCTTTTGCATGTTGCCAGACAGCCAAACTAAGTCTCACTGGCCAGAGTAGCTCACAATTTAAAATGTGACTCAAGACTCAGGACAGGACAATTCGAAAAGTGATTCATATTATACGTGGTGGGACACAAAAAACAACATAAAAACTAAAATTTAGAGTGGCTTTCAGAACTTTCTTTAATAGTTCTATAAAAATATGAATAGTTTCAGATCTCATTAACGGTACCATAGCTGAAACTGCATAGATTTTCTTTCAGTTTAAACCTGAAAATAAAGCAAATTTGTAGCGTTAATTGATAAGACTTTTTTCCAAAGTGTAATTTTAATTACAAAAACATTTAATGAGAAACGTCAATATTTTTTCAAATATATCTGATGCCTATATTAATATTTTAATATCAATACATTAAAACAGCTTGTTAATGAACGTTTTTTTTAACTGTTGCTGTAAAAATGTTTGTATAAAGTGTACATGTACTAACAGTTTGTATTTATGTAAGGCAGTAACATCAGTTGATTAAGTATTTAATGTGTTATATAGTGTTTAAAGTTATGTATGGTGCATTTCTTTAGCTAACAGGTCAGACAGGTTTCTGGACACTCTAGATTGACTGTCCGCTGGGCTCATTGGCTGATGTTGGCATTGAGCCGTGTTCTGAAAACCAGCCGTCTGTTTCCCAGTGAGCATCACTACTAGAGCTTCTACTACTGTTAGTGCCTAATGAGTCAGCACTCCTGTCAGACAAGCCCACTGCGAGAGCACACACACACACAGACATACACACACGCATGCATGTACGTACGCATGCACGCACTCAAACACATACGTACATATATTTATGTATAAAGATGGAAAAAAATAAGAGACCTAGATCTAAAAATTATGTTTTTCTAAAGTGTGGGGAGGAGTAAAATGTTAATGCTTGTTTTATTCTATAGAATAAAATATAGATAACAATTCATTGAAACAATTCATTGATTATATGTTTTTTAAATAATCAATTTAAAAAAATTGTCAAAGGAGAAGTGTCATGAGTAGTTTTACAAAATAAAGCAAAAATTACATTTTACTCAAGTGCACAACCACTTTTCTTTCCATATTTGAATATCAATTGGGATAGATCCATTTGTTTTGTTATTAAAAGGAACAATTTGCCCCAGAATTGAATGTCTCTCATCATTTACTGACCATGATATTCCAAAACTCTATGACTTTCTTCTGTGGAGCACAAAAAACATTGTATACTGTATAGATATAACATATATGTCTTTTTTCACATAATGAAAATAAAGGAGGACCAAATGTCAAGAGAAAGACAAAATGTCATTCAATATCCTTGTTTGAAAAAACAAAACAAAAATACTAAAATATTTTGCGTGTAATTCATGATTGCATCATGAAGCTTTATGATTATTCAGTTATGCATTTCCCCTCCAGTGGGAAAAAATGTGTCAGCAAAATTCTGAAAACCAGATCTAATTTGTGAATAAGTAAATTAAGTAACAATTTTTTAATGATTTACTTGATCTGAATGATATAAAATCATAAACTTCAGTCACTAACAATTAACGATATAAATCTGTCATATGGCTTCAGATTAAGCATTCAAGTCATGTGGAACAGCTTAGCTTTCTGGTTCATTTTGGGTCGGCCTCATTCTTCCTCAAGTTTCTTTATGTGTAGAAGAGTTGCTGAAACAGTAAAACTTTGTGTTCTACGAAAGAAACAATAAAATGGCTTTGGAATTAAATAAGGCTGAGTAAATGCTGACATAAATATAATTTTTATTAAACATTGCCACCATGCTTTCGCTTGAGCAGTACCGGAGGTTTTAGGTTTGTAGAGAGTCTGGAAGAGCCTGCCATCATCTCACATCTCTCCACTGTCTCATTCAGTCTTTCATTTTACCATAATTCATTTTCCACTGTCTGTCTTTTATACATCTTTATCCCTTCCTGGTTTCCCTGTCAAATGTTCGTCCTGTAACCTGTTTTCTGTGGCACTGTGGGGAATCGTAGCTTGTCTGTGTGTATCTGTGTATTTCACTGTGTGCTGTATGTGTTTTAGGAGTTATGTCTGCTCCCCTGCACATCACTACTTGAGGTAATAGGGCATGACTAATGCTTTAGTACATGAATGGATGTATTTTGATCATCTGTACAACAACAGTCAAATACTCATCCGTGACATACCTCATAGTGTTTGCCAGTGTGAACTACTGTATTTTGAACATTCCAAAATCTTGCCCCTCATTCTTCATGAAGTACACACAGTACAGAGCCACTCTTAAAATAATCATTTACCAATAGAACTTCACTTTTAAAACTTCAAGGCTGTTTACAACAGATTTCAACCAATACCACATATACTATTCAGAGTTTAATGAAGTTGTGAAGGTTTTTATTAACCAGATTTAACTAGCAATTTAGCTTAGCAAGTTGGCTAACTCTGTTTAAAGCAGCTTTAGAGTGCCTTTCTAGCAAATGTAGAAAATCTCTTTTTTTTTTTTTGGTTAAAATCTTAATATTTAATGAATATATGGACATTACAGAGCTGTCGTCTTGTAAATAGTACATATGCTCTGAGTTGTAGTATTGAAAACTTGTGTAAGTTTAAACACCCCTCTTTCTCTCACAGTTTTTTATGATCTTTATTCTATCTAATGTTTATAAAATAACGAAAGTCAAATGAACTGACAAGGGAAATGAAAATCACCACTTCAGGTCCAGTCACACAGTGAATTCAGAGAGTTTGCACCTCTTCAGCCTCCTGGTCCACAAGAGGTACAGTGTGACCTCAGGTCTCTTTCACACCACAAGGCCCTGTTAGAGCTTTAGCAGTAAATAATGTCAGAAAATCAGCCTCTCCACTCTCTTTCTCTCAGGCTCAGAGAGTGTTCTCTTTCCCATCAGCTGTCTACGCTTTGCTATAGTTCACTTATCACACCTGCTCGCTGGAACACAGCCTGCCTGTCTGAGGTGTGCTCAGTAAAAATTGTTCTAAAGAAGAAAAAAGGGTTAGATGTGACATTTCCCCCCGCCTGAATCTTTTTCTGAAAAAGCTGGCTTGATTCAAGCTAACTTCATGTTAGCTAATTGGATAAGATATAAGTTATACAGTGACATCACCCACAAGAGACATGATGAGAGAAATACACAGTATAAGACTTCTGTCTTCATTTGGAAAATAAAAATTGAATTTTAGTTTGAAAGAACTATTCCAAAGGGTGCAAATAACTTTAGATATCTAGGCTTGCTGAGAACCATGAGAATAAGATGCATGATTATACTTCATGACCTAAATCATTGTTCACAAACATGCAGGATGAATTAAGCATGTTCATATCTAACCTTCGTTATGTGACATCCATAAAGACCTTCTTTTTATTTATTAAATCGTTAATCTGCTTTAAAAAAAAAAAGTGTTTCAGGATCGCTGATGACTTTTTTACTATTTGTATTACCCATTAAGAAAATGTCTCTTTTTTCCTTTGTAAAAGTCTTAATATTTCAAAAAACAATGTGAACATCACAGAGCTGTTGTGTAGTGGTTAGTACATATGCTCTGAGTTATAGTATACAAAACTTGTGTAAGTTTAAACCCTTCTGTTTGTGTTCATAGCCTCAGACAGTTTGCTTTGGCTTTATTATGCACAGTTTTAGATAGCAAAAGACTAGCTTGAGTCTAAATAAAGGCTGAGACCAGAAGAGTTAGTGTCACAATAAAGATCACAAGATTGGAGTCAGTCTACTAACTGTGTGGACTCAATCTTTACTCTGATTTAGTTTTTTTTTCAGGTGTCAGTTTTGACTCACCTGGCATCTTTCATTTGCAACTACAGCACTGTTAAATTTTAGCCGTCAAATTCTTAAAATCAGTTATGATTCTATAGTTTAAACAAACACGAAAAGACCATTGTAAAAGGGGGTCTCGACATGGATGGAGAGTATCGTCAACACCAATGCCTAATTGTCATATCTAACTTAATCAGTTGATGCTAACAGATTTGCTTCCTTAAATCGTGTCTTTACCAGTAAAGAACAGCAGCGTTCTCTAAAAATGATGTCCGTGTGGGAGCAGCGCACCACCCAGATCCGAAAGCACATGCTAGCCAGCAGTGAGGCGTTGTACCAAGAAGAGCTCAATCCACGGCTCACCTCCAACCTACGCACCGACATAAAAACCCATCTGGACCGGCCCCTGGTGGTGGAGCCTCGCTGTGATGGCCCCATCAGCCCCCACAGTGGCTGGGACAAACCTCAGGATTTGCAAGGCGAGGGCAGCACACCAGACGAACGAGTCCCTCCTGTATTCGATCCTCCACAGTCACATCCACCACGCAAGCACCACCGTCACAGAGAGCGTCCCTCCAATGAGACCAATGAAAATGGAGACACGGGTCATGCCAAAGAAGGGCGGCATCACGTCCATCACAGCCGTAGTAAAGAGCATGATGGGACACGTTGTAAGGAGGGGAAGGGTGACAGAAGCCGAAGCAGAGAAGGGGGACGTAGACATCACCATCAGAGCTCGGTGGATGAGGGCGTGGGAGGTGGAGAGAGGGAACATCGGCACCATCATTCCCATAGGCATAACAGAGAGGGCAATGGAGTGGTCAGTGCTGGGGGCAAGAGTGAACGGAGGTCCAGACAGAAGGAGGGCTCACGGTCAGGAACAAGGGAGGGAGAGAGGTGCTCAAGGGGGGAGAATGGAGGAAACGGAGGGAGGAGGCGACACAGGCCACGAACCAGTAAAGCTCAGTCTACACTGGAAGGAGAGGAGCAACAAGCAAATGGAGAGGAGGAGGGCAGGTCGCACAGCCATAGGTAAAACTTTCTTCTTGATTTAATAGATTTGATTTAGGATATTTTGAGCCAGAAACAAATCTAAAAATCAATCTTAGTATTAACAGGCTCATTCCAACTGAATGCATTTTTGCTTTTAAAAATGAGACATGCTGGAATGGTTTGAAAAATAGCTCAGCGTAGAGCACGAGGGTATCCGTACAAAGCCACTGAGCACCTGTAAACAGAAACTTGCAAAAATTGTCCTGTCTGTTAGTACTTCTTGATCTACTACTTTGGAGCCGACACTGATGAGCAGCGCTGTACATTGAAATTTAAATTCTTTTAATTTAACATGGCATCTAAAAAATGCAACGCTCACAAGCATGACACTGCCGAGTGTAATGATCACACGTCTGTCAAGTGTGTGTTTACATCGGAAAAGAATAGAAAAGTAGTGCATTGAAAAGGAAAAAAATGTGTTCTGTATGAATGGCTCATTATTTGTCAGTCAGCAGCTCCTCATTTATAAATGCAAGTTAAATTTTTTTGCTGTCAAATCATACCAGCTATTTTTGACCTTTTTATTTAGTAGGTTGAGTCAGTTGAATGCAGTGACGTATGAATCAAAGTTGTTTGATCACTAAAGCATTCACAAACAATACAGTAATCTGAATTTGTCGGCTTCAGGCACATGGATATGGGAGGAGATTCAATGGCTGTAAACCCCCATCAACCTTCAGTTGGAAGCCGGTGGTGTCTTGAGAAACCCGAAGACTCTGACAACAAGCGTAATATTGGGCAGACTGGAGGAATGGGCACTCACATACCCGTGACTGTCACGTCTCCCCCCGGAGAAACAACCCTTATACCCAGTTAGTATTTCTCAATTCAATTCACGACAAACTTTTCCACTTGTTTTATAGTCTGCATATGTTCGGCCTCAAGGTTGTTAACATTGAAAGCTAACAAAAGTTGTATAAATTCACACATTACCTCTGTTTGTTTTCTCAGTGAACAGTATAGACAGCGAGACAGTGCCCATGACTGAGAAGAATCTAGAAGATCTAACTCAAAACAGCACTCGTCCCGTCCTCCCCTTCAGTTCCATGTTCATTTTCAGCCCAACTAATCCGTGAGTGTGTGTGGTACAGTAGTTCTGAGTAAATGTTGGAAATGTTAAAACTGCACTGCAAATTTTAGATAGTATATTTAACTACCTTAGAGTTAAAATTAACACTCCCTCAGAGTTTATATGGGAACCACTATAAAAGTGTTAAAACAACTTTTAAAAGAGTTAACATTATCAACACCCAGAGAGTGTTAATTAGTTAACTCTTATAGTGTAAAATATTAACACCCCAAAAGATAATCTGAACACCAGTCAGTGTTATGTTTAAACACTAAAATTTTTCAACACCGGACGGAAATAAAAATATATCTTGTTTGATATCGGCAACACTTTATTAGCAATTCTGTTAATGTTTAAGGAAAACAATTCAAAACAGTCACAAACTGTATTTTCTTGTATTTTAACCAAAAGGAGTAGTTTTAATGTAACATAGCTAGTACACAACAAAAAAAAAGATGAAATATTATGCTATTTTTGTGAGATATTTAAAACTAATGTATGTATAAAGATTTGGGTGTCAAATGTCTGTATACAAACATTTTAAGTACTTTTACTCACCAGTTGCTTCTTCGCATGGCTTCTCGTGGCAGAAGAAAATGGCATCTGGAAAAATCCTCCAGGGATATTGCTGCATAAATTCCCGGATGTAGTAGTCAACACTATATTAGCGTTAGATACATGTAACTCTGTATGTCAAGGAGGCAAATCAGCTTCTAACACTGAGAGGGTTATTTTATCCTTATCTAACTCTAGAACTTCAACACTTTACTCTGAATTACGGCAACACTCGAAATTTAACACTATTGAATTTGCTGTGTGTGTGCGTTTGAACAATGATTGCAGAACAATGCCAGAGACAGTGTTATTTAAGCAAAACAAGAATCATACGTTCAACTTTTTTCACATGACAGTAACTTGCATCCAAAAAAGAAAGTTAAAGTTGTTTCCAATATCAAGCATTTTTTGATAAGTAATAGTGTGGCATGAAACAGTTTAGTGAATCCAAATCAACCATTCGATAATAGTCATGCTTTGAAGTAGTGTTGAGACCAGTGTCCAGCATGCGTCACCAGTGAGAAGTGTGCCAAAGGAATGATTTTGATTCAAAATATCTAGGTCGAAAAACAGATATATTTGAATTCATCCCATGCCAACTCTAAAAGTAGCAACCTATTGGAAATTAAGAGTAGCTTATAGTTTAGGATGATACAATTTCAAAGTAGATTCTTCAAATTGTGTGAACAGCATTCACTGGTACTGTACAGTGTTTGTATGCTGCTGGCATACCACCAATGCTGTTACATCTACAAACGCTTATTACTTGTCTCAACCGTCCATAAGATTGGTTGTAAAGTTTCACTGTGTGTGTCTAAGATAAACGTTTTATGATCTTTAAGTCTAAAAGCCATCCACTTACATAAACCTCCACATAAAGCTCTGTATTAATAGGCAATTTCCAAATGCATCTGTCCGTCTTGGCTCTGCTGGTGTAATAGCATAGGATTACTTCTATTGTATTATACTGTATATTAATGTGACACAAGTGCATTGTTGACCTGACCATGTCTACCAGACACTGCACAGATATGCACTATTACTAAATAAACTGTTGAACTCAAAGACTTGCCTACGGCTTGCATGAACATATTAATTATCGGTGGTTAATTAAATGTACTGTATCTGTCGGTACATTGTCAGACTTCTGTGTGCAATTGCCTTAAGCCTAATTCTCATAGTTTGTGTTTTTTTATGCAGGGTGAGACGATTATGCCACTACATTGTGAGTCTGCGCTATTTTGAGATGTGTATCCTGGTGGTCATTGCAATGAGCAGTATAGCTCTGGCTGCAGAAGACCCGGTTCAAGCCAATGCACCTCGGAACAATGTGAGCTGTTTTATCTGTGCTGAGCGGGATGTCAGATTTTGACCTAATTTTCCATTAAGTCCCAGATGAATGATCCTAACTGAAGACTTTTTCGCTTCACAGGTCCTGAAGTATTTGGACTATGTCTTCACTGGTGTTTTCACGTTTGAGATGGTCATTAAGGTAATTTTGTGGGAAACTGCAGAAGCTAATTGGATATCTCTTAGGAGACTTGATCCTGCAGTGCTTTTTTTAACCTGAGAGGAGGATATTTGGTGCCAGTGTTGCACATTGGCTCATTTGAATATAATGGATGTGAAAAAATGATGCAATTTCATCATGAATAATTTAGTAGTTGGTCAATTTAGGGGGTTAGTACACCTAAAAATGAATAAATTACTCCATAAAAACATTTATTTCATTTACGCACAAGTGGTTCCAAATCTGATTTTTTTTTTACTCTGTTGAACACAAAATAAGACATTTTGAAAAATGTTGTAAACTCAAAATCATTGAGTCATTCATTCATTCATTCATTTTTTTCCGGCTTAGTCCCTTTATTAATCTGGGGTCACCACAGCGAAATGAACTGCCATCTTAGCCAGCAAATGTTTTACGCCAATTTAGCTTACCCAATTCACCTATACCACATGTTTTTGGACTTGTGGGGGAAACCGGAGCACCCGGAGGAAACCCACACGAACACGGGAGAACATGCAAACTCCACAGAGGCTCGAACCAGTGACATTCTTGCAGTGAGGCGATTGTGCTACCCACTGCGTCATCGTGCTGCCCTCAGGCAGAGTTTGTACATTTATTATTTTGTCCTTCAGTGACTGACATTCATTCATTCATTTTCTTTTCGGCTTAGTCCCTTTATTAATCACCACAGCGGAATAATTCACCTACTTATCCAGCATTTGTTTTACGCAGCGGATGCCCTTCCAGCCGCAACCCATCTCTGGGAAACATCCATACATTCTCATTTACACTCATACACTACGGACAATTTAGCTTACCCAATTCACCTGTACCGCATATCTTTGGACTTGTGGGGGAAACCGGAGCACCCGGAGGAAACCCATGCAACCACTGGGAGAACATGCAAACTCCACAGAGGCTCGAACCAGCGACCTTCTTGCTGTGAGGCGATTGTGCTATCCACTGCGCCACCGTGCTGCCCTCAGGCAGAGTTTGTACAGTTATTATTTTGTCCTTCAGTGACTGACATACTTCAAATAAACTGACTAAATAATTATAACCTTTCATTTCATATTACTCTACTAAAATACTCCTCTTGTAAGACTTCTGTATAATAATGGGACATTGCTCAGAGCGAGCGATATAAAGTCTGTCAGTAATTGTCTTGATATTGATAGTTAAAGTGAGTGAATTACTGTAGTGAGAGAAATGGCGCTGTGATGGTGATAAAATTTTATCCTGATTAATCTTTCATATTTATGCTTTTCCTTTGACAAGATGGTGGATTTAGGTTTAATTCTGCATCCTGGATCCTACTTCCGAGATCTGTGGAATATTCTGGACTTCATTGTGGTCAGTGGTGCGCTGGTGGCATTCGCATTCTCGTAAGTTGCCTTGATTTGCTTTACCTACAGAAACTCCCGTAACTTAAACCTGTGCTTAAGAGTGTGACTTTTATCAGTGATCTTGACTATAAAATACTTCATACAGTAATTTTAGATTGCTATTAGTGCAAGTTCTTGCCTGTATCCTTTTTTTTATTTTAAAGGTTAATTTACACTCAGTCCCGCAGTGTAACAAAAGTGTCTTTGTGTATCTTTGTTGTTCCTACTGAAAGCTGGACATTTAGTATATGTTTAATTCATGCCATTCATTATGCTGCAAGGAAACGTGGCTTTGATTAAGATGTTTGCCTGCTCCCGCTGATCTGTTGTTTCCTTTCTGTCCTTCAGAGGTGTGGGAGAGTTGACATCACTTTAATGAACTTTTGAGAATGCAGTCCCGAATAGAATGAGTGTATGTGTGTGTGGTTGTGAAGTAGAGAGCTAATAAAGGAGCCGTCAGATACGATCACATGCTTGTGCATCTCCTGTAGAGTAATTGATGAGCGGTTTCACCACCATTTTAGTATTGAGGAAATGCAATTAGCTACCATTAGAAACACAGAATTTTCGGTTGCTGTGATGGTGGTGCCATACTTGTTGTCAAATTATTATTACTATTATCATTATTATTATTTGCATATGTATTTGCATACAGAGTAAATTTAGTTTTGAGGTTTGTTTGTTGGGGAGGCTGGCATTTTTGGGTGGATTGTATGTGATACTTGGATAGCTTGGAAAAAGTTTCAGAAAAAGCAAGCAGACATGGAGTGGGTGCATTTTCAAGGAATACCACTTCAGAATAGCATGGGTATCTCCGAGTAAAGGGAGCTTGAGTAGATACTTTACTACTTCAGCTTGAGTGTTCAGCATTGTACTGACTAATCTGTCTTATTCGCTGTTTGTTTTTTATCATTGTTGCTCTGTTGCCATGTCAATGCCGTGTTAAATGTGAGGATATTGATGTACTGTCACTGACTTTCCTCTCCTCCCCTGTTTCTCTCTGCCTGGAATCGCTTGAAGGAGCTTCATGGGGTAACACCTTAACTCTCTCTGTCTTTGTTTCTGTTTCTGTCTCTTTCTTTCACTGTTCGTCTTCTTGCCTGTCTTTGTGTGAGAACACTTAGAAAAAAAAACGCTTAGCTCTTAGGCAAGCATTAAAGCATGGAATCATCTGCAGTGTTTCAACCTCTTCATAATTCATCATTCAACATCACTTCTCAACCTACGAACTTGATTCTTCTTCTCCATGTCATTTTAATTCATGGAAGGCAGATCCCATCGATCTGTTTCCTTTCTTTTAAACATTCTTACCATTCTCAGTGGGTCTTTGTTACTTACTGAATATGGAGCATCCTGGATGATCATCATTGACTTTGGACAGGATGATCAGTGCATGTGTCATGTCATATCACAGAGGATCTGTTTGGTTGTGTTGGAGTGGCATATCAGGGCAGGTCTGGCTTTTTTGGCCTTTGGTTGCATTCTCATTCACTTCAAACCTCACAGCGGGGATCCACTGAATTTGAGGGCATGGGAATATAAGTGCATTGACATGCTCATCCATATGCATGTTTTCAAATTCACAGAAGAAAATGTGATCTGCTGGAAATGTGATTGGCCAGATTTTTGAGAGCTTTGTTTTGAGTTAGAGCATAAAACAAAGTTATAACTAGTGGTGTACTGATATTATAATTCTATGTTTTATTAAATAAAGTAAGACTACGACACAAAAACTATTTGCATTATAATTTGATGAATTTTATTTTAGACTAGGTTCCCACTGCGACATGGAATTTCTGGAATATCTTGAAATTATAAAAATCTTGACTATTCCAGACAATGAAAGTCTTTTTTGATGCATTTTTTTCCCCAAGTGACAGAATATTAGGGATTTTTGTTTGTCACTTAAAATTTGAGTTTCTGTTTATCTATTTTAACTGTATTTTTAACCTCAGTGTTGTATGCTTGTTTTTAGACTAACATCAGAATAATATACTGTACATTTTAAGAGCTTTAGGCTCAAAATTCCCACTTTTAAAGTAAAAGTAGGTGTAAAACTACATGTAAAGTTTGTAAACCTACTAATGAGCTATCGAATATGGGAGAGGGAGCACTTTGCAGCCTTGTTACCTCAGATTTTCTTCTGAACCTGAGGTAAATTATCCATTGTTGTTCTCATAGTGGTTATAAAAGTCCTGCAAAATGATATTCAAGCTAAAACTTTTTGAATATTATGCAAAGCAGTGGCAGCCTGTTCTTCCGTTCATTATAAGTTACAGAAATTCAGCCTTTTAGAATTTGATATTTGGCCTACAGTGGGAAACCTTACTCTTTACTTTAGTTTTTTCTGTCACTTTTTTCAATCTCAATTGTCATTTAGCTTTAAAGGTTAGAGTTACATGTCAACTTACTGTTTGAAATGACAAAAAATGGTCAATGTAAGTCACTGGTAATCTTTCCAACATAAATATTTGTTAGAAGCATAATGCATTTCAGAGGTAAACAAAAATACCACAAGATTGACAAACTGCCAAAAACTGTAAATATCATGTTTCTATAGATATAACGTAGTTATAAAAGAATAACAGTAACGCTTCAGGTTGAGAATCATTTGATGACATCTATCAACCATGCTCAGGGTTCATACATGTGTTATGAATCCCTTCAAGACTGATCTATGGCTTCACCATTTCTTTTCTAGATTGGCATGTCTTGGCATTTGCTCCAGATCTTGATTGTGCTGATTTTCAGATCCACCCTCAGTCAGACATTCCTTCTTTGTCAAGTATACCCTTCATCTCCCCTACAGCCGTCTCTGCAGACTCCAGCAAAAGAAGCTGTCATTCTCCCACATCTTTAAAAGATAGGAACAGCATTTGGAAGTGTCTGTTTCAATCACCATACAAAGTCTCTTCCTCCTTCGTGTCAGTTTCCGAAATATTTGCCTAAGACTCCCGCAGTTTCTTGTTTCTTCGACATACAGTCATCAAAGTCATAATACCTTATGTTTTAACCTCTCAAAGGAATGTGGTGGTGCTTATGAAAGTTTCTTTTATTCTCATTGAAATGTTATATGCAATTTTCTGAAAGGATAATGTGGTTTTGTTTTAGTGCAGAGGTACTTTCTGTTCTCAGCATGTCATAATGTTTTGCTTTTTGCTTTGTGTTCTTCTCATTTATTAGATCACATCAAAGCGTAAACAGGTGGGGAACCCCCGATATTCTCTTTTCTCCTTGATAAATCTCTTCTTTCATCATTGTCCTGGGCTGACTAGGATAATGTCCTTTACTGTCACTACATTACCAGTGGAGTGAGAGTATCTGTACAGGGTTGGAGCCTCTGCAATAACACTGATAGCTTTCAATAGAACCTCTTAATGAATGCCTTATTGACACGAAACAGCATTTCTCCATCATAATTGTTATTTGTGGTCCTGTGAAAGTTACCAGGGTGTCCAGTGGGACAATATTGAGGCTCTTTATAGTTTGTAGTGGGTTCGGGGGATAAACATCAGGCCCTGTACAGTAAATGCATGCTAGACTAATGTGCATCAGGGAGCATGGGTGGAGTTGCATGACCTTGTCAAGCCCCTTGATTGGGCAGAAGGAGTAACTTCACCATGCTGATTGGTGACCATGCTGTAAGGTTTCTGCTGATTGGCTGGTAGATTGGTGTTCATTGGATTTAGAAGAATGTATGAACTTTGCATGTGTGAGTAGAAGCTGGCACTTTCTTGGGGGTGAAGATGTACCTTTTGTTCATTCTTGTAATTGCTAGTACATCTGCAAATGTAATGCCACTTGCTCTTGCAAATGGAAAGGCCTTTTGTAGTTGTGGGTCATTTATTGAGAAATATAGAGGGTAAATACTGCTTGGGGATTTTTCTATTGTAAGCATTTTCACAATTCAACATTTGAAGTGTTTTCATCTGTTAGCACCAATCATAGACCTGCCAAAGCCTTGCTTTTATTAATGCTTTATCGAAGTAAGAGACCGTGAATAAATGAGATGCAATATGACTTCTCAGATATTCTGTTGTTCTCTCTTCCATCGCTGCACTGGAAGAACTAAACGGTACCTGCAAACTAATACAGATGATAGTTACCGACATACTGTACATTATCCAGCTTATTACACGGCCGCTCACCAAATGAATAAATACTGTATGTGGGCATGAAATATTTGTTTGAGCTGAAATTTATTTATTTCACCTGTATATAAGGGGAAAATCAAGCAAAAAGGCAAACAGTTTACCAAAATTATTCCTGGCAGATGCATTTGCTGTCAAAGCAAGCCATGAATGTTGCCCTAATTCGAGTACAGTGCTGCCATAAGCAGTTGGAAATATGGCCATGGAATGTTGACCAATTAGTATCAAATCTTCCAGAGAGCCGTGTAATAATTAGTTGAACTGTAACATAAAATAATTGGGAGAACAAATAAAAAAAAGAAAAAAAATCTATCTAATCTATCCAACTAAACTCATGCCCTGCATTAAAGCAGGGCTAAGTGAAGAGTATTTAAATGAATGTGATGTCTCAGAACTAATATAATTGTGTTTGCTCTTTGCCTGCAATATAAATAATGCAAAGAGCTTCAGTTATTCATATGACCATGGAATATTTCCCTTTTGATTCAGTTACCGACTATGCTTGCCCTTGCAGTAACTTTATTAAATGACATTGTAAGCTTGGCGGTTATGATTTGAGCAATTATAGGAGCTAAAGCATGACTGATTTCTGCTGAAGATTGCTCTTTTCTTATAGGGTGAAATAACTTTATTTTTTCTTTTCCTTTATGTAAGCTCTGTGTTTTCAATGAATACATACACTGTATTCAAATCTATGCAGTCAGTTCATCAAGTTGACCGTTTTGAAGCATGTCAGCTTGATAAAGACTATATCAAAGCAAAGCAGCATTGATTCCTGAAAAGAAACAATGCCCTTTTTCAGGCTGAGGTTTCTTTGTCATCATTGGTGGTGTGACGTTGTGTTAGAATCTGATGCACAGCAGCGTTTGGGTTGATTTCATGGTGCCTTCCTTATTTTGTGCATGAATAATGCTAAAGTGTCATTCGATAACAAGGTGACATCTCTCGTAGAGCCCATTTAGT
>CAIGQQ010033541.1:4541229-4568178 GCA_903798035.1 Danio albolineatus | reverse complement strand
AAACCCATAAAAGCCTTTGTCCGCTTCAAACACTTCCCTTGTGTCCTCTGACCCCTCAGTGGCCTTTTATTCTCCTGCTTTAAAGGGCGTAATCAGTTTGAAGTGCTGCTCTTTGAGGCTGTGTGATACTGCTAAAGCGCAGCTCTCGGGAGGCATCAGCCCAAACTCATGAATGGACAAGCCTTTGCAATTGGTTGTGATTTATTTTATGAGTTGTTCGCAAGCTTGTCGGGGTCAGTGTGGTGCAAATTTATTTCCACTCTGCCATTGTTTCCCCAGT
Organism: Danio albolineatus; assembly: GCA_903798035.1. Classification (NCBI taxonomy): domain Eukaryota; kingdom Metazoa; phylum Chordata; class Actinopteri; order Cypriniformes; family Danionidae; genus Danio; species Danio albolineatus. Next base: position 4,567,898 of record CAIGQQ010033541.1, on the reverse strand, counting down.
GTTTAATGAAATTGTTGCAGTATGCTTAGTAATTTAGCGATCCATGATATAAAATAAAGCTTCAGGAGTTTTCATTTTATTTTGATTACATTGGCTTCACTACTGATTTAATTACGGTTGCATTACATTTAATAATTTGGCAGACATTTTTTTTTTGTAGAGCAACTGAACAAATGAGAACAACAGATGTTAACAAGATACTACAGAAAAAAAGTATGACCCTGGTCCTAAGCTAGTTGCAAAAAAACCCTTTCTTTTTGTTTTCATTTATTCATTTTCTTTTCTGCTTAGTCCCTTTATTAATCTGGGGTCGCCACAGCGGAATGAACCGCCAACTTATCCAGCATATGTTTTACGCAGCGGATGCCCTTCCAGCTGCAACCCATCTCTGGGAAACATCCATACACACTCATTCACACTCATACAGTACGGTCAATTTAGCCTACCCAATTCACCTGTACCACATATCTTTGGACTTGTGGGGGAAACCGGAGCACTCGAAGGAAACCCACACAACCACAGGAAGAACATGCAAACTCCACACAGAAATGCCAACTGACCCAGCCGGGGCTAAAACTAGCGACCTTCTTGCTGTGAGGCAAACGTGCTACCCACTATGCCATCGTGGCGCCCTTTTGTTTTCATTAAAATTTTAAATAAATAAATATTCATGTTCTATGAAGATATTGTCTACATTTCCCTAACGTAAATATATCAAAACCTTATTTTTAGTAATGTGCATAGCTAAGAAGTCCTTGAACCCTCAGATTCCAGATTTTGAAATATGATATCTAATCCAAATATTCTCCTAATAAACCATACACTAATAGAGAGCTTATTGATTAAGCTTTAAAGTGATGTATGAATCTTAATTAAAAAAGAAACTTATGACCGGGGTCACAAATATGTAAATAGTAAAAATACATAACGATAAATAACTATAAATAGAGAAAATGGATAAAAGAGATTAGCTTACCATCACAGAGCACCATCGCAGAGAGGCTATAAGTCACTCTCCAAAACCTTTTCATTCAATGTTCAATGCTGGTGGAATAATTTTCCCATTCCCAAACTGACTGCAGATTCTCGAGTATCATTCAAATGACAAATAAAAACCCATTTTTTTCGAGAGAACCTGAATCCCTGTGAATAAAAACAAGACCCCTCTTCTCACCCCACCTCACCACACGCCAACCCCAAAACGTTATTAATTCTGTAAGTGGCCTTAACAAACCACCTGTAGAAAACATATTCTTTTATCTGTCTGACACCCCACAGTGCACTTTATTTGTATTTTTATTTTATAAACAATGTGATATTGTCTGTGCACAGGGTTTTGAAGCACTCCGTGGATGCCACTTTTGAGGATCAGGGTCCCAGTCCAGGCTACCGCATTGAGATGTCTATTTTTTACGTGGTATACTTTGTGGTTTTCCCCTTCTTCTTCGTCAACATTTTCGTGGCCTTGATAATCATCACATTCCAGGAACAGGGTGACAAGGTCCTGTCAGAGTGCAGTCTGGAAAAGAATGAGGTACAACTATTAAAGTTCAGACATGGTCCATTCCCAAATCTGCATTATTTTACACACTATAATCCCATCCCAGAAGAAATGTAATCAATTTGGCTGTATTTCTTTAATACAAGTACCAAGACAAGACAACATCAAAATATGATTATCCCTTTAGTAATCTGGGTCGCCACAGCGGAATGAACCGCCAACTTATCCAGCATATATATTACGCAGCGGATGCCCTTCCAGCTGCAACCCATCACTGGGAAACATCCATACACACTCATTTACACACATACACTACAGACAAGTTAGCTTACCCAATATACCACATTTCTTTGGACTTGTGGCGGGGAAACCGGAGCACCCGGAGGAAACCCACGTGAACATGCAAACTCCACACAGAAATGTCAACTGACCCTGCTGAGGCTCGAACCAGCAACCTTCTTGCTATGAGGTGATTGTGCTACCCACTGCACCACTGTGACACCCATAACATAATACTATTAAATTATAATAGTGTATATAATATAGTATATATAGTAAAAGTATTGATTAATACATTTATTTAATGATATTTAATATATAGTTTAAAATTATTAGTATTAATATACTACATCGTTTCATTCAATTATTCTTTTTTTTCAGTTTAGTTCCTTTATTAACCTGGTGTTGTTTATTAACCACAGCGCAACAAACCATGACTTATCCAGCATGTGTTTTACACAGCGGATGCCCTTTCTGCTGCAACCCATCACTGGGAAACACCATACACACTCATTATTTATATGTTCTGTCTGGTTCTCGAATCTTATTGGCTGATAGCCGTGCAATGTTTTGCAATAGCAGCACTCGCGCAGCCTCTTCACCCTTACAATATACTGTACTCTTGAGGCTACTTTTAGGTGAGAATGTAGTTGTTTAGATTGCAACTCTGCAATTTATATGTATGAGGATAGTGTCTATGCGACAGTAATCTGGTAGTGTTTGCTTTGTCTTGGCTTTTTCAGGGTTAACTATTGTGAATTCCCAATTGCCATGGAGAAATACTGGGATATATCTGTAGACTGATGGCATTTAAGACAAAAATATCTGTTTTGTCATCACTTTAGACATCAAGCTAGAGAATTATTCAAAAACTACTGTAGCTCTAAAGTGACGCTGGTAAATCAGCAAGGGTTTCTGGCTGCTGTTCTGATGGTCAGCTGCAGATGTAAATGAATGTCGAAGGAAAGTAGTTCCTCATGCTAAAGTATTTTTGAGACTCTATATGTACACGATTATGCTGACAAACTGTTGTATAAATGCAATGTCACACTCATAGCAGTGCGATATGGCTGTATATCATCACTGGTGATACACTTTATACAAGTATTTTAAAGTTTATACAAGTAGTTTAAAAATATATCTATATGTAACTATAAGGTAGACTTTTTTAATGAATGTTAACAGAAAGAATCCTTTTTACAGGCTTACATTATTTGATACAGAGACAGATATTAATCTTCCTCTTACACACACTTGAAGATGTTTTTAGTGTTTAGTGGTATGATACGGTATAGTGAATCAAGCCACAGTAACAGCTGCAGACGTCCAGGGAGGGAATTGTGACAGGATTAATGCATGTGCCAGTGGCGGACCGCACACACACCTAAACATCCTGCAAAACAGGTATGCATTCATACACTGACGCACAGTGACTAAAGACACACTGAGAGCCAGCCAGTCCCATGGAAGAGCAGTCAGCAAGATGTTCCGGCCCCATTTCCTCTGAGGCCCCATTAGACGGGGCCTAGTCACTCTGTTTGGCTCTCTCCCTCTCCATATGCCAGCCCAACATGACTCACAAACTGTGGTAAAAACCCAGACCTCAGGAGAAACCATTTATCATCAACACTCACCAGCCAGCCAGGAAATATTAGCGCCATTACGAGTTTATTTTCTGTTTCCTCCACAGGTTAGGCTGCAGTATGACATCCACACTTGTCATTGCTCTATTAAATGGTATTTTTGATTCGATTTGGTTATAAGAGTAATTATGTGACTTTAAAAATATTTTCTTAGCAATAGGGATGGACAACAGAAGTGGGATAATGTGAATTATTTAATCTTTTGCTGTTTTTCCTCTCAGGGAGCCTGCATAGAGTGTGGCGTTTTAATTTGTTTTGAAAACGAGAGAGTAAATTGTATTTCAGAAATACTTTTTCTGAAGAATAAAGACAGACAATAGTGGTTTTGTGAATGAATGAATTCCTCTTTTGCTGTATTCTCTCTCAGAGCCTGCATCGAGTATAGCATGCTGCAGAAAAAACATTACTACAGTAACTACTATAGTGCTTTTGAGCCACACTATAGTGAAGTGCTTGCATTTCTCTGTTTTGGTGATTATGTAGTTGCTACAGCAACACAACAACTATTGTAATATAAACAGATTACCCAAATGTTGTAGTTTTCAACAACTAAAGGGTAAATTATATTACAATACACTAGTTTACTGTAGTAAAAACTAAAGTATGCTACAGTATTTATTACAGTTTATTAATGTACTGTAGTATTCATCAATAAAGTGCTGTAAATACTATATTAGGTACAGTTTAATGCACTTTGCTATAATGTGGTTAAAAAACTTTAGCATTTACTATAAATTACTGTAATATTTTTGTGTGGGTTTTTGATTCATTTTGATTTCGTAATTGTGATTTTAGAAAGTAATTTTATGATAAATAATGTCATATAACACTAGTTTTGTGAGTCTGTAATGTGAATTAATTCCTCTTTTGCTGTATTTTCCTCTCAGAGAGCCTGCATCGACTTTGCTATCAATGCCAAACCGCTGACGCGCTACATGCCGCAGAACCAGCAGTCCTTTCAGTACCGCCTGTGGAAGTTTGTGGTCTCTCCGCCGTTTGAGTACTCCATCATGATCATGATTGCTCTCAACACTGTGGTGCTCATGATGAAGGTCAGTCAGTCATTTAGCTTTCAGTTGCAGAGGAGTCCTTTGAGAGTCACTTGACAGCTGTGAAAGTTTCATTATGCACTGTTATATCCTTTTTTGGTAACTCAGATTCACTGTTGGCAGCTTATTACCATGGGCTGTTTCGTGACCCTCGCATGCACATTTTCAAATATATTACTATATAAAACATTTTATTTTAGATTGTAATAAAGTGCTACATTGTAGCTGTAACCCCAGTTATTAGGGATAGTTCACCCAAAAATGAAAATCTGTCATCATTCTCTCAGCCTCAACTTGTTTCAAACCTTCTTCCACTGTCGCACACAAAATATGATTTTCCGAAGAATCTTAGAAAGTGATAGCTATTGAGATTTATAGTATTTTTCCTATTATGAATGTCAATGGATACCAGTTTCTAACATGCTTCAAAATATCTTCTTGGTGTTTAACAGAAAAAATAATCATGTAAGGCTTTAAAACCACTTGAGGGCAAATTAAGACAACATTTTCATGTTTTTGTGAATTACCACATTGCATTTTGTACCAATTAAACTGTTTTTACCCTAATGTGCTAAAAATAAAAGTTTTTTGAGATTTGAGTTTTAAACAACTAAATTATAATTAAAATAGATTGAAATAGAAAATCATTTATTCTAAACTAAAGTTTTAAAGGGCAATATTATTTAGAGATAAGCCTTTGGTGTCTCCAGAATGTGTCTGTAAAGTATCAGCTCAAAGTACCCATCAGATTATTTATTATAGCCTCTAGAATTTGGCCATTTTGATATCAGAGTACACTAGCTGTTTTTGTAGCCTGTGGCTTTAAATGCAAATGAGCTGCTTCTCCCCGCCCACCGTTCCCTGGTGCCTGTCTGCTTCTCCTGCGTTACATCAGATGAACAGCAGTCAATGATAGAGACAGACACGAATGAAGCTGAAGTACAGCTCATAATTAAAAAATACCAAGTTAGTTTATTCCATGTATTTGTAGTGGAGTTTATTCAAGCCTTTCTGAATTGATGAGTCACACACAAATACAATTTGCAGCACACACACACACACACACACATACACATATGCGCTTGTTAAGTCATGATGTATAGAAAACCCAAGCCGCTACTGATTTGAACTGAGAAAATATTTGTTTATTTAGTCATATCACACATTATAATGAATTTTCTATAAAACCATGGTGTACAAAAAAGTATCTGGACTTGCTGCATCACAGATTTTTTAATAAGTTTTTATAAAAAAATAATAATTTTCTGGGCATTGGATATTAGACTTGGATACTCATTCATTCATTTTCTTTTCGACTTTTCTTTTTAGTCCTTTTATTAATCGGTGGTTGCCAGAGCGGAATGAACCGCCAACTTATCTAGCATATGTTTTACGCAGCGGATGCCCTTCCACCTGCAACCCATCACTGGAAAGCACCCATAGATTCTTATTAACACACATACACTACGGCCAATTTAGCTTACCCAATTCACCTATACTGCATGTCTTGGGACTTGTGGGGGAAACTGGAGCACCTAAAGGAAACCCACACGAACATGGGGAGAATATGCAAACTCCACAGAGAAATGTCAAGTGACCCAGCCGAGGCTCAAACAAGCGACCTTCTTGCTGTGAGGTGACAGGTGCAGGCTTGGAGATGTTCTGTGGACATGTCTATACATGTTATTATACAAATGTGGCACCGGTCAATAAATTTGGTGGGTGGGGAAACTGCACTCCTTCGTCATGTTGCAGTGGGCCTCAAAATCACTGGGATTTGGATCTTTAAAAAAAAGAGACTTGTTGGGTTTATATAACTCCGATATGACAGTGGACACACTATATCTACACACAGTTCTGTTCGAACAGCTTCCAAAAGTAGATTTTCATCATACTGTAGGTGTTTTTTAAAGTATTAATGTTTTCACTGTATTTTTGATGAAAGTATATACAACCATGAAGAAAATATTTATATAAAGAAAATACCTTCATTACACATGGAATACATTTCCTCTTGCTTTCTTTTACTTGCAGTTCCATGGAGCACCTGATTTTTATGAGGCCATGCTTAAGTATCTCAACATTGTCTTCACTGTTCTCTTTTCACTGGAGTGTATTCTCAAGATTATTGCTTTCGGTCCCTTGGTGAGTATCATGCTTATAAACACCACATTAATCCACAGGTCACTCAATAACCAAACACAAGTTAAAGCTGTAGCTATTACAGTTTTCTTTAGAAATATACTTACTGGTAGCTTTGATCACCAGCTGCTTTGATTGAATGGAAAAGATCTACTTAAACATTCTTTAACATTAATTATTCGATGTGGTTGTCTGCTGTTGCTGCTTATCTTTAACAACGTATTGATTTTACTTTGTGTCACACAGACCCTCCCATGCACAGTAAAACTGAAGTATATTTTAGTGCATGAAACTGTAAGCTTCTCCAGCCTGTGTCTGAATGAATGAATTCTTTTCTTTACAGAATTACCTGAAAGATGCCTGGAATGTGTTTGACTTTGTGACTGTGCTGGGCAGCATCACTGACATCTTAGTCACTGAGATTAACGTAAGTCAGCTCTGCATTTAAGAATGATTAGAGTAGAGTTTCAGAGCCTAAACAAGTGTTATAACAAACAGCAAGCTCATCAAAAGTATGTGCCTCGGCCTAAATTTTTGCAAATCAAAGATACATTGCTCTAGAAACATTTTGTAGCACGTATCAGATGACACAGCCACTAGTAGGCGCAGCTTTCATTTTTAACAAATCTGAAATATGTTACTTAAAGTATTGCCTTGTTATGTTTCAAGTACACGTCCTTCTTGTACATAAGAAGTTGGGGCTTGTCATGCAGATCACCTACACAGTAAAAAAATCTGTTTATTAACAGTTAAGGTATTTTGTGTTTTCATTTTATTTATGGTTGTGAATTGCATTATGGGAAGTTGATCTCTGCTCTGTTGACTTTTGATGTAAAAAATGTAACTCTACAGTTAAACAAAGTGTCTTTTATTGACACTTTATTAGACATTTTATTAGTAAAGATAATATAATGTATAAGAAAAAATATATAGAGAAATAAGTCTGTAAAATAACATAAAATGTACTAACAGTTACAAGGTTTTTGTAGCATTATATGCAACACCAACACAGACAATATATCACATAAAACTATTAAAATTTTTAATAAAAGTCCCATAATGCAATTTAAAAGTATAAATAAATGGTGAAAAATCCTAAGTAAAAACATGAATGACAAAATATAAAATTGATGAATATTTATGGATGTTTTTTTTACAGTGTAGCAAACCAGTGACCTAAACCCTTGCCTAAACCTAAACAATAGTAATTTGGAAAGCAAACCTAAGAGAAAATTGCTCTGCAACTGTACAGTTTACCTTGATTTTGATCACTTTTTTGACTTTGATTACTTTTACCTCTTTTGTGAATCTTTGCTTCACCGGACTCAAATACGAGTCAAACGAATATGCTCAAGTACGTTTTTCCAGTTTCACAAAAATGTAGGCTGAAAAATGTATTTCCAGAGAAATAAACTCATGCGTTGGATGACAAGCTGGAAATCCATCGCAGCTTTGGCTCTGGCTCAGGAACAGAAGGGAGAGAGTGCTTTGTGTTGTTTTCCCATACAGTATATAACAGTTATAGAGGGATTTAGTAATGATTTGGTGTGTGCCTCTGATTTGCGCTGGTTACACATTATTTTACTGTGTCTTTGTTGTAGTGTGATTTTAGATTGTACTAAGTAATAAATGACAATGGGACGCTGAATTATAAGAAAAGACTGCATACCCAAAATATTTTGTCATAATGTATAACCCCAAAAGTGTCATTTTTATGATAACAACTACTTTGAATGTAATGTATCTGACATATTACAGAGCTACTTTACATGACACCATGAAAAATTAGTGGTTGCTTTAAAGTTTTAAGTTTATTCAACACATTTCAACTCGGATTAAACTTAAATTTCAAATTCAATCTCAGATAACTCATAAACGAAGTTGACATGATTCATAGATTTTAAGTGTTTTTTACCATCAAATTTACCATAAAACATTGTCATAACTTGATGTTGTCATTTTGTACCGAAATACAAGATATTGACTTTGAAATATTTTATTACGACTAAAATCAGACCTCTATGAAGAAAATGGCTTTTAGCATTTCCTTATTAACACGACAAACAATAAAGATACAGTGCATGCAGCACAGTGATACCACTTACAGTACTTGGTTGGATATTCCCACATAAGTAATATTGATTTGACGTAAATAATTTCTAAAATACCTGTTTATCTTTTAATCCATTAAGGTGCACAAAACGGCCACAGCAACATTACTACAGCATTAATAATGGAGTCTACCACGTCTGTTTTTTAAAAAAATCGATAACTATTGCTTAGATGCAACCATCTATGTTTGTCTGAAACATAAGAAAGTAAGTCCGCAATATCCAAATGAGTGGCATTGTGTGTGACGGTGGGTTTTATTGCAGAAAAATTGTTTGCGCTCTCCAATGACAATCAAGTTTTCAGAGAGCTGTACAATGATGTGAAATAACAACATTTACTAAAGATAGGGTTAGTATTAGGTTTGGTTTTGGGTCGTTATAGACAACTATACAGTACAACTGTGCTGTTCTAAATAAAGCAAGTACACATAGCAAGCAACATGGACACTAAAATAAAGTGTTACCAAGTGCTATGTTTAATGATCCCAAGTCTTATGTTGTATTTTACTGTACCTGTATGTCTTGATGTTCGTGTCATTGTCAAAGGCTGCTACTGATTGTAATTGTGTATGTTGTGTAACTATATCTGTGTGTGATGGCTGTTCCTGTTCTCCTGTGTTTCTTAAATGTCTTCACACAAATCTTGGCTTGCTCCTGCCACGATTTAACATCTTCATGTATAGACAACGGTGAGTCGCTCTCCTGTCTTTGCACTTATCTCTGTTCCATTGAACCTTCCATTGCAGATATATATGGCACATCATAAGGTTCTCCCCTTTTAAGATGTTTACTGAAGAAAAAAACAGCATCACTTTAACAGTCAGTCGGTTGAGCATGTAGTAAAAAAGGTCTGGTTTGATGTCACCAGGGTTCTCTACTGCTACTCATCCTTTGTGGTCCAACCAGTCCTGCTGTATTTTTTACTCTTGACATTCAGCATTGTTGTTTTAGGACCAACAAATGATATTGATTCTGCACATCTTCACAAAATCACTAAAATATTCCTGAAGATGTTTTTATACTGAATCTAGTGTCATTTTATAAATAATGTTTTGAAAATGTGACAGGATGCATTAATGCAGAAATATCCACTTATCCACTTTAATTCTTTTGTAAATGTTTTATTTTGGTTTGACTTTTATTGTAAATTATGTATTTAAGTATAAAATTTTAAGTTTGTATTCCTTAATTAACAAACCCCTTGTTTTTTTGTCTTTATGATCAATATTAATGGTATTTTAATAATAAATCAGTCAATCAATCAATCAATCAATCAATCAAAAAACTGTCCAGATTATTGCAATACAGATCAAATCTAGTAATCTAGTCTTCAGGTTCAGTATGAAGGGATGTGAGAACTTTGTCTCTAAGTGAATGAAGGTATAGTTCATCCAAAAAAAAAAACACTTCTGTCTTCATTTGCTCTTCCTCATGTCATTTCATACCTTTATTTCTTTTCTTTTTTTTTTTTGGAACCAAAAAATTACTTTCAAAGCAAATTACAGATAAGAGAGATGACTAAGTTTGTTTGTTTTTAATCATTCAAAGTGAATATTGGCATGTGGTGAAATTTCGGAATAGAGCACAGCAAGAAACAGTGCTTTTAACTACAGCGCTAGAGGTGTAGTTTGAACTGCACAAGATTGTGACACAGTTTGGGAATGTTCATTGGAAAGGGAAACAGCAAATCACTGAACTATGATTTTAACGACGTTAGTTGTCTAACGATGGTTTTCAGAATTTCACCTAAGTTTGGTTCACTTTGACTTGTATGAAACGAAACTATTTGGCTCTCAGTTTTCTTAAAAATGTTCTTTAGTATATCTTATATCAATATTCTTTACCAGTTTGCAATGACATTGAGTAAACAAAGACAAATAACATTTTTGGGTGGACTTTTAAGCTTTGATAAAATACCATCATGGGCGTTTAAGGATTTAGAAAAATACTAACTTGATGTTGTTAAAAGATATGAGGATTAAATTCAAGACAGCTGAAGGTGAAAATGAGGAGAAAAAAACGTTCACATTGACAAAGTGCGTGTTCCCACAGGAGCGTCAGCTGAACTTCAGTTTCCTGAGGCTCTTTAGAGCAGCCCGACTCATCAAGCTCCTCCGGCAGGGATACACCATTCGCATCCTGCTCTGGACGTTTGTCCAGTCCTTTAAGGTAACTCTAGTTAAACTGCTCATTGCTGGAGATTATTTCGTTACAAGAAGTTACATTTTCTTCATTTTTATTTCCAGGCACTGCCTTATGTTTGCCTTCTAATCGCCATGCTGTTTTTCATCTACGCCATCATTGGGATGCAGGTAGATATATACAATAATCTCAGTGCTTCGGCGACTGTAATTACCAGTTAAAGGTCATTGCAGTGCTGGAGTGCATTTTATTATAGATGAATAAAATAGGAAAATGTATTCTGCCTGAAGGTTATTCAGTGGTTATTCAATGCAAAACATGCATTCATTTGATTCAACATTGTGATTGCAGGTGTTTGGAAACATTGATTTGAACGATGACACGGCAATCAACCGTCACAACAACTTCCGCACCTTCCTCCAAGCTCTTATGCTGTTGTTCAGGTCTGCACACTTTATATTTCTCAACTACTGCAGTCAAAAACATCTGATAATGCAGGAAATCTTACAGAGACTTCTGGGGATGTACAACAGAGTCATAATTGAAGTCAAATTGTAATCTGGCCCTGAACACTATATTTAGCCTGATCACTATATTTAGATTTGACTGATCCGCCTTAATAGCACACATTTATCCAATGCAGTTAGGATTTTGTGGAGAGCTTTATTTATAATTGATCACAATCTTTCACAATTGAAAAATATTACTACATAAATTATTAAAATATCGGCCTAACTGCAGCCAGCCTATTCTGATCTCAAGCTGTGGAGCTGCTAAAGATCTGAGCAGTGCTCTGTAAGGTTACCTTGGCCATAAAAAGAGATTTCATTTCATGTCTCCTCTGAGAACTCCTAGATCTATTTACGGCCTTTTTTCTTTTTGCACATCATATTTAAATCCTATTACATGTCTGAGTGTTACCATATTAAATCTGTCTGTCAATCCATCTTTCTGTCTGTTTGTCTGTCTACGGTAGCAACCAAAAATATTAAATCTTTCAGAGAACCCAATTCTTAAAGTTTAAATCTCGTTCAAATTTTTGAAGAAAGAAGTGAAAGCAATGTAAAAAACAAAATTAATCCGAAAGACTGTCAAGAAAAAAGTTATTTTCACATTAAACAAGGGCGTGTGTCCTCAGAGCATTGTTTTAAATAGCTGTGAGCACTTCTCCAACTGAAAAGCACACACTCAGCGTCTAGCTATGCAGTTGCCATTTTAAAAAAGCGCCCTTTTCATTGACAACAAATGAAAAATAAAACCGCTCAGCTGGCATTTCTGCAGCACTTTGGTGGACGCGTACCCTAATTATTTTGTATATGAATGTTTAGAGACAGTCTGATGTTTTTTTTCACCGACTTTATGTCCTTAGAACCACATAAATATTAAAAATCCTTTACTGATGTGTTGGCAGTCTTAAAATTTTAATGGATTAAATTTATCTGCCAATCAACAGTATCTATCTGTCTGTCTGTCTGTCTGTTAGTCAGTCAGTCTGTCTGTCTGTCTGTTTGCATGATTTTGTCATTAATTTTATCATCATATTTTTTATTCTAATAGTTATCTTGATCTCCAGTTCCTTGTGCCATTGTGTTTTTATCATCCTCCTTTTCTCTTTTGTCTCCTCTTTTGGTAAAAGCACTATCTGGAGTATAAGCCATGTCGCTAGAAAATCAACATTTCCTAATGAAATTCATAAATAAATAATCTTTCCCTTATGTTCATTACCTCAAAGCTTCCTCACATCAACAGACAGCACATCAGTGTGACAACAGTGTTATAAATTAAATCTGGCTCAACTGTAATTGAAATATCAGCTCTTGGCCTGTCATCTCAGACAGTCAGTCTTGATTTTTGATAACCGAAGCAGTACTTATTCATTCAGTTCGTCATTGTGTATCTTGCAGGAGTGCCACTGGTGAGGCTTGGCATGATATTATGCTGTCCTGTCTGAGCGAGCGCACCTGTGACCCGAGCTCGGGCACCCTTGGAAAGGAGTGTGGGAGTGACTTTGCCTACTTCTACTTTGTCTCCTTCATTTTCCTCTGCTCATTCCTGGTCAGTGTTCAGAATCATTCAGGCCAAAACAGGCTCATTGTTATTAAAGCATGTCATTACATTCTAATGCCACAAAAGTGCTTGATTGTTTCTCTAAAATCAAAAAACATGGCTGAATGTGACGCTAAATGTTATGCTAAAATATCCAATTTATTTGAATAGGGCTGGGTATCAGTCAAGAATTGCTTTTGATCTATATACTCAATTCTCACTTCAATTAAGAGTTCATTTTGGGTTAACATTTGCAGTCACAAAGATTGTCACTTCTAATCCTGTACAGATAGTGTTTCATAAATTTAAAGCTGATAAAGGGGTTGTAACACTACATGTTTCATTCTGCTGGCTTTCTTTAATTAGTATGCAAAATTTAAAGACTAGAAATACAAACTTTTGCATTTTGCAGTATTTCAATGTTCACATTTGGTGATTTGGTGAAGTCCGATGTGCACATTTTGATTACATGAAGACTTATTACAAATAAAAGATTGATACATCATGGCATGAACTCTTCGCTTAATTAAAAGAACAATCTTTAAAGCTGTGGGAGGTTTAGAATTTTGTATAGCTTTACAGTTTGGATTTGCATTGGTTATGTTGTAATTTCACAGCAAAAATTGCAATGGACAGATTTTTTATACAGTCTTCAAACTTAACATGATGTCACATTTTTGCAGCTTACAAAGTGCAATCCCCCCTTCCATCCCTACTCCTCTTCCTTTCCTGGGTAGCACGGTGGCCCAGTGGTTAGCACTGTTGCCTCACAGCAAGAACGTAAATGGTACTAGTCCGTACCAAGCCAGCTGACGTTTCTATGTGGAGTTTACACATTCTCCCCATGCTCACGTGGGTTTCCTCCGGGTTCCCGGTTTCCTCCCACCGTCCAAAAACATGCAACTTAAGTTAATTGACTAATCCAAATCGGCACCATAGACATGATCCCAGTAAGTAGTTATCTCTTCATAGCAATCACTATCCGTTCATTAGCTACCCGCAGGGGAGTTTTCGAGATCTACCTGAGCTCAAACTCTCCTCTCGCCTTGCAAACGGGGAGGAGCCCCGGGCTCGAGGATCTTATGAGCTCAGGGCTCTCACCCGGGACAGCATGCCAAACAAGCTTTATAATCATTCATCAGCTAAGTGTGAACTCTTGAACTCACGTTTAGATTGAGATTAACTGAGATAAAAATATATATATATTATTGTAATCATTTTGTGTGTTGAATACACACTGCATTTTTGCAATTGAACCAGAAAATGTAAGCAAAACCACATGTGCTAAAATCAGCTCCCATAGCATGCTGTCTGATGTACAATCATCAGCTGCTATTTATGACAAACTCTTGCTGTAGCACTTTCTTGCTGAAGGTCTTTATTTCAAATGTAGACACTTGTAAATAGAGAGCAATGTGGTCGCTAAATGTGTTTTATACATATTTGAGTTGCAATGGTAGACTTGTTACCTCAGACAAGCATCCAGACACTGCAACACCATTATCTTTTATCCCTGAACAAAACTTGTATTAGGCATAGGCTTGGGTTTGTTAATGATGGTTTGTTGGAGAGTTTGACTGATTACCAACGTCAGATTCCACGGCAGCACAACTCAAACTACGCGATCCTGATGAATTCGATTGTGCAGGGCTTTTTGCAAATGTGCCGGTGATCAAATCATATTCACATCTTAAACGAACCATACTGTCTGTTGGTTTGGTGTGCATCAGAGTGCATTTGCTGTATTCACACCACACAAAGGAGGGAAAGCAATGTAAGTTTGATTCATTCTAAACATGCAAGACTACATACAAGAATAAAATCAGAACATCAGCCCAGCCTTAATTAACATTCAACCTCACACTCCTAGATTATTTATCTTGCTTTGTGAACTTCAGAGTCTTTCTTCTCCCACTTTCTCCAGATGTTGAACCTGTTTGTGGCTGTCATTATGGACAACTTTGAATATCTGACACGTGACTCCTCCATCCTGGGCCCTCACCACCTGGATGAGTTTATTCGAGTGTGGGCGGAGTATGACCCGGCCGCATGGTATGTTTCAACCTGCACTCCCCGCCAGATGGAGACCTACTCTTGTGATAAATATAGTAACAGAGTTTGGCAACAGTTGTGAGAAGGAGAGTCTTTCTGTTAGGCCTCTCAATTTAGACCACATTAATAAAAGACAGAGATGCTGAATATTCCTCTTTGTTCCCTTTGATAATGTGTGATTGTAGACCTTCCACGCAATGCTCGTGGTCTGGATATGAATGGGATCTTGTACTCCTATCCACATCCATTCTGTCCACAACACAAATGTGCTCTCCAGGCTTTCTTCATGTATGTGTCATGTTTTGCTTGTTCTTTCCGCAGCGGACGGATTTCCTATAAGGATATGTACAATTTGTTGCGAATTATCTCACCCCCCCTTGGCTTAGGGAAGAACTGCCCTAATAGGGTAGCATACAAGGTTTGCAACCCAAGCAACTTTCTACACTCGTGTGGCCTCTGTGTGCAAACGCCCAGAGACCCAAACTTGAATGGCTGTGCTCAAATGACTTGCGAACACATAAGCACTTGCCCCACCAGATTTGACTGGCTTTGGTTAATGATGCTGGATGGGAAACAAAGCTTTCAAGGCCACGTATCGAACTTTGATCACACTTAAGTACATTATGTACTCATGGCCCCATTTACCTGATATCTCAAAATCAAGCAACACTTATTGATTTAAGTTTATATATGTCAACTCCAAAAGTAATGAATTGCATTAATCAAATGAAGCTGGCATTGAAACCTTTGTTTCCGTGCACTGAAAGAGGAATATCCCCTGATGTCTCAGCATGCAGATGCAGACATCTTCAAACAATGCAGCCATTCTGTCACCATCCACTCCTTGTGTCATTTCACTCACCTCTTCCATCTCTCCTTATCAGGGATCAACTCTCTCACCTCTGACCTCTAACCTTCGGGATCCATCTCTGACCCTGCCAGGCCAGGATGGCATCCCTGTCCATGACACTCTTGGAAATCTAATTAACAAAAGATTTCTGTTTTTTGTCGTCTGTTGTTTGTCTTTTTTTATCATTTCGTCTTGTTTGGTTTACTTTCTGGCCCTCCTTGTTTCTCTTCCCGTCTCTCTAACTCCCCATCCTTTTCTTTATTTTGGATTTTTTGCGTTGTCTGCACTGTGAAGTGGCCGTATCAAGTACCTCGATATGTATGAGATGCTGCTCCACATGTCCCCACCTTTAGGTTTGGGAAAGAATTGCCCTCCACGAATCGCCTACAAGGTAGCTCAACCTCACATGCCCTTCCCCCTGCTCGTACTGTCTTCTCATTGGCTTATTCTTCAGCCAATCTCTGTGCTCTTGCAGTGTTTCCCCTCGTTTTTTGTTTAACTGTTTTTTTTTCTGATCTTTTTGGTGTAGTCCCTCCTTTTCCTTTTTCAAGATCTCCCCTACACTTCCTGTGTCATCTAGGGATGGTCACAGATCAATAATGAGTATGACTACAGAACTGTATTGTGTTTAATTGTTGATAACAACACAGGTTTATTGGGAATACATGTCTGTGGTCATATTTCTGCAACATTTGATGTTGCTTTTGTACATTTTACAGTGCTGTATAGACCAGATCATTTGAATCTGTGAATTGTTACCTAGAGACTCTGAACACAAGTTAACTGAAAAGAAGCAGCTCATTTGGAAATTGAACAGAACAATCAGGTCTCTGAGCGAGTGACAATTTATCCAGCTCAAAATCTTGAGGAATGATTTGGACTGCAATGAAATAAAGGTTTCCCAAAATTATAAAAAATATATATATACATATACAGTAAAATACAGTACTGCAATGAAGTACAGATATTTAAAAAATGTGTTGTTTTGCTGTCAGAATACTGGTAAAAAGCTGCTCATGTGATGCTGGCCAGAAAATGTGTTTGTTTACAAATCACAGACTATGGTGGAAGTTTTTTGTTATGCACAAGGAACAACAGAATAATTAAACACTGGCTCATTCTGAAAATGTAGCCCTACTGTATATACGTTTCTGGAGATTGCAAATTATGTAGCCAGAAGTACGTATGGCTGCATTTTGTCTTTAAAACAAATGCTATGGGGTGGTATGACGCTGTCCCTTTTTGGGTTTACCAGCTGACCGCTTACCTCCGTGTGGACAGCTTTCCTGCTGTTTCCAGTTTGTCCAGTTAGCTCGCCAGGTACCTTGGTGGACTTGAGACGCAGTGAGGAGCTGACCATGATGACGGGGTTTGAGTCCGGCGAAGAACGATTCCAGAAAACTAGCAAGACAAAAACGGAAACCAAAAAAAATAAAACAGTAAAATTAATAACAGGGTGAGAATGTGGTAAAATTTGAAAACAGAAAACAATTATGAGGGCTTTTCTTTTTCTAGATTGCTTTTTGAAAATGTCGGTTGGGTTTAGGGAAGTGGGTGGGCGGGTCAATCGATACTTTTGAAAACAGTATTGGTTGGGTTTAGGGAAGGAGGAGGGTGGGTCAGTCGATCGGTCAGTCTGTCAGTCAGTCAGTCAGTAACAGCCTCTGGTGGATTTACGTGAGAACAGCTGGCACTCGCAAGAGAAATTTCAGAAAAAAAGCGTACACTGCGGCCTCTGGTGGATTCGCAAAAACAAAAATTAAATAAAAATTTGCTGCTGGATGTATTTGGTGCTCTCCAGATATGTATATAGCGGTATGTTTTCAGAATGAGCCTGGGTTACAAGAATACGTCTTTATTCATCAATAATCTTTAATAACATTAAATTTTGTGTATCAAAAAATGTGTGTAAAATTAAAGTTTGTTTCTATGTTTTTTTAATTTAGCTAAAATGTAGATAGAGACATGTACTTTCAATGAGCATATGTTTATGATAATAATAGTAAGAGAGATTTAAATCTCGAATTTATCTGTGGTCATACTTCATGTGTATAAAATTTGCCCCAAAAGTTGCATTGTGTAAGGGTTTGTGCACGACATTGCAAAAACGATTTTCTCTACCAATCATGCACTTTAAATGCAAAATATTTTATGTAAATATTTACATAAAATTTGGCCAAAATGCTCCTTCTGTGGGTTTCTCTGTCTTTAGGATTCATTAAAGGGCCCCAAATTTAGCTCAAAAACCTCTTTCAGAGCCCGTTATGTTACATTAGAACAGGAAAGGTCCCCCTCTCACCCTTGTTTTCATGGAGCAGTGTGTGTGTAACCTAAGTTGCTTTCAGTCATGAGAACTATGCACTTGAACTCTCTCTCTTCCTCTGTTGGCGGTCTTTCACTTATATTCTCTTTGTCTTGCTTGTGCTGTCTCTCTCTCATCCACTTGACCATTTCCTCTCTGTTTTCTTTCTCATGTAGCCTTCTCTCTTTCTCTCTCTTCTCTCTGCAGTCTGTGAGAATGAATGTTTATATGTGAGACTGTCCACTTCTTTTTTCATCCTGAACTGTTTTTCTTGCACTGCTACTGCTAGTACATGTATGCTCTTTTTGCTCAGGGGAGCTCAACTCTTCACAGTCAATCACACGAAATCGTATCTTTAAAAATATAAATCATGATTTTACATGTTATGTTTAAAGGTGCACTCAGTCATATTGCTTTGAATAGTGTTGAACATTTGCATACAATAATGTATAATACTATTGCAAATTTAGTATTTCTACAAATACAGTATACTACAAAGGAAATATTTTAATATCCACACAACTTACACTCTCAGAAATAAAGATACAAGGTCTGTCACTTTTCAAAAGGTACACTTTGTACCTAAAAGGTCCATATTAATATCTCCAGGGTACATATTAGTACCTAAAAAGTACTGAAGTGTACCTATTACATTTTTAGGTACTAATGTATACTTTTGAGGTACCAGTATGGACTATTTAAGTAACAATGTATATTTTTTCAAAAGATACAACCCCAATGACAGCTCTCGTACCTTTATTTCCGAGAATGCACATCAGTAATCCACACATTTTCCAGTGCAATATAGACAAAAAAATTGAGTGTACCTTTAAAAGTGGACTGTATTTTCAGAGATTCCAAACCAAAATTACACAACTGACCTTATAAACATGATTTGTACTGTTTTTACAATGATGTTGTTAGAATGAGCCATTTTAAATGTATGTTTATCAGTATTTTAACGACAAAAAGCCACTGGTCACCATTTGGCTCATTAATGAGACTGCTCATTAATGAAACTCTAAAAGCACATTTATTGATCAGTAACCCTCCGAGTCGAGCTCCCATGTCCTCTGAAACCCCTCATGGTTATGTGTACATGCTTTTCTTCACTTTCGAGTTGGTGTCGGTTTATCACTAGTGCACTTTGGTTGCGGATCGTAGCCTATAGCAGTGAATGTGAATGTTCGATTCTGTATGTTTCATGTGAACAAAACTGTTTGTGTGCTTGAAACCCTATAAGATTAAAAAACATTGAATGACCAAATTCAATATATTTGAAGCTCGATTTCTAGAATGCATGAGTAAGTAAAAGAATATAATTGTCTAATCACATATGGACACAAACTGTTTTGTTCGAGTTTTTGGGTTGTTCTGCATAATGCTGGTTTGAGGAGTGTGTTTACCCCACTAATGAACCTCACGGCTCCCCCTAGCGTCTGGTGAAAATGAACATGCCTATTGCAGATGACAACAGCGTACACTTTACCTCCACGCTGATGGCTCTGATCCGCACTGCCCTGGAGATCAAACTGGCTTCAGGTCAGTAAATCTCTTGCACTTTTTATTGTCTAGATGATTAGTTAATGTATAGATTAGCATTGAGAAAATTGTCCCACCTTCTCTTGCTTAATAAAGAATCTGCCTTTTTCTTTTCCAAATCACTCTAAATGCTATTAGTGCCTGATGGAGAGATTTACTCGATGTGATCTGTTCTGTTGCTGCTGCCTGTGCCATTTCCACTCATCAGAGCAGTGTGTGTGGGATGGTGTGTGTAGCATCTGTTGTTGTATCTCTCTTTGAGTTTGGCTCTGGATGGGATTTTCTTGCTGCACTACTTTTTCATAAAGCAACTTCTCAGCGGTACTATTAGTATTGCTTTTGGGTTGCGTTGATCTAAATTCATTTAACCTTTTTTTATTATAGTGTTTTATTTTTTGAGCTTCTTTGGTGTATATTATTGCTGTGGTGCTGAATTGTCTTTTATGAGTCTTAAAGGCACAATATGTAATTTGTGAATAGTAGTATATAGCTTTTAGAATAGTGTTATAGTTTGCTGACGTATGTAATTAGATTTTTATTATATGTTTTGAGGTATGTTCAGATCCATAAAAATAAGCAATTTAAACTAGTGGCACAGAACGTTCTAATGATGCCACCATGCTAATGATGTCACACACCCTCAATTACCACTTTGGTTTATTGAAATTAGGGAATCCCCACAAACAATTTAATGTCTTTTTTACTTAGATTACACAGAGCATTATAACTGAACCCTGACAAATATTTAGTATGATAAAACTTCTTCCTCACATGATCAAAGACAATAGACCCAGAAGCAGTTGATTGTGGCATATTAAACCCTAAGCCTGGAGAGGTGGACTGCAAACCAAATTTTAAAGCATCCATGCTAGACTGAAGCTTAAAAGCTTTGAAAAAAATGCAAAAGCTGGTCTTTTCTAAATAAATAAATAAATAAATAAACAAACAAACAAACAAACAAACAAACCAAAAATGACATTTGCTTAGTGTTCCCAACCCTAACATAACATTCCATACACGGATACAGTGTGATCGAGACCTAAGTAACAGGTAATAATAATAATATATTATTATAATATTGATTGATTGATTGATTGATTGATTGATTGATTGATTAATTGATTGATGGTTCGATTGAATGAATGAATGAACCAACAAATTAATTACTGGCTGAATGAAAGCATTACAGGCGGACTATTGGCGGATGAATGAATGAATGAATAAATAAATTAATTAATGAAATAATTAATTAATTAATTAATTAACTAATATCTGAATGAATAAATGAATTGTTGGTTGAATAAATAAATTAATGAATTATTGGCTAAATGAATGAATGAATGAATTATTGGCTGAATGAATGAATTGTTGGTTGAATAAATTAATTAATGAATTATTGGCTGAATAAATGAATTATTGGCTAAATTAATGAATAAATGACTGAATGAATGAATTAATTAACGAACTATTGGCTGAATGAATGAATGAATGAATGAATGAATGAATTGTTGGTTGAATAAATGAATGAATTATTGGCTGAATGAATTAATTAATGAACTATTGGCTGAATTAATTGTTGGTTGAATAAATAAATGAATGAATTATTGGCTGAATGAATGAATGAATTATTGGCTGAATGAATTAATAAATTAATGAATGAATTGTTTGTGGAATAAATTAATGAATGAATTATTGGCTGAATGAATTAATCATTAGCTAAATTAATGAATGAATGAATTGTTGGTTGAATAATTGAATGAATGAATTATTGTCTGAATGAATGAATAAATTGTTGGATAAATAAATGAATGAATGAATTATTAGCTAAATGAATTAATTAATTATTGGCTAAATGAATAAATTAATTATTGGCTGAATGAATGAGTGAATGAGGCACCACAGGGGCGCAGTGGGTTGCACAATCGCCTCACAGCAAGAAGGTTGCTGGTTCGAGCCTCGGTCGAAATTTCTCCCGTATTCACGTGGGTTTCCTCCGGGTGCTCCGGTTTCATTCACAATTCATACAGTTGGTGAATTGGGTAGGCTAAATTGTCCATAGTGTATGTGTGCGAAGGAGTGTGTATGGATGTTTTCCATTGATTGATTGTAGCTGGAAGGGCAGTATGGAAATATGGAAGGGCTGCGTAAATTATATGCTGGATAAGTTGGTGGTTCATTCCGCTGTGGCGACCCCAGATTAATAAAAGGGACAAGAAGTCGAAAAGAAAATGAATCAATCAATCAATCAATAAATTATTGCCTAAATGAATGAATGAATGCATTATTGGCTAAATAAATGAATGTAGAGGCGATGAACTGAAATGTTTGAAAGGGTGAGGAGAATGTCTTTAAAGAAAATATTCAAACACCGAAATAATTTGACTGGATTGCATTGTGGATTAAGGCCAATTTACACCACACCAACAGAGGTAAACTAATGACAACAGTTTGTCAGGTTTTGCTGGATCAATATGCAACCTCTGTGTCTGAAACAGCTGTTGTTGGTTCAAAGAATGTCAATAGTGATGGCTTTGATTTAGGGATTGTCATGATCTGCCGGTGTGGTGGGATTTGGCATGGAAAGGATATATACCCTACCCTACTTTACTGTGATGTTCATGAATTTGTCCACAGGCATGGTGGCTCAGCGTCTGTCAGATGCTGAGCTGAAAAAGGAGCTCTCTACAGTCTGGCCAAACCTGTCTCAGAAGACCATGGACCTGCTGGTCACTCCACATAAACGTAAACACCATAATGAATCATTACCTGCATATATATATATATATATATATATATATATATATATATATATATATCAGAAGAAGTACCGACATACTGTTATCTGAACAAATAACAGGCAGTTTTACACCTGTAAACATTTCGGAACACAATATAGAGCTAATGACCTCTAGTGGTCACTAATGGAACTTACAAATTACACTACTAATACAATGTATTTGTGTCTTTTGCAGCTAATGAGCTCACAGTGGGGAAGGTGTATGCAGCTCTTATGATCTTTGACTATTACAAGCAGAACAGAGCAAAAAGACTGCAGATGCAGCAACAGCAGCTGAAAGAACAGGCAGGACCTGGATCTCAGGTGATACATAAGGACACTTGCAATACAAGTCAAAAGTTACATATTAAGTAGTGCTATCAAAACGATCAACCATGAACAGTCGCATCCAAAATAGAAGTTTGTTTTCATATAAGGCTGCTGTGCATATTTATTATGTATATATAGATACATACATCTATATAATATGTAGAATTGTTTAAAAGTCCCCGTGAACTCGAATTTTCTGAGACTTTTATTTCAGCATTTTGCAATACAGTACTTCCAACTGAAACTGAATATTGAGTAGAGGCAGGGTTTCTTTTGGTGCAACATTCCCTCACAATAAACTAATATAATAGGGGTGTGTTTGAGAATATTGTATCTGATGCCGTCAAACTGACATAGGCAAGGCAAGGCAAACCTTTTTACACAATTTTACACAACCGTAGTTGATCCAAAGTGCTTTACGATAATGAAATAAATTATTTAATAAATATGATAAAATAAAACTTGTATTAAAAATATAAGAAAATGAAAAAATATACATATATAAACTGAAATATAGATATAAAATTACATGCAAACATCACTCAAATGCAAGGGAGTAAAAACAAATCTTTTAATTAGATTTAAAAGCATCCAATGATGGAGAAATCCTGATATTTAGAAGGAGACTGTTCCAGAGCCTTGGGGCTGCAATACAGAAAGCTCGATCACCTTTTGATTTGCAGCGAGACCGAGGGACAGACAAAAGAAACTGATCATAGGACCTTAACGGCCTGCAAGCTGTATATGGCCTAATAATTTCCCAGATATAGACCGGGGCAGAATTGTGCAATGTTTTATATGTGAAAAGAAGGATCTTAAAATCATCTCCAGTGCAATGAGGCAAGGGGAGGGGGCAGATATGATGTCTTTTCTTCCTGTTCCTGTTATCAATCTGCCAGCTGCATTCTGAACCCACTGTAACCGAGACAGTGTTGACTGAGGAAGACCAATGTACAAAGAGTTACAGTAGTCTAAGCAAGAAGAAATTAAAGATGTCATCAACATCAACACAGAACGACCACCACTCCAAGTAAAAGCAAATAGGCAGACTTTCATTGAAGATTATCTAAACAAGTTAATCCCAGTGGATTAATTTATCAAGAATTAATTGTTTCCCCTAAAGAATAACAATGTGCTCTAGGCATTGTAAATTTTGACACTGAAGTCACCAAACTATAACTCTACAAAAAAAGAAGTACAATAAAAAATATTTTGTAAAAAATTGATGGTAGTGATCATCTGGACACATCTGCTCTCTGAGTTTGTAACAGTGTGTTTTGCTTTTCTCTGTTTAAAGAATAAAGTCAGTGCTCTCTTAGAGCCCATTCTCCCACTAACACACATGCAAGATCAGCCCATGAACAGTGTAGATTCAGCCTCCGAGTGTCAAGCTCAGACCAGACCCAGCTCCACCACGCTCAACAATGGACGCACAACGTGAGCACAAAATCACTCCTGCCTGCACATACACTACAGTAACAGTAACCTGTTTGCTGTATCTACTCAGATGTCTTTTTCCTTCTGCCCAGTCTTGACAACACAATAAAGGGGTCTTCCTCCTGGGCCTCAGAAAAATCCAAGGAGGTCCAAAAGTCTAAACGGAGACCAATGTCCAGAGGTCAATCAGAGGACGCCACAAATGCAAACACTGCCCAGGTGCTGTAAACATTGAAACATTGAAACTCGTTTAAAAACAGTGTTTTTCTTGTGTAATCTTTGCTTCTTCATTGTGTATGTGTGTGTTTGTGTGATAGGAGTCAGTAGAAATGAGAAAGATGGAGAACAGTGCCAACACAGTGACCTCTGGTGGCCTTGAAGGCCAAGGACGTGCAGCGTCCATGCCAAAACTCAATGCTGAGATGCAGGTATGCAGTTTCAGTTGTTTAATTTGTGACAGCGTAAGTGAATATGCTTAATGAGGAATGCACATGAATGAGGATTTATGCCTAAATTCGAAATAGGATTGAGGATTAAGTGATATGGACAAAAAATAATGTTTGTATTTTTGGGCTGAATTGTGCTCTATACAATATGTTTACTATTAAATAATTGTCTGACACAATACTTAATGTATGCACTTGCATCTATTATTATTCTTATACAGTAGCTGACTGCATAATCTTAGTATTGTTTTCTAAATATAAAGAAACATTTTTCACATGCCAGGTCTGATGAAAATGGAGCATTTTCTTCTGTTTCAAGGCACAGGGGAAGTAAAACATAATACAATTAGTCGTTGGTAGGTTGCCAGATCTGCACCCTGGATCAGTTTTCGGCTTGCGCTGGCTAAGAGGAAGTCAACTGAAGCTCACAATCAGAATAAGTAGACTGTCAAGAAAGAGATTACTTTTTGGTTACTTTGAGATGGACTAAGAAATCCATCTTTGTTTGAATAAATGTAATTTGCACAGAACTGCCTAAAGAACTGATGCGTTTTACTAATGGATTGTTTTGTTTTAGGATCTCAGCATACAGATTGCTTAATGTTATAGTATGCCAGAATGATAGGGTCAAAAATAAATCTAAAATCATCCGAGTATGAAGATCACATTCCATTTGAGCTCTGCAAAAGACAATCCGTCCATTAAGACTCATTGGGATATTCCTCCTATCAAATCACACCTATCCCACACCTCTCCAGTGCTAATGGGCTGCTCAGGCTCACTGAGTGCCTCTATTTCACTCCCAAATTTGATTCCCATCCAAAACCAAATCTCTTTAAAGTGCAGGACCAACCGATAAGAGACATTAGATGCTGAATGTAGCGTTTCAGCACCTGCTAATATGGCCAAATCCCTCTGATTTCTGCCGAGGAAATCCCTTCTCCACTGGCACCCAGCCACCTCCCATACTTTTGCACAACGGATGAAAAGAAAAGAACCAAATAACAGCCTCAGCGCACAAATTCATTTAAACCACGACCAGAAACTTTGCAAAACTACAGTGTGACACATAGGAATACCTGTGAAGACATGATTTACAAGCATGCCTTAAGGAATGACTCGATTCTGTCATGGATGGATAGGAGAATAATGATAACAGTGATATACGTAGAGTCTCAGAGAGAATATTTTGTTGCTTTAAAGAAAATAAAAAACACCAACAATTATAATAATGAACTAATGAATTGGTTTATAAAATAACACACACCTTTTATAAGCATTTAGAATAATATTTTGCTAATGTTTTTTCACAAATGTGGGTTTTCAGTATTGTTTTATTAAAAAATTATATTTAAAGTAAGAAATCGTGCATTGAATAAATAATTTGTTTTGGTAACACTATTTTAAGTCACAATTAATGCTATTTACTATAGTACCTGCATATTACCTGTCTATTATTAAGATATTAACTGTTTATAAGTAGTTTCAAAGTATGACCTTATTCTATCTCATCTTTAATTTAACCCAAAACCTTAACACAACTAGTATTGTACCTTACAAACTATTAATAATATAGTGTACATGTATATATAAAATAGTCTTTGTTAATGGTTTGTTAATAGCATGAACTGTGAGTTTTTGAGCTTAGGCTCAAAAAGGATAACTAGGATAATTTTGCTTTTTGTAGTACAGCTCAATATCACTACTTGCTCAAAAATGACATATTTTCATCCAATGTTTGTTATTCCTTTCTCTCTCTTTTTTCATGTCGTCTCTCATTTTGTCTTCTGATGTGCTTTCTCAGAGGAGTCATTCCCGTCAGTCTCCTGGAACATTATTGGAAGTATGATTAAATTTGTTATTGTTATTAATAAAATGTGTGTATATATATATATTCTAGATTGGAGTCAAATCTGGGATTAGAATCTAAAATGAACTTCATGTAATAGTTAAGCCTGTCTGTCCTCAGTATCAGTGGGAATCTAAAAATTAGCAGTCTGTTATACTGCAAAACATGAAAT
>CAIGQQ010033541.1:4498425-4540829 GCA_903798035.1 Danio albolineatus | reverse complement strand
TTAATTTTCATCTAGGGCAGTGGGTGGGCTAAGGGGAGCCCGGTGTTGTTGACTTCAGGGGCGAGCACTCCAAGCCGCTGGCGCAGACAGCTGCCCCAGACCCCCCTCACTCCTCGTCCCTCCGTGGCCTACAGGACTGCCAACTCTTCCCCTGTGCAATTTCTGGCCACAACGGCCAGCTTGCTTCCCCCGAGTCCCGGCAGGCTGAGCCGCGGTCTGTCCGAGCACAACGCTCTTTTACTCAGCGGCTCCATCTCCAGCTCGCTGGCCCCCGTCAGTCGCATTAACTCAGAACCCTTCTTGGGGCCCCCGGACCACCCTGCTGGCCTGCAGCCCGAAGCCTTCGCTGTCTTCCAAGAGGATCTGAGCCCTCAGATGGGCCGTTCTCCCCAGACTGTAGGGATGCCCATTGTGGCCATCCCCCCACCTCCCCCACAGCAGTTTCGCAGGGTCCCCAATGGATACCACTTCTCCACGGGCCCCAGCGCCAGCAGAAGACGGGCACAGCAGTACTACCCAGAGGCAGAGGTGGATGACTGGTGCTAGCATGGCTTTAATTTGATTAATTGATGTTTTCCTCTTCTGATCATGATGAGTTTTATCATCTCTTATTTGCGGGTGGTGTTAATGCAGTAATACATGTATTTGTTTTTCAATGTCAAGGGGTTGAAATCTATACTTGTACTATCGGCGTAGAAAGCAGCCGTTTGTAATCTCTTTACAAACACACGAGATCAACAGTTGAAACACTAGTCTTTGCCTTTCTACAGGCAATAGATGCCAAATCATGCTTGTGTACCCTGGTAAAAGAGTGACCCACTGCTTTAAATGTAGACCGCAATGGGCATCTGGCCAGTTTCCTTCAATGCCAGCCTCTGAGATGCTCTCGAAATGCAAATATGCCCCTGGAAATGTTATCTTGGCATTCTAAATGTACCTTTTATTGAGCAAAGTCTTGGTTGGAAGTGCAAGCAACGAAACGCACAATAGCTGCGCCCCCTAAGAGAATTACTCATTACTTCACACTGTTGTTAAGCAGATTGTTCATTATGCTGCTGATGACCATTCCTTGCACATGCATATAACTATGTGCAGAACCTTTGACCACCATAATGTAGTTTGTTTTGTATCAAATTGTTGTAGATATTTTCTCTATTCATTATGTGCTTTTTTGTATTGTAAAAACAAAGGGTTTTACGTAAAAAAAAAAAAAATGCTTACAGCTTCACCATACTGTCAGGTCTACAGATTCTTCTCGATTGCTCCAGATGTTATTTACAAAGTGCCTAACCTTTTGAATATATTGTAGTAGTGATGCAACCTCAGCCTTTTTTAGTGCATCAACACTTAAGAGAGTGAACTGAACAAGGGGTAAAAGGAACTACAAGGTGATCACAGGCCTTAACTCAGAAGCAAAGATACAGTACCTTTGAATTCACATTAGGTTTTTTTCGAATGGAAATGACAGTATGATTGTTTTGGTTTTTTAATTCACGTCTCCTTTTTTGTACGGTTTTAGTACTCAATGGAATATTAAAAATTCCATTACCGAAAGCATATATTAGTCAATAAAACTGCAGTAGTTGTGTATTTGTCCTGACGGGGACTTTATAACCAGTTATAAAATTGCATGTTTAAAAGAAAAAAAAAAGTCTTCAAACCTTGATTGACCATGGTTACAGAACCGATATTTACGGTGTATATTTCCTGTCCTGATGAAGATGCTCAAACTGCTATTTGCCTTCTCTGTTTGATCTTTTATGGTTAGATGGACTGAGAACTGTCACAAAACAGTGTGTTTCGCTCGTGTAGCAGCTTTCCCAGTGTGAGCGCGTGTTGTGTTGCGTTGAGTCGGGGGTCCTGGCACCGATACAGTGGGCTGATCTGTGTTAAGGTTAAACTTTCCCCCTCATGGCACTCTTCCAAACACCCCCAGACACACATACACACTCACCGCTTTCATTCTGCCGCCGTTCCCCAGCTGCTGGCCGTATAGAAATATGGCCGGCTCCTTTTTATCACGCTGGTAACATGAGAGGAATATTTAGCCACCTGAATGCAGAGGGTGTGGCGGTCTGAAGAAACACACACACACAAAAAGCCTCTATTGGGACACTGTGCGGTCCAGGATCACTTCACGAGCTCTGCATTAACATCACATGAATGTGTTCATCGCTTGGAGAATTGTTTGGCTAATCAGGTGATTCTTGGCCACTGATGTGTCAGGACTTTGCAGACAGTGAATGTTCTTTCCCTTTTTCATTCTTTTTAAACATATATTTTCTTTACGTAGGGCTATGCAACGAGATGACACTTTGAAAAATATACTTCATTCATTTTGTAGCTTTACCTGCTGGGAAACCCAGATCCAGGCTTTAGCATGATAGTGACCAAATCTTTCTTCCTTTCCTTTTTTTTATAATAAAAACATCAAAAATGTATGAAAAACTATATTTTAGAATGCATAATGGCACAATGATTAAAAAGCAGAAATCAGCAAAAACATAAAAAAAAATATATATATATAAAAAAATTGCAAGTTTCTGAATGTGCATGCATCAGAGATGTTCAGTTTGTCAGGGGGAAAAAAGGAGAAATGTTTCAAATCTACAGTCTGAACAACTGCTATTTTTCTACGTACTCTGTGAGACTGAGGTTAAGGGTGTGCTGACATTTTGATGATATTGTTATGAGTTGCATTGTTCATGTGTAACTATGGAACAAATCTTTGCACTCACTGCACATCCATTGATGTCCTTCGGCATGTTGCCATAGTGGATCAAACTGTGGTCGATCAATAGATGAACCCATTTCTTCAGCTTCTCTATAATTAAAAAAAAAAAACATCATCTACCAAACCTTTCATAATTTATTGCCAAAATCTAAAATGCTCTACTCCCCTGTACATCAACCAAAACTTAAATGTGGCTGTTTCCAGAAAGATTAATGTTTGCATGGTCTTAAACTGTATGTGCATGTTGAATACCCATGGTTGATCTTCGTACCTTTTGATACAATGTATTCATTGTTTTGGTTAGATTTTTTTTAACGACCTTTGATATGAATTAGGGGGTTTGTTGAAATGAGACAAAAATGAATTGTTGAAACATTTATAAATAAAGGAAACAGTATTGAACTTTGTTGACAGCTCCATCCACGCATAAGAGCTGAGACATCCTTAATTTCAATTCTGCTATTGACTTGTTTGTTGCCTGATTTCTGTTTCACGGCCAGACTTTGAAATCTGCAGTTGTTTCTACTATAACTTTTTGTATGAAGCGAAGTCCTTGGATAAAAAAAAAAAACAGCTCAAATAAAACAGATTTGTGGTATATTTGCATTCCTCTGGAAAGCTGGATGTTTCATTTTTGTACTACAAGTTTTTTTTACTTTTTACTGAATGGGGTAAAATATGAAATATGGAGTGAAATATGACATCTACAACAGCAAAGTGCATTTTATTTGTTTATTTATTTGTGATTGATGATGTTGCTGATTAATCAAAGCATGTAATTGTACACGAAAGGCAAGGTGAATCAGGGTTCCACCTGTCTGGAGGCTTGCTGGGATCTGATTCGCTGCTTCATGTAATGTGGGCGGAGTTAAGGGGATGTTTGGAAGCGTGCACTTGGAAAGCAAGTCTTCCAGAAGTAGACTGATAACAGATATCAAGCTCAGCTCTTCTGTCAACTTTAACACCAGTCACGTCAGCTTTTAGATTAAATATACATGTTTTCCCATTAAATATATGTATATTTTTACTTAATTATTCAGTGTCAACCGTTACCAGGACGAGAGAAACACAAGTTTTTAAATATGTGGTTGATTTTATCTATGTGTGCACTGGTTAAAGCTTTCCATGCGGACTTCTCGGAAACGGGATCTGGTTCTGCGGACTCAGGTAAGGACAGAGCGGAAACACTTCACCTTCATTCGTCATTAGTGTAAACAAAACGTTTAACTTTAGTTTAATATTAATGATTAGCCGATGTTATTTTAATATGACTTGAAATATTAAAAAGAAAATTTACCCAACTTACTGACACGTTTTACTTTTTTAATTTACTAAATAACAGTTTAGAATTGACGTCCAGGAGAATTAATAAACTGTTATAGTGATATTTAGGTCGGAAGTAGCCTATAAAAGTACCCTTAAAAGACTACAGATTATTAGAGTCTGTTTGTATGGTTTGTGGTCATTTACGAATATCTTAATTCGTTTTTTGAACATTTTGAGCTGTTGTGGTATCTATTATCCCGAGGGGGCGATGTGGTAACGCTTATACATGTTTGTATTATAATGTTGATATTTCAGATTAACAGAAAGTTAACTAGTTCCTTTTACAAGTTTAAAACTGCCACAATTTGTAGTATTTCAGGCTAAAAGGAACTCAAAATACTTATTAGCGGTACATTATGTTGACGATGAAGCTCAAGGCATAATTGTCCTGTCAACAGCTGTTGAACATATTTCTTAGTGAAAAGCATAACCACATTCAAGTTCTTTACATTTTTCCTGAAATCTGTTTCACAGTTGTATACCACCATGTCACAAATTGTGCTTAAAAACGTCCATATGTGGAAGGAATCTGATTTAGGTTTTTAATTGAGCTTATGTTACAAACGTTTCTCATGGGCCCTCTTTCAGCCACCTGTCCCATTGAATGGGGTCTGTCTTCTCAGTGGTTTGGAGAACAGGGTAATCTGGGGATTATTAAAGTGAGTCTGCAGAACCCATTATGCGATTAGAGTAGTAATATGTTTTACAACATTGAGTAAAATGTGCCATTCATGACTGTGTTCTTTATCTATTCATTGAATTTGCTAGATTTTGATTACAAGGGCTCCTTAACCACACTTCCACCTGTAATATTTTCAGATTACTCAGTTAGATGCTGTATGTTTGAAGTTTCTACGCCAAGAGTCACATTATAGAAGAGTTCAGAGATGACTGAGAATGGTCTGCTCTCTGTGTAAGCACAGCTTGCTTTTATTTGATCATGTCTAACTTTCAGATTGCGCATATGTCTTTTTAAAGGCCCTGTCTGATTGAAGTAATGCATCTTGTCATTTTCAGACATTTGGCAAAGGTATTCAATAAGAGGTCAATGATTGATCTTGAATACTGAAAAGGAAAATTATACATAACTATATTTATCTGGTATAAAATGATGAAATTGACCTCAGCCAACGCTGAATAAATCCAACTTATTATTGTGAAAATTTCAAATGAAAAGTTTAGAGTCATCCAGATTTTTTATCATGTAAATTATACTGAAGCTCAAAATAATTGAATTTATTTTAAAAAATAATTTATTTGATTTAAAAATTAAATAATGATTGAATCCGTTAATTTCATCGTCTGTTCATTAAGACTTCATTAGGTCATTCTAATATGATGATCATTTCTGATTACTTTCAATATATTTAGGCAATTATAAAAAATGTTAAAGTTATTTGAAACAATATTGGTTTACATACTGTCACTTTTAATCTATTTAATTTGTTGAGAAATAAAAGTAATAATTCCTTAAAAAAAAAAAAAGATTTTTGAATGTTAACGAAATAAAATCTGTTAAATTTTCTGTGATTACTGTGTGAACCTCTATTACTTTATTCTAATGACACTCATCCGCTATTAGCCAAGCATGTCCCTACTCCATCATTACAGTGAGAACATCAGCTGTACTGTATGCATGATGTCACAGTGTTAATAGACAGATTGGCTGTCAAATGCAAGGCTACGGTCTGTTTGCTCTGAACACAGTCCTTTCTTTCTTCTCATTTTGACTGCAAATCAAAGCTCTGGTACGTCTGTCTCTGCAACACAGCTTCAGGCAGCGAGCTATAGTTGCAGACATAATTAATGTTGTCTCTGATTGATAACCATGACTCCGGTGAGCAGCCAGGGTGAAACAAGCCCCCTAAACCCTGATGATTTGTCTGGAGGGCGGTGCATTGCGTTACTGTACACTAAGGTAAATGCAGGCTGACTGTCTGGGCTGCAGCCGTGTAGACTAGACCTAATCTGGACAGTGTTACCCTTATCATATCACATCAGTAGCCAAGAAGCGGAGAGCTCAATCTGTGCTTTGGTAAAATGTGCACATGACTTCACTTAGCTGTATGTTCTTAAACTACGAGTGAGATATCATGGTGAATGCTAAGAAAACCTTTCATTATAGAATTAAAGGGTTAGTTCACCCCAAATGGAATTGATGTCATTTACACACCCTTGTCACTCAAAACCAGATGACTTAAAAATATTTTAATGAATTTTAAGAGGTTTCAATGCCACCACTGCAAGTCAATTCACTAAAAGCCTTGATGCCTGTAAATGTGAAGTGAGTAAATAAATAAATCCAAGTACTCTTAGGAGAAACCATGTCTTTTTTATGAAGAACAGATTTAATTTAACCTTTTATTTACAAATCTATACTGATCAGCCATTCACACTCAATTGAACCTAAGTATATTTGCTTGATCTAGGAAAACAAACCTCTCTGGTTCTGGTGAAGGCTCAAATGCACTGGCATGATTCACAAGGATGAACTTAATTGGGTTTCGCATGTCAAATAATCATCAGCTATGCAAATGCATAAGGCCGTTTGGTAATTTTTAAGTTGTATTTACACAGTTATATTGTTGCTTTGTTGATGGGTATAGTAACTAGGCATGGGCCGGTATAAGATAACCTTGGGTAAAAATATCACGGTTTCACCTCATGACGGTATTGTGGTTACTGCTCTAAAATATATTATTTTTAAATATCTGGCTAAAAAAACCCTTTTCCCCTTTGAACACAATATATATTTGATTTTGAGAAACATTTAAATTATTTTGTGGCAGTAAACATGTCAGGCTAAATAATTCAAGTGAATCACTGACTTCTGCGGTCTTCATTTGTTTTAAAAACACAGATGTCTTTACAATTTACACCTAAGAAGCAAAAAAAAGTAAATAAAAAAAATCTTACAGATACCTTAGGAACAGTATAGCAGAAAATTTTGGTGGTATGAAAACCTTGATTTTTCCATACCGCGGTATACCTTCAAAACGGTTATCGTCCCATGCCTAATAGTAACTAGGGTTGGGGCCATAGCTGATGGCCGATAGACGTCACGATGCTGAGCTGGCAAACAAGTCGCAAACTCCCTCGCAAAAAACACACACTCTAGCCCCGTTTACACTAATACGTCTTTTAAAATGGCATTTTAGAACGAAGACGATCCACATCCACACTGGTGTTTCATCTAGCATTTCTGAAAAGCCCTTAGACCACACTATACCACTGAAATCACTTGACCACACACACTGTCATATGCTCGTCTGAGCTCCAGCTCAGTGGGTGCTTTGAGCACAAAAGCTCAGAGAGCAGTGTACATCGAACAGTTTATCAAGGATGTACCGCTGGATCGCGTCTCACTATAGTTGTTAAATGTGATATTTAATTCATCTTGTCTCTATCTAATGACTCTTCGGTCTTTTGCATCTATGAGATAACGTGTGACCGCGTCAGTAGTACACAACTTCAATCCTTCGCTTTTATGCTTGTACTTAGTATTGTTATCGTAAACCTCAGATACTGTTGGTTGGTTTCTGTTGGCTGTGCACCTTTTTTACCAACTAAGTTTGTCGACGCCAATATAATGACACCGATTACTCTGCCTATTCATGCCAGAGTCCTGCAGAAAAAGTGATTGACAGGTTGTGTGTAACTCGTTATTCATTTGTGATTTGGTTATAATGGGTAAAACAAAGACCATGTAGGTCAGGTATAAATGCTAGGCTACAAATAATTAATTCCTTGTGAATTAATTAATTATTCATAAATAATAAATTCATGCTGCCTCTGACAATGATGCCATCATCCATTGCGATGTTTCACATTAGACATCGTAAGATGCCAAATTAGTTGACATCGCCCAACCCTAATAGTATCTTGCTACATGTTTTATGACATCAGTTCTACTCAAAACGACACATTCATACTCAAAGACATTGTGACATTTGTGTTTAAGTTAAGTATCTCATTAACTCTTGTCTAGACATGTCATAATATAGACGGTACAAGAAGTCTACTGTTATTGTTCTTTTTATTGTTACTGTTATCTGTTTTTGTTACCGTTCTTACATGTTTTTACTTAATGCAAACACTTCAAGAGCCTTGCTTAATTGAGTGCCACATTACTTAAGTACAACTTATAAAGAAAGAATGAGTACTAATACAACCTGAAATAATTCACACAGTACTTTCATGAATTGGGTGGCTTCTCTAGAGCTTCAGGATTGTGAGTAATATACTGTAGTACTTGTCTTGTAGTTCGAAATTTAAGTTGAAAACATGATTAATTGCCTTGTACTGGCTTGTAGCATTGATGATTAATAATGTCAGTGTTTATGGCATGTCTTTTTGTGGATGGTTTGTAACGGCCTGCGTATGTTGCAATATGGATAGCCCTTAAATAAACAAAGTTCACAAAGATGATTCCCCAACTGGCATTTATTGTCCAGGATATGGGTTAAACTGCCCGTCAAATACAAAATGCCACACACAGGGTTAATGTTACTAAATTTGTTCATTAACTTTCCTTCAGCTTAGTCTCTATTTTCAAGGTCGCCACTGCAGAATGGACTGCCAACTATTCCAGCATACGTTGTACACAGCAGATGAGCTTCCAGCTGCAACCCAGTGTTGAGAAACAGCCATAGTCACTCATTCACACACAAACACTACAGACAATTTAGTTTAGTTGATACACCTGTACTGCATGTCAGTGGGGGAAACCGGAGCACATGAAGGAAACCAGTGCCAACACAGGGAGAACATGCAAACTCTACACAGAAATGCCAGATGACCCAGCTGGGAATCAAACCAGCCACCTTCTTGCTGTAAGGCAAGTGGTGATGCTAACCACTGAGCCACTGTGCTGCCCTACATTACTAAATAAATAGAGAAATGGGACATTATCCATGCAAGGCTCATGTTTAATGCAACAATAGCATGTGATCTTAAAGGGGTCATACAACATTTCCTACTCATTACAAGTTTCATTTGTTAATGTTGTGATGAAGTGGATCAACAAGTGACTTCTATATCATGACCTACATCAGTGCTTCTATTTAAAAATGTGTATTATATACACTCAAAAATAACTTTTGTTGCTTGTTTATACTTATTTAAAATGAGTAGAAACAACACAATTCTTAAAGGCCACCTATTTTACCACTTTTTTCAAGATTTAAGATAATTGTTTGTGTCTCCAGAATGTGTCTATAAAGTTTCAGCTCAAAACAAATTGATTACAGTGTAGTTCTCAAATTGTAGTTCTCTTCTCCCACCTCTGCCACATGCCTGTCAGAGTGCCTGTGCCTCAATTCAAGTCAATTCAATTCATCTTTATTTGTATAGCGCTTTTACAATGTAGATTGTGTCAAAGCAGCTTCACATGCATTATAAAAAATTGAAACAGTGTCAGTCCAGTTTTCAGTGTTGAAGTTCAGTTTAGTTCATTTCAGCGTACTTTAATAATCACTGCTGAGAGTCCAAACACTGAAGAGTAATCCATCGGTGCGCAGCCCTACAAGTCCCGAACCATGCAAGCCAGAGGTGACAGCGGCGAGGAAAAAACTTCACCAATTGGCGAAAGTGAATAATTAAAAAACCTCGAGAGAAACCAGGCTCAGTTGGGCACGACCATTTCTCCTATGGCCAGACGTCTTGTGCAGAGCTGCAGTCTATGGCGCTGGGGCTGGAGAACGCTGGACATCCATCATGGAGAGACCACAGGTGGGTCACCGACTGTTCAACAGGCTGGCCCTTCGGGAACAATGCGAGGACTCGTCTGTCACAGGGATAGTCTTACAGTAATCTGTCTCATGCTCTCCACTCCTCCATGACCACCACAGCAGCTGCTCAGGATACGGCATGGTCCAGGATTATGGAAACCTCGGGAATAAAAAAACAGTCTCCGGCTGCGTCAGATAAACAGCACAGTGACAGACATGAAGGAAGCAGATCTTGCAAATAATGTTTGTGAGATAGGTCAAACTTTATTTTGATGGTCTGTTTGTTGAATTTAAGTTCCATTGCAACTAATTATCATTAGATTATAAGTAGATTGTGAGGTTGGGGTTTAGGTTGGGGTCAGGGTTAGGGTTAGTGTAAGTTGACATGTACTTGCAAAGTTTCTTATGGTCTGTTGAATGTCTGTATCAACAGATATTAAGTAGACAGTCTACTAATACTGAAATGGACCATCGAAATAAAGTGTTACCGTGAGAAATACTACAGGAAGACTTTTCCCATTGATTATTTGATGTATTTGTTGTGGAGTTAATTCAAGCCTTTTTGCAACAATGAGTCACACACAATGTCATTAAAAGTTCACACTCACACACACAGACACATCCACACAGCAAGTGCATTTAACTTTGCACTGTTTTTGCATGGCAAATGTGACAGGATACACATTGTTTATTTTAATGTACAAAATAAACCTGATTTAATGTCTTCAAATTAGGATTGAAGCATCTTTTTTTATAGTTGTACTGACATGCGGCTGTGGTGATAAAGATGAAGTAAATCGCTGAAGTTCATTATAAACATGCACTGTTTTAAGCTTGTAAAATTGATTCTTGATCACATTTGATGATGATTGATGATCACAGAGAGCTCACCAGATTTTGTAATCCCAGTTGCTTTGCGCATGTCCTGTCTTGTTAATGTGATTGTACACGTTACTATGGAGACATGTTAATACATGGCTGTCAATCAATTTGGTGAGCAGGGAAACTGCACTCCTATATGACGTTGTGGTGGACCTCAAAATGAAAGAGATTTGAATCCTGTTTAAACATCAGGTAATTAAAAAAACAGAGACTTATTGTGTTTACATCACCCCAATATGACTGGGGACACACAATACATACCTACACACAGTTCTGTCCTAACAGCTTCCAAAAGATGATTTTCATCGTAGGTGCCCTTTAAGGGTTCTTTTGGGACACCCTAATTGGTTTATGTTCAATGCACTTAAATTAGTAAAGTTGATTGAGTTAACTAAATTGATTTGTGTTGGGACAACATGAAGGAATTGTGTGGAACCCAGCATTTACAGAGTATATTTAAAGTAATAGCAATACTATTTACATCAATGTCATGAGATCTTTCAGAAATCAGTCTAATATGCTGTATCGGTTTAAGAAATATTATTATTATCAATGTTTGAAACAGTTTAGAGCAAATACTCGTGAATTACTCCTTGGAAAAGTACTGGAGTGTTACTGTGAGTTAATACGAGGCTTTTAAACTTGACTTTAAAAAAATAATTAAATTGTAATAAATCTAATGGTTCTCTGCCTACTACAGTATATTTGGTCAATGTCCGTCTCCAGTAGCATGAGTGTTGCTTTTAAGAGGTTCAGTGATGATAACTTTATGATGATAAAACGCTTCACAAAGGTGATTTTTAGTATGTTAGTGTTGCCATTTGGTCCCTCTGAATATAAACGTCAAACTGGTGAGGTTCCCACTTCGTTTTTTCCTTCCACTTACCATGGATCAGAATCCTGCGGGCACCCCAAACGTTTCTGACGCCAGTCATGCGGCTCTCAAAACACTGATTTGATTAGTGAGAAATTCACTCTTAAAGCAACATTTGGCAGAGGTTCAGTGTGCGGTTGATTTGTGGCCGGTGGACAGGAACAGGCCTGTTAACTCTGTAAGGAAAGTCAGAGTGGATAATGACGCTCTTTGGGTTTTCTTGGCACTGTCTTTCCTTCAGGGAAAGCTTCAAGTCCCGCCTCCTGTGCTGATTTCTGATTGCTCTATTACATTAATCCACTGAGACAGCTGTGCCTATCAGACCCGTCAAGTTAAATAAAGCCTGTTTTATGTGATGTAACAGTTTTACTTTGTGTATATCATGGATTGAGATCATCGTGATTCGTTTTTTGAAAATATGTCATCAGTTCAGTCCGTCTGGTGTTCTGGTTTCACTGAGCTTTATTTCAGCTAAAGAGTCTGGGCATCTTATATTGGAAAGGTTTTGAGAGCAAAGCCATTAGTTGACAGAATGCAAACACTCTCACCTTAAAGGAATGACATTTTCAGCCTTTTCTGACAATTCCAGTAGTTTTGTCATGGCATGTCCGTCAGTCGGAGAGATATTTGCTTTTTGTGTTTAGAATAGCAAGAATGTGCAGTCAGTGCATGTTCAGAAGGGCTTATGGCAACACTGGTGCTATTTTGTCTGGCATAAAATGTCCCACTACGTGACCAAAATTCACAGACATTATGTTAATGGAAGGCAGCTAAGGCTGGAAGAGCTTACAGTAATTTTTAGCTCTTATTGCTCTTATAAAAACCAATTAAACCTGATGGTGGAGTAAATCTACTGATGAATAAAAGATTGGCCATAGAAGTTCAAGATTTTTACATTCTTCTTCTTAATCTTCTCTAATTCTTCTTCTTTTTCTTAC
Organism: Danio albolineatus; assembly: GCA_903798035.1. Taxonomy (NCBI): domain Eukaryota; kingdom Metazoa; phylum Chordata; class Actinopteri; order Cypriniformes; family Danionidae; genus Danio; species Danio albolineatus. Next base: position 4,528,346 of record CAIGQQ010033541.1, on the reverse strand, counting down.
TCTTTGTCTTCTTCTAACTTTTCTTATTTTTCTTCTAATTCTTCTTCTTTCTCTTCTTCTTACTCTTCGACTTATTAAACTCTTCTTCTTTTTCTTCTTCCTCTTCTTCTTCTTCTTCTTATTATTATTCCTCCTCTTTTTACTCTTCGTCTTCTTCTTACTCCTTCTTCTTCTACTTCCTCTTCGTCTTCTTACTCTTCTTCTTCTTTCTTCTTCTTCTTCTTCCTCTTCCTCTTCTTCTTCCTCTCCCTCTTCTTCTTCTTCCTTTCTTCCACCTTCATATTCTTCTTCTTCTTTTTCCTCTTCTTCCTCTTATTTTTCCTATTCCTCTTCTTTCTTTTCCTCTTGTTCTTCCTCTTTTTCCACTTCTTCCTCTTCTGCTTTTTTTTCTTTCTCTTCCTCCTCTACTTCCACTTTGTCCTTTTCTTCTTCTTCTTCTTCTTCTTCTTCTTCTTCTTACTCTCCCTCTTCTTCTTCTTCTTCTTCTTCTTCCGCTTCTTCTTTCTTCTTCTTCCTTTTTTATCTTCTTCTTCTTCCTCTTTCGCTTCTTCTGTCTTCTTCTTCCTCTTCCTGTTCTTCCTTTTCTTCTTTTCTCCCTTTTTTCCATTACTACTTCCACTTTGTCCTTTTCTTATTTTTCCTCTTTCTTCTTCCTCCTTTTTTATCATCTTCTTCTTCCATTTCTTCCTCTTCTTCTTCTTCCTTCTTTGCTTTCTCTTCATCTTCTTATTCGTCTTCTTCTTCCTCTTACATCATCCTCTTCTTCTTCTTCTTCTTCTGCTTCTTCTTTCTTCTTCCTCTTTTTCATTATCATCACCATCTTCTTCTACTTTCTCTTGTTCCGCTTCTTCTACTTCCTCTTCTTCTTTCACTGCTTCTTCTTCCTTGCTTCCTTGTCTTCTTCCTTTTTCGCTGCTTCTTCTTCGTCTTTTTCTTCTTCCTCTTTTTCAACATCCTCATTATCATCTTTTTCCTCCTCTTCTCCTTCCTCTTTCGCTTCTTCCTTTTCCTCTTCTTTCTCCATTTCATCTTTTTCTTCTGCTTCCTCTTCTTCTCCCTCCTTTTCTGCTTCTTTTCTCTTTGATTTATTGCTTTTTCCAAATAATACTTACACATAATTTCACCAGTTTTGCCTATTGATACACATTTATTTTAGCCCTGCTTTTCTATTGAAATTCTGTACTGAATTGATGGCCAGATAATCAAATGGACATTGTGCTGCACTGTAAAATGTACAGTATACGAGCCTCTGATGAAAAGCCCTTCAGTTCCTCCAGCTCTTTTATCCTTTGCACTTTTATTCATTGTCAAAGTCGATGCATTGTTGAACCGAATCCAACCAGATACCAATCCAGAAGGGGTTTGGGGTTGATGCTGGGCAAGTGTCCAGGAGTCTCATTGATAAGCTGCTGTCAGCCTGTGCACATCCTGTGTGTTCAGCACCCAGTGTTCATTAGGAGCAGGAATGTGTGCCTTACTCTTGTAGCACCTCCTATAGAGAGCTGAAACCCTGTCCTTCATCAGAGAATGTGCCCAGACTAACCTGCAGCCGGAGCTTTCACCACGGCCATGCAGCAGCAGACCTCTGGGGTTACTGGTCAAGGGGAAAAGCACACTCTTGCCTTTCTTATTTCACTATCATCCCCTAACAGTTCCTGATGAAATTCCTTATAGTTTCTTTGTTGATGCCAGCAGTGTTTTCAATAGTGAGCTCTGTTTCTCGGTTAAAGAAATTAACCTGATTTTTGTAAAAAAAAATTAAAGGGTCACTTTCAGACTGTCTCTGGTCTGATTTTCTCAAATTAGAGTATTAGGGTTAGCTTAGGGTTAAAGTAAGTAGGCATGTAATTGTAAAATGATATGTCTGTATGGGGGAGCATCAAAATAAAGTGTTAACAATTGTTATTAATTATATTTTTAAATATTGTCCTCTTAGGTCTGCGTACGATCTTGAGATTTACACCAAAATAAGATACATTTCTAGTATGGCTGCATGGTATTGGAAAAATCAGACATTGCAATGTTTTGTTTTGCTGCGATATATATTGCAATATGAAAACAATTTCATCCGATGGCTTGATGATTGAAAAATCATTCATTTAATTTGGGTGGGTTGATTTTGTATGGGTGCGAATCATGCATAAAAATAGAAATTGCTAGAATAATTACAATAGGGCGAAGAAAAAAAGTATATAAACAGTTTTTTATGGTTGTCTGGAGAGTCAAACAGATTCAAATACAGAAATGTATTTATGTAAAATAACCCTGTATAGTCTTCATTGTATTAATAAATCAGTAAAACTTTCTGCATCAAAGTTACAAATGTTATTGTGCCCGAATGCTTTACACTTTCTTGAAATGCCTTTAAAACACATGCAAGTGACAAACTTGCACTTTGTTATGCATATACAGTGCAATGACTGTATATGACTGAATCCCCTATTCTCAATTGTTGCTATACTGTTGAAGTCAGAATTACTAGCCCCCTTTTGATATATATATTTTTTCTTTCCTAAATATTTCCCAAATTATGTTTAACAGAGCAAATTTTTACAGATGTCTGATAATATTTATTTTTCTGGAGAAAGTCTTATGTGTTTTATTTTGGCTAGAATGAAAGCAGTTTTATAAAAAAAAAACATTTAAGGTCAAATTAGCCCCTTTAAGCTAATTTTTGGCAACACCCCCCACAAAATCGGTTAATAGACATGAGTTATTAAAACTATTATGTCTAGAAATCTGTTGAAAAAAATCTTCTCTCTGTTAAAAAGAACGTGGGGGGAAAAAATAAATAGGGGGGCTAATAATTTAGGGGGCTAATAATTCTCACATCAACTCTACTATAATCCCAACTTAACATTGCAGATCCTGCAATGTGACTAATGTGGACACATACATTATTTTTTTTTAGCTGAAGCGACATTGTGCAGTCCTAATTTCTAGTCATCTTTTTACTTATCAAACATTATATTTATATATATTTGCAGCAGGAAATTTACAAAATGTCTTCATTGAACATGAACTTTACTTGATATTCCAATGACTCAAATATTGACCCACAGTGTACAGTGTTTTTGCCTTTTTAAAAATATTCCTGTGCAATGTAAGATATTAAAAAATAGACAATCCCAATTATTAAAAAGAGTTTTCCATATTTTACCCTCATTTTGGTTTAAACTACATTTTTTTATAGTGTACCAATTTTAGATTTCATCTTTTGAACAGCATTTTAAATGTACCTTTATTCTGTTTTTGCTCTTGCTTGGCAGTCCCAGCTTCTGTCCTTATTAATTGACATTGGGTACTATACTAAATAACTGTGAAATATTGTAAACTAAGAAAGTTTTTTCAGTTGTAACTTTTGACGATGGAATGCATGAAGAAATCTGGAGAAATGCATTTTCTCCAGGTTGACAGTGTAAATACCGTGAAAGAGTGATAATGAGTTGAGAATTTACTACCTGGTGTGATTGAGGATTCTCACTTCCTGCAAAGCAACATCTTGAATTCTCTTCCATCCTCTGTGTTCTGAAATCAGTCCCTGGGGAGTTTGAGAAAGAAGCTGAAGTGTTTTTTTTCTTCTTCAACCTTTAATTTGTCTTGTGTTCATCTTTTCTTCAGTTCCATAAAATATCTTGTTACTTGGGTCTAAAATATCATTACCATGCCATTACCATTGCCTTCAAAGTACTTTAATTCCTAATATGTTGTGTTCAACTATGGTAGGTGAAGCCAGTGTTTGTTTTTTTTACTTTGTATTTGGAAAATGTTTTCACAAAAGAACATGGAGACATGAACTCTGTGTGAGAGCTTAAACTGGTTATTGTCATGACACATTTGACAGCTTGATTAGTTAATCATTCAGAAATGAATGACTGTATAGGAAAAACTGAAGGCTGAACCCCTAAAATTACTGTCATTATTCACAAAAGAAAGCTGTCTGTGAGTGTACTGCCACCTGTGAAAATACTCATTTAAACCATCAGGTGCTCACACATGATTGTATCGGAAATAAAAATCTAATTTAAATCAGAAATCATTAGTCATTAGAAAACTAACATTGAGATTCAGAGGGAACAAATCTTTATCAAAACAAGAGTTGCTATTGAGTAAAACCAGCATGTGAATTTGTGCTGTTAATTGTATTATTAAATCTATTTTTACAGAAACTTTTCATCCTATCATTTCCGGTGAATGTTTCAAATGTCATTTTCTATTTAAATCTATTAAACTCCAAATGGCCAGGAACAGACAATTGTTAATAAAGTGTTACATTTATTTTTTTTAAATTAAATAACGCCCAGGTTGTTATATTATTTGAATAGAATAGACTGCCAGTGGTCAAAAGAGTACTGACAAATCATACTCGGGTAAAGGTATCATTACTTGCCAAAAATGTAATGTAAGGAGTAGAAGTATCTGTTCTAAATACTACTCAAAGTATGAGTAAAATAATGGCTTTAAAATGTAATCTGTAAGGCAGTAAATTTACTACTGTGGTTCGAGCTGTAGTGTTGCCCAAGGGCTAAAAAATGTTTTCAGCATGATGGTGTAAAATATTTCTTGTCAAACCACCTTCTGCAATCTTGAGCGTAGTTGGAATAGTAAAATTTGAGGAAGATTGTTGCAGTTTGATTGTTGATTGTTTTTGCTTTTTTTTAAATTTGTTAATTAATAAATTTTTATTTATTTATTTTTTAATTGTTATTGTTTTTTTATTGCAATATCGAGCAGTTAAAGTTAGATCTAAAGCAATTCACAGAATATTGAAAGTGAAGTGATTTAATAACAAGATTTTGCTGGTCACAACTGAATTAGTTACAAAAAAAGATATGAAATAGAACATCAAGCGATAAAACATGATATTAATTGTACCCAGCTTACAGTAAATGTAATGAAGTTACCTGTTAGAGGGAGAGAAAGCCAGAGAAAATAAAAGAGAAATAAATTAGAGTTTGAAGCCCCCTTTATCCCTTCCTTGACTATATGTGACCAAAAATCAAACTGACCAAACAGCAGTTTAGAGCTAGTCCAAGGCATAACCACACTACAACCCACAAAAAAAGGCCAGCAGGCCCCCATCTTTATAAGCACTTTTGCCTTCTGGTATTTGTATGGGCTCTTTTGGTGGAAGAAAAAAGAATTAAAAACAAACCCATACAATATTTTTTCATCCTTATAGTGAAAGAGCAGTGAGTATTACACTGTGAAAATGATTATAATCTAGCTGTGATGATATGTTAACTCTTATTATGTAGTTTGAACCCTGACTAGCAAGCTACTGTATGTGTCCAGCATTTGGCACTCATGCAGCACTGACTATTAATGCAGTTTGTGCATGCATTTGAAAACATAACATTCTGTTGTGCGGTTAGTTTTCATTTAAAGCCATTTGGCGATTTCAGTCGTCATATAGGCATCCTTCATTTTCTCACCAGTCTCTTAGTCATTGAGTGTAACAATTTTGCGTCTTCTTGGACAGTTGTAATACTTCCACACTGTACATGTTTGCTGCATTTATAAAGTTTCTGTGTCTTGAGGACGGTCAGTCTGTCTGATATGATTTTGCAATGCTCAATTCGATTGGATGGGAATCGTGGGACTGATTATTCTACTTTTCGAGAAAAGTGGAAAACCACAAGTACAATTTCTGAGAAAAATACTCAATCACAGCAATTTGAGAATTTGTTATTTTACACCACTACAGACAGACTGAGTGATGCATTGAGTAATTAGAAAAGTGAGGCAAAGACGTTTGTCTGATTTAGGTCCCCCAGGGATGTATAAATGCTGTCAGCACATAGATCAGGATGGGGGGAAAAAAGATTAAATGCCTTTAAAAACATCCTGAAACTGTGTGGTTGTTGACCATGGAGTCGTTCCTAATTCTTTAATCTGTTTCCTAATTATCTAAACAGGACAGCACTCAGGTGTTTTAGGGAGAGATGTTTCACTAGCCCTAAATGCAGCGTTTTTGCTAGTGGTCTGTTAGTAAGGAACACCACAATACACTTATTTATTATGGGGGTCATATTATGTTTTTAGAAGTTTATGTTGTTAATTTGTCAATATATTTTGTGCAGATGACAAACAGACTTCATGATTAACAAGATAATTCATTTGTTGTCCTTACTGAAATAAATTGAAAAGGAAAGATTTTTGGGGTTGGTCCAGAACTGTTGGATTTGATTGTGCTAGGCTAAACCTCATTTGAAATGTACTTGAGGATTTTTATTTTGACCCAGGGCCACCCAGACATATTTAAATATTATTCTGCCTTAAAGGGAAATGAAAAGAGATTTAAGAGGCTGAGTTTTAGGTGAAGACAACAATGTCCCTCTGTGGAAGACTTTACTACATGCGAGTTAAAGTGCTGTTCAGTACGTTTTTGTTGATTTTAATCCAGACTTTTTTTATTTGTTTGTTTACATTTATTCATTTGGCACAAACTACTACTAGAAGAGACCGTTTATTTTAGTTTATTTTTGTAAATTCCCTTTTTTATTTTATTTTTTTTTTTACATTCTGTTTTGGTGTGTCAATAGTTGTTAAATAGATCAATACACATACAATATTCTAAAAATAATAAATGTAATAAAGTATTTACATAATTTTGCACATGAGCAATTCCATGCAAATGTCAACCTTGCCATGAAAAAAATTAAGCTTTCACCAAAATACAGAAACCGTTTCTAAGTTTTTTTTTTTGTGTTGCCTTGTATTTCACAGTACTGTAGCAATACTTAATGTATGTATTTGTCAATGTTTTCAAACTATGATATTTGATTTTCCAAAGTCGCATAAGTGACAATTTCACATCGGTCACATCTATGTTGACACTTTTTTTTACTCATAAATGCAAAAATATTAAATAAAATAAAATATATCTTTTTTTGTTCTATAGAGAGCCAACCCTTGTCCTTTTGATTAGCATAATTTATTTTGGGTTGTGCAGTTTAATTCCCAGAATTTCTACATAGTATGTTGTATACTGTAAACTTGCAGACTGTTTTGGTCACATCCATAAGGCATGCTTATTTAAGTATAGAACATGTTTACAGATTGATATTATCAGCTCTGTCAGTTGTTCTGGAACAGATGTTTCAATATAATGTTAGCATATACTTTCATGTGAATTTATGTTTTGAGTTTTTACTGCAAATGTCACATCAACAGTGGAATTGCTCATATGGATGAAAGTTTCCACACATTGCATACAGCTTCACGTTGTAAGTTTGACCATAAAGAGGCCATTTCAAGCAAATCCTCACTTGGGTAATCAAAGCATTTCTTTCCTTCAGTTTGGGTGTCAGACATTGTCTCATCTTCCACCTTATAATGAAAGAGATATAACAAAAAAAAAAAAAAAACAGTCAACTCTTCTCTGATTACACTTGGAAAAAAGTAAAATGCTAAGGAAATGGATTCTGATCCTTCTTTAGTCTATAATTGCTACTGCAAGACTTTTGTTAAGTGAACTGTCCTTGTGAATGAAACACAAGCCGGCACTAGGGGGGCTAATTGGGCATTAAATGGAAAATAAATTTAGCCAAACATCAGACCTGAAACGGTACACGGAAGATGAATGGACTTACATTCAGCATTCAGTTCCTGTAGAAACAACAGGCTGGTAATTCAAGAAGGAAGGAAAATAGTTTTCAGCTGTGTTTTATCTGTTTATTTGTGGAACGTTAATGCAGCTACAGTTCATTTCAGGCATTTTTCTGCCTCGTTCATTGTTCATTAATATGTTTTATTGTTTGAAACACAGTTTGAGTGAATGAGACCTTTCTGGTGCATGTTTCGTATAATTTACAAACAGCTTTAAAAACCATCAAATGTTCTGTCACATGTGATTGTAAAGTGGATAATAAGAAACCCTCGTAACGACTTAAAACAATAGTTTAACCAAAAATATATATTTTTAACTACTGACCCTCAGGACATGGGACATTTTTTAGTACCGATTGCGAGATGTACAATATACTAGGGTTGTCAAAACTATCGAGTACCAAGCATGACAGTTTTGACAACCCATATATATTTAACATCTCGCAATCGATACCAAAAACTGCTTAACATTTGAGCACTACTGAACACATCGCACTGGAGCATTTCAGTCACATTGTCCGGCTGATCTGTTTCTGATGACATACAAGCGGTCCACTGATAGATCAACTGATCTACGTGGCTTTGAAACGCTTCAGTGTCTATGTACAGTATCTGTTTTTGCACTTTGTGAACAGCGGTGAAAAATGGTAAACCGAAGACTTTCATGGTCTATAACAGTTGCACACGTGAACACAATGGTCAATCAGTTGTATTTAAGAACACAACAGTGCTCAAATGTTAGAGGGGAATGGATGTTTTTAAAATTGGTGTTGAACTTGATGCAACCCTACAGTAGATAAAATCCTCTGTAATGTCATACTGCATAAAAATGTTCAGCTAAAATGGTGATCCTTGATGATTCATAAAATGCAAGTTCCATTTGAGAGTAAAAAACTAACAAATGTGTATGCTTGTTAAACAAATTTAATACCTATGACTTCTTAAAACTCAAAATTCTCATTATCTTAATGTGTCTGGTTTTGTTTTTATATCCTTATTATAGAACTCTCACTAAAATACTGTAATGCAGTAATTCTCCAATTGATCATGCACTCTGGAATGTAAATATTTTTACAAAAAAAAAATATTTTAAAAAAATGGCATGGATGAGTGAATGCCCCATGGAAATCACATTTCATACTTCGTGTTAACAAAACACACCGCTGATATGTACACTACATGGATATTAATGACTGTCTGATGAATGCTTGTTCAGCTGTGCTCTAGGAGGAGGCATTAGTACCCACTGACCCTTCACAGACTTGATCTTACATCACTTTTGTGGCTTTTCTAAACATTCCCAAAGTAGAGCAATGGTTTGGGGGTTAGTCATAGATCAGCATATGTGGACAATGAACACCTACAAAACACAATTGCCACAAGCCAAGGTGGGAAAGGGAATGTCAGTTTTGCACATGGTCTCAAGATGTTAGACCATTTCTCCTCTTTAACCTGTTGAAGTCACTGCTTTTTCCTTTGAAAGTGATGCAGTCTTCACGTCTGACTCCTCTGTAACCCCACAGACATCATATTGAGCTGTTTAAAGTCTCGTGTTTCAGCCATGTGGTCTGTATGTTATGGGGTGTTGCCTGTATCTCTTTGAAGCACAGCAAAACTCAAAACTTCATAATTCATTTAGTTAACCAGACAGAGATTGCGTTTAATCTTAAACATTATCCTTTTAATACAGTATTTCCGAACAACCTCTTCAATTTATGTCAATATTATAATTTTATATTTTTATCATTATATATGTAAATAAATATTTAGTAGCTTGTATGAAACTATAAGGGGGTTTTCCCACCCAGACTTTTGTTTCGGAACCTGTCTCGTTACCCCAGTTAGCGTGATTCGTTTAGCATATGTGAATCCAGCAATCGTGCTCGGATCCGGGCCAAAACAATCCGAGATCGCCTGAATGAGGTGGTCTCAGCTCGATTGAAACGAACTCTGAAGCGGACTGATTGAAGTGAGAAAGCAAAATGATCCGAGCCCGGCTAAATCACAGTGTATTATGGATACCTAATAGGCATATACAGCTATATGAAAAGAGAATTATAAGTAGGGCAGGATGTCATTCCTATATACGAATTACAAAAGTGAAAGCTTGCTGAACTATTAACGAGAGCTGTTTAACTGTTTGGCCGAACTGCAGTCTTGGATTATCTGTTATTTCTCTCTAAAATGTAAAGCCTATAATGCTTAATTCTAGTCAAGGGCTATGTATGAGAAAGTCCTACCTATCATTACTTGGTGAGTGACGATGTCTCTGGGTGACACCATTCAAAATTAAAGTGCAGCTTTCTGTTTATAATGTCTTGTTGCTCATTGCCATAAATTAAAGTAAGGACGCATGACAGCTGAGCGGGAATCTGCAAAATAAACCGTGAAACTCTGACCAATATGAGGAGAGTTTACTCGCGCGTGACTTGTTTTAGCTGTTTATACAGAATTTTATTGCAAAAAAAATGGTAACTCTACTTGAAACTGTGTTCATAATACTCTTGAAACCTTTATAATCATGGCATGAAAAATACTAATGGCACTTAAAAAATTTCTCAGTAAAAGTGTCAGTTCATTCATTCATTCATTTTCTTGCCGGCTTTGTCCCTTTATTAATCTGGGGTCGCCACAGCGGAATGAACCGCCAACTTATCCAGCATTTGTTTTACGCAGCGGATGCCCTTCCAGCCGCAACCCATCTCTGGGAAACATCCATACATTCTCATTCACACACATATACTACGGACAATTTAGCTTACCCAATTCACCTATACCGTATATCTTTGGACTGTGGGGGAAACCGGAGCACCCGGAGGAAACCCACGCAACCACAGGGAGAACATGCAAACTCCACACAGAAACGCCAACTGACCCAGCCGAGGCTCGAACCAGCAACCTTCTTGCTGTGAGGCGCCCCTAAAAGTGTCAATTCTCTTTCAAATAATTTTATAACAAATTTAGATTGTTTCAAAAAGGGATCAGAACAATATTCATGGCACAATTATAATGGCCTCATGACAATCATGTTTATGACAGATTTATGACAAGCTATTTTATGACATCTTGGTAATGTCAGGCTGTCATGACAAAGATATTGAGAGGTTTTGTTGTCTTGGAAATGTTAAGTTGTCATGTCAAAGAGGATGACAGTTTGTGATGTATTTGTTTATGTCAAGCTGTCATAACAAAGACACATCAAACAATGTCACCTTTGCATTTTAAAATGACATAACTCATCTACAGTATTTTAGCTTAATGACTTTGTCATCGATATTGTCATGTCATGGTTATGAAGGTGTCGTGACCAGTGTTGGGATAACACATTACAAGTAACGTGAGTTACGTAATGATATTACTTTTCTAAGTAACTAGTAAGGTAACGCATTACTTTAAATGATTAGGCAATACTATTTGAGTTACTTTTTAAAAAATGTAATAAGAGTTACTTTTTAGTTTCGTTAATTCACTTTTAAAAAATCAAGTTGCTGAATTAAAATGAACGTAGTCACATTAAATCCTGCACACATTGAGAGAATGCAGCAACAGACAGAAATGAATATGGCAGAGCCTTACGTTTCTGCGATTGGAAATATTCTCATTATTTTGAACACATGGAAGAAAAGGAAAAGAGGATTTTCTGAATGGACAGTGATTTTACTTAATAACACAAAAAGTACAAAAGTAGCAAACACATTGCTTTAAACTTTCATTAATCTGTATATTAGGCATCTCTGAAGATAACATTATCCTACATTTAATTTTTTCATGTGTTTTTTTTTTATTTATTTTTTTTTAAGATAGATGAAGGTTACACAGTGTGTTGTCAGTGCAGAGCCAGGTCAGAAAAAGTAACTCAAAAGTAACACAACTCATTACTTGCCATAAAAAGTAACTAAGTATCGCAACTAGTTACTTTTTTTTGGGAGCAACTCAATATTGTAATGCATTACTTTCTAAAGTAATTTTCCCCAAAACTGGTCGTGACATTCAAACATCCATTTTGTTATCCAAAAATCTTACATTATGTGCCTTTTTACATTCACTTATTCACTCATTCGCTCGCTAGATTTTTACGTCTGCTGTGAATGACACATAAAATGCAGCTTCTGAGTGTAAAACACAATAATCTGTGTGTAAGTCTGCTTGTGTGTGTGTGTGGCTAGACATGGATTGTAGGTTAATGTGCTGATGGTATGTGAGAGCAGTGGCATGTACACCTTTCGTCAGGTTATCAGCGAGTGCTCATGTGTGACTGAAGTCTGCTGCTTGTGGACATGCTGCTTGGAATGACAGTGACGACTGACGCCTGAATGCAGTCAGCGTAAAAAGCCCTTTTCACCACCATGAATGAAACCAGAGATCAGTCACAGCTAAAGAGGAAACACACCAAACTAAAATCTCTGATCCGGTTGTAAGGTCCATCTTTCATCTTTTCAAGTCATTCTTGTGAAGACCAAATCATCGAGTTATTTGCTTCGCCACATTTGGCTACTGAGGATCTGAATTTATCTTGAGGTTTTTTATTCTTACTCTGTTCATCCATGGAAATGAGTCATTTCATTTGTTTTAGTTCTTCTTTCCATTTTTTTTTCATTTCTTCAAATAGCGGAACAAATGTGAGTGTGGCGTCCAATGAAAACAGACTCGTTGCATCATAAAATTACTACTCAGCTTTTATAGTTGAAGTGAGTTTTTATAGTCTGTCTATCAAAACTTTTTTGGAGGGAGAATTAGAAGGATGACCTTTCCTTGAGATGTACTTGAGGGGGAAGGGAAAAAGAAGAAGTGAGTTTCCTTGGCCGTGTTGTGCAGTCGAGGGATGGAAAGTTAATCAAGGGCTCTGTCTCTTCACCCTTGATGTCCTGTGGGGATCAGGTGGGAAAAATGCAGCCCTCCGTGGGAATGTTTCACCTCAGAATCATCCATCAGTAATGGCCCTCACTGTATTTTTGCACAATGGGGAAGGGTCATTTGTGGATGGCTCGGAAAGGGGAAAGTTAAGCCCTGGAAATTTGGACAATTTGAGACTTGCACGTTTCACTTAATAGGCTAAAAAACACTTGAAAAAATATGATAGTAATTTATAGTAAATATTAAAATGTTTCTGAACCATCCTAAAGTACTGAATTAATCTGTTGTGGTAATTCTATAGTTGCTGTAATAGTACAGCAACTATAGTAATATAAGCAAATGGCCCCATACTTACTCCCAGGGCCGTTTATATCGAAGTTGATATTTAGTCACACCATGTTGGTGATTCGTAAGCTTTAATTTTTATGAGGTGGGTTGTTAGCTTAACGCTCAACCCCAAACCTGGAGCACGAGGACATACACACTTACACTACAAACAATTTAGCCTACCCAATTCACCTATAGTGCATGTCTTTGGACTTGTGGGGGAAACTGGAGAACATGCAAACTCCACACAGAAATATCAACTGACCCAGCTGGTGCTCGAACCAGCAGCCTTCTTGCTGTGAGGCGACAGCACCCACTGCACCACCGTGCAGCCCAAATGACTCCATATTGTACTTTTTTTTTTTTTTTTTTTTTCTACAGTTGGGTCAATAATCAAACAATACACCACTTGGTCGTTTCAGCATCGATATCTCAATGTGCCTGTCCGCACTAGCCATATCACAGGAGCTGCAATGTTGAGTTGGGATTTTCCACAGTTGAAAACATACGTGATTTGTGGATTCACTGAAAAACTTTACTAAATTAACCAACATATTTATCATTTGCATTTTTAAGGTCTGTGAGCATTTCAAGCCAGTTTAAGACTCCCAAAAACCTGCCTGCTAGACTCCCAAAAACCCATACAATTCTCTGCATTTCATTTGCATCTTTGCTACGCTGTATTTGTCAATGCTATAGTGATTTATTTTATTTCATGCAGATGCACTAAACTACAAAATCATTCCAATCAATCTAAAATTATGGATTATTTCCAAATAGAGCCGTTATTTCATCTGGTGAAAGTATACTCAATATCGCAATATGTATTGCAGAAAAATAAAATATTGCAATGTCAGTTTTTTCCAATATTGTGCAGCCCTAGTTTACTGTAATAAAAGCTGAAGTATTTTTGGTCTTTATTTATATATTGTATTTATTTATTTCAGTATATTCAATTCACTTAATACTACAGTATGCTGAAGTATTTATTGTTGTATATACTACTATAGTACCATAGCAATATAGTATTTACTATGAATTACTTTAAAAATTATGTTGTTAGTCATTTAGAAAGTCAGTAATAAAGCAATAATGTAAAATCTGAAGTGTTTAATTTCCCACTTACACAAAGTCAAAAAATTCCCACTAAATACAAAGTCAAATAAATACAAAAAAAGAAAAAGATATTAAAAGATTTTATCAGTTTATCAACATAAAGGTTTTTCTTGTGTTTTTTGCAGAGAGATTCAACACACATCTGAATATGTTTACACAAAGAGTAGATTTGCTTGAGCAGCTTTCTGGTTTGGTATCAAACAGCAGGAACGTGAGCCTCTATGAGGACAACCAAGAATGTCCAGTGCTGGACATTGGCCTGTACTCCACACTCACTATGCCCAGCCAGGAAGCATTTGGATCAAGGTTTGTTTCACTTCTTAATGTTTTGTTTTGTTTTTTTGCATTCTGACAGTTCTTATGACACAATATCTAATTTGACCTAAAGAACCATTATCATGACCGTATAAACTACAAAAATTGTGAAACTGCTTGATGCTTTGACAACTTAATTGTTTATATTTGCCTATAAAAAATAGAGTGTGACAAAAGAAATATCCCAGAAATCACATTGTTTGTAATAGAACAGGCAATCAGTACGTGAAATTACTGCTGCCGTTAACATTCTGAAGTGTACGTACAATTGTGCAACCATGAAGAAATTTAGTTTTACCATCGAGTTAATTGCATTTTGAATATTTCATTCAATGATAAAACATCACTGGAGAAGATCACATATTCTTTAAGAGGAAAGGGTGAATTATTTAAAAAGATTTGGAATCCATTTTTGAATTTTTGAACCACATGATTTGATTTGACAAAAAAAAAAATTCTCTATTGGTTTGCACAGTATCTCCTCCTTTTTTATTTTACTTATTCTTTCTTTTTTATATATACTGTGTTTGTATGTTTTACTTTAGTTTGTTTGCTGCTTAGTTTTGATGTTCTGTATTGTTAACTTTGGAAAAAGCTAACAAATATATTAAAATATATAACCCAAAATGATAAAACATAAAAGTTTGAATTTGAATAATATTTAGGGGGTTGCTGTTTTTCTGTCTTTTCAGCAATTAAGTGAAGTTTATTTATAAACCAATTTCGAGAGGAGCACGTACTTATGATTGACTGGAGCCAGTCCCACATTAGCTAATGTATGATCCACCAATCAGATGAAGCCTAACTCACTATAAACAACCAGAGTATCTTACCTTAGCCATCTTTGTGTTGAAGAATTCCCTCCTTCCACCCCTACTCCTTCTCCTTTTACCTTGACAGTGCGATACGGCGACCCAGTGATTAGCACTGTTACCTCACAGCAAGAATGTCACTGAGTCAAGTCTTTACCTGGCCAAGTTGACATTTCTGTGTGGAGTTTACATGTTCTGTCTGTGCTCGCATGGAGTTTCCCCCGGGCTCCCCGGTTTCCTCCCACAGGCAAGACATGTGACAAAAGTAAAGTAAATTGCCCAAACCAAATCGACACCATAGAGGAGCATTTAATGAGTAGTATATCTATCCACAGTAATTACTAATCGCTATTCGCCATAACAAGCAGGGGAGTTCTCGAGACCTACCTGAGCTCAAACTCCCCTTTCGCTTTGCAAAGTGAGATCCTCGAGCTCGTGCTCATGAGCTCAGGGCTCTCTCCTGGGACAGCATGCCAACCACGCTCTATAATCAATCACGCTCTATAATCAGCATGCCAAACACACTCTATAATCAATAATTATCTAAGGGTGAACTCTTGAAATGCAGCCTTATGCGAATCCTTTTTTTTTTAAATCTTATGACATACTTAAATGATATACTGTATGTAAGTTTGCTCATTTCTAAAAATAAGTAAATGACTGAAATCATATTTTCTCCAATTTTTCTCAGCTTTGCAGATGAGTTCAGTGTGCTGATTCAACTGCGAAGCTCTCAGGACGTCGAGCGAAGTCTGTTGACTTTGCTGAACTTCTATAATCACATTTTACTCCAGATCCGGATCGGCCCACACAGCATCACCTTCATCACCACTCAACACCGGGACTATGAGTACAAACACCATTTAACACGTGACATTGTGCACTTAGCTTTGCCCGATATTAAAATAACACTGCTCTTTTAATAGGGTGCTTGAAACCCCATTATGCTATCATCTGTCTCGTGAACGACAGCATAATTCTGTTTTCAGGTTTTCAGTGTCAGGACTGTCAGACTCGCAGTGGCACTGGATCTCAATCGGGGTTGCGTTTGAATGGCTGGCTGTATATGTGGACTGCGTGCTGGTGGAGAAAGTCAGCTGGATGTACCCGTACATGGGCATCACTACAGATGGTCTACTTATGGTCGGCGGCATCCTGGAGGGGTTTGAGACCCCTTTTGAGGTATACTTTATAATATATAAAATATATACGTAATGTGTATGAAGATGAAGATCATTGTTTTTGAGGGTAACCAGCCTTTTTCTAGGTCATTTGTTCAAAGGGGTAGTTAACCCAAAAATGAAAATCAGTCCATGGTTTACTATACCCTCAAGGCATCCTAGGTGTACAATGACAACATATGAAGTGGAGTTTTCCAACATCATCCTTAGACAAGAATGGGTGTTGTTTAATAGTTTTGAGAGTAGTAGTTGATAGTTAATAGTTGATCCACTAAAAATGTTGATTACTGCATTATATGACTTTCTTCATTCAGTTAAAAGCAGTCATTTAAGTCATTTAAGAAATATCATGTGCTTTTCCAGCTTTACAAGTGGCAACATGTAGGTGTTTTTCTTCAACAGTCCAAAATTAGTTTAATAAAGTGCGTCCATTCATAATATAAAGTGCCTCACATGTTTTTTGTTGTTTTTGTCTCCCAAAATTAGTATATTATAAACAGTTTTATGTAACTTCTGGTGAGAAACATCATTTTTGGTGCGTTTAGGGTTTACCAGCTGTACAGGAATGCATTTTGTTTGTCTGTTTATATTTTTACAGTGCAGTAACTTCACACTCCTGTCCTGTTGGTGGCGCTAAGTGCACCAAAAAGAAGATGGCTGCAGTCTCTCACCGGAAGTTACACCAAACTCTATATATGTTTTTATATGGATATTTTTCTTACAAAAATACATATTGATTCACTTTTTACTATGGATGGACTTTATTGGACTTATTTTGGAATGTTGAAGAAAGCATACTTTAGATATGAAAATGATTTCTCCTTTTTTCTTTTATTTGGACCTAGTTAAATGAAGTAGGGATGCACAATATTGAACGTTTGTCGATATTTTCTAAATTCTTTTGGCTCAACTGATGGCAGTATATATATTTTTTTGTTTTTGAGAAGTGTTCATTTACAGGTTGCTTTACTATCAGATTTAAGATTTTTTTTTCTGCTGTGAGTGTACATTAAATTAAATACAATAAATTAAATCAGACTATGATCCCAATTGATTCTTTGT
Organism: Danio albolineatus; assembly: GCA_903798035.1. NCBI lineage: Eukaryota > Metazoa > Chordata > Actinopteri > Cypriniformes > Danionidae > Danio > Danio albolineatus. The sequence continues at coordinate 4,511,068 of CAIGQQ010033541.1, read as the reverse complement.
TCCTAGATATAACTAACTTGTTTTTCTTACATTTGTGTTAGTGTAACACAGCAGCTGCTGAATAAACGTCTCAGGGGCAGGCACTAGAATCCAGTGGCAGGCTGCTTGGAGGAATAAAAGGATTAATATACAATTCAATTTATCTTGATTTCTATGACACACTCTACATTGCAAAAGTGCTAAAGCAGCTTAACGTAGATGTTCTACTAAATTAAAGCTGCATCAAAGGTCAATTTAGTTCAGTTCAGTGTAGTTTAAATTTCACTGCTGAAAGTCCAAACACTGTAGTGAGGAACAAACTTCACCAATTGACGAAAGTGAAGGAACAAACTTAGATGGAAACCAGGCTCAGTTAATAAAGCAGGTACTGAATTAAGCTTTGATTGGTGTCGCAGTCAATCCTCTTTCATTCTGACCAAACATAAATAATTATTATAGTTATTTTGTACTCTCATATGCCCATTCAAATCTGTAATACAATAAGTTACTCTAAATCACTGATAAAAGTCCACTTCAGACTGCTGGTCTTGGTCTGGTCTTCGTATGAATGCTTTAGTCAGACTCATGATTAGCATCTTTTGCAGTCACTTGTGCACATTGCAAATTAATTAGCCACTGTTATTTACATGTTGCGATATACATGGAATAAAAAAATGTCTATTGTGGTCCACAGTTTATTCCATGGTAACGATATACCACCCAGACCTCCCCTTTACAATTTTAGAATAGCACAAGACATGTATTTTTAAAATAACTTTGATCGTATTCGACTGAATGAAGAAAGTCATATACAAGAAGGTCATATACATAAGATACTGTACCTTGAGGGTGAGTAAATCAAGCTGATTAATTTTTTTTGGATGAACTAGCCCTTTAATAAAATCCATATATCTTACTACAATACTGTGGTTTAGAGAATGATTATTAGAGAAACAAGAGCTGTCCTGCTAATGTATCACAAGCAGTTCTTCCATGGGAAACCTATCTGGCTGCCACACCACTTTTCACATGTGAAAACCATCATCTCACTGGCTTTAACTTAAAAAAAGAGTGATCAAGCTGTATGCTAAAAGTTTCAATGGCACTGAATGCCTACAGGAGTTTTTTTTTTTTTTATCGTGGTGACTGTGGTATCAGGTTCACCATTCATCCTAAGTCAATGAGACGTGTGAGTGAACGATTGACCAGCACTTTTGTGAATGGATTGTTATGTCAATGATGTCATGGCTCAGATTTGTCTTTGAGGCCGGTGTCTATCTTTACAGGGAGAGCTGAGACAGATGACCCTCATAATGGGAGATGCAAATGCTGCCAAGGATCATTGTGAGCTTCATCAGCATATGTGTGGACACAGCCTTTTTAAGATGGAAAGTAGCGCTGAGGTACAGTTGAGGATTTTAAACTTAAAAACAGTTTTGTCAACTGTTTACAAAAAGGTTGTTTTTATGTAGAATGTTCTTATGAATTGTGTTTTCAAACATTAAAATGAGATTATATTTAAACATACCTTTGAAAGGTTCATATGCGTACCTTTTCAGTTCTCTTTAGTCTATACCAGGGGTGCCCAAACTTGGTCCTGAAGGCTGGTGTCTTGCAAAGTTTAGTTTCAACCCACCCAATCAGAGGCTAGCTAATCAAGCTCTTACTAGGCTTTCTAGAAAGATCTGTCCAGGTGTATTGAGGCAAGTTGGAGATAAAATCTGCAGGACACTGGCCCTCCAGTCTATAAGTCTAGTCTATAAGGTTGCTGTTTGAACATTAACGATACGTAAAATGTATTCTAACAGGTGTTTTTCTTTTTCTGTATCTGATAGCAGTTTCTGAACTCATGCCTCGATTGTCCCGAGTTTTCTTCTGTGAACATACATGACAACCATGACACAATATCTCTAACTGAAATAATTTTTTCCTACACAGCAAAAAAATCAGTGTACATTTAACTCAGTTTGAGTTTAACTTAACACTCCTTGGGTGCACATGTGACTTCCTCTGTTATGGAGTTAAAATAACACTTTCAAAGTGTGAAATCTGTACATTACTCCCAGAGTTCATTTTAACACATGATTACCCTTCAAAGTGTTAATATATTAAATTTGTATATTACTCACTTTGTTTAAAAGCAAATAAATCTAAATGGATCATGCATGTGTATATAAACTATTGAGTTCATATAGTACACTGCTTCTGATGAGAATTAATTTATTATATCTTATAATTTATTATATCATCAAGACTCGTAAAACACACTGGTTTGATCACTGTTTGTACAAAAGAATCGGTTAGAGTAAAAAAAAAAACGGGACTTCCCATCACTAGTGAGAAATACACTGCATAATGGGTTAAAAGTTTAACACTGGAAAAAAAAGTCCTCTTAAATATACTTTTTTTTCACTCTCGTGGATTAAAATGTACTCCAGTTTTAACACCGAACAACACTATAAAAAATCACACTGTATATTTAACACTGGATTTTTTGCTGTGTATATGATGTTGGTGTGTTGTTCGTGTGTCAGGCCCAAAGGCTTGATTCTCAGATCTAATGTACTGATACACATAGTATTTCTTCCCCAACTGTTTTTATTCACATAACCATAACCAGCAAAATGGGATTGAATGTTTGTGTGTGGATGTTTTTCATAAAAATGTATCAGAAATGTCCAATCCTGGATGGTGTCATTTAGTTTAGTTTACGCCCTATTCATTTGCATGGAGAGGGTGGAGTTTATGAGCTATATTGCAGCCCACCACTAGGGGACAGATGATGCAAAATAGAATTTACATTGTTGTTCTCACAAAGCCCAATATAAGAGATTTAAACGGACAAGGCTTTGCGATAATACTGAAGTACCTTCCTTTGTAACATGTGCGGGAAAGCGGTAGCTCATTTATATTTAAAGAAACACAAAAAATCAGTGTGTTTTTGCTTCTTTCCAAATGGGGTATTTACAGCGTGGTATAATTGATCTGTAAAGTGTTTTGAAACTTCGAAGACACATTGTGGTGACACCTGAAAATGATACCTTGTAAAATGCAAAATTATGACCCCTAAATGAAAATGTCACACAAACTACATGTTTCTGAATGGGAAAAATCTAGAAAGAATTTGGCTGTTTTAAATGGTCAAACCACCTGGTTCTCACTGCTTTTCATTAGTTTAACCAATGGTTAGGGCTAGACAGAATCTGCGGACATATTTTGCTGTTTCTGCGGAGTATTCTGTTAAAAATCAGCGAATTTATGCGGAATGATTTTGGGAGTATCATAACTAAAACCTTAATATTTGAAATAAAAAGTAATACCCTTTTAACTGTTTATTTGATGTTTACAATGCAAATCCAATTAGATCCACTTTATTTGGTTAACTAAGCAAGTCTTTCATATAAAATCTCTACAGAAAATATTACTTTACAAACTGTATTGTAAATAAATCATGAATATTGTCATTTTAGTCAATATTATTACTGAAATTAGTTTGAAAACTGAATAAATATACATTTACACACATTTACACCAGTAAATTAACAAAATCAATGATGGGCTAAAAATCTGCGGAAAACCTGCGGAATTCTGCTTGCGCAGATTCCGTGTGGGCCTACCAACGGGAGACGAAAGCAGTGTTTATTAATTATTATTAATAATGCTTAATTTCTAAATTGAATTTGATAATGCCATTGGCACAAACATGACAAACATAATTCTATTAAAATCTTATACCATTTAAAATGTGTTTTATTGACATCTTTGCCTCTATTTCCCTAACAGGGCCCTTTGCCGTCAACAGCAGACACAACCTTCACGTCAGATCCCTCTACTGCCACAGATGATACTGCCAACATACATTCATTTCCCGAGCTTAGGCCTGAACCCAGAGATTCACATGGTTTGGTAAGAGACAATAAGAGACATCCCAATGTTAATTACAGACCCACATTTTTACGAGCGATCTGTGTATGAATTATAGCATAAAAGCTCAGAGAAACAGTTCCACGGTGAGTAATTATGCAGCTATGAATGGACAAAGCCTGAGTACAATGTGGGGAGAACGAACCTCAGCTGGAGAAGATGAATGACTTCAGAGGTCAGGAAATTGAATAAATGGGAAAGAAGGGATCACTAGGTCCTCTCATTTGTCCTTATAAAGCTGTTTCTGTATTTTCCTACATGGGGAGGGCGATGATAAATTATTATCATGGGAACTGTCCTGTTTCAGCGCAGTGCTGTAACAGAGAGGAGCTGTGCTGAGATGGTGGGCCGTGTTTGATAAACGCCCCATCTGGGAAAGAGCGGGCAGCTTAAGAGTTTGCTGGTGTACTCCAGGAACAGCTCCAATGCTTGCAAATTGCCTGGAAATTCATTAGACGCCTTTATTGCTTTGCACTTGAAGTGAGCTCTGTGCACAGCAGGGCATTCGTTCAGAAGTTTACTGGGCTTATATTTGACATATATTAGGATTTGATTGCATTTATGATTGCGGCTACAGTGTTGGACTCTGTCTCTATTGGTGGCAGTGGGTGTGGGCTCTAATACTTACAGCTTTAATGAGACGTCCTGCCCATGTAAAAACACCCACCTGGAGGACCAAACAAGACTTTCTTCCAGTGACGGCAGTTCATTTTTACCAAGTACTAAGACAGTATTATTTTAAAAAGGACCAAATTCTTAATACACTGGTTGATGCAAACATGTAAAGTTTAACAGATTCACTCAGAACACAATGTGCTACGTGCATTTAAAAAAAAAAAAAACTAATTTTGAGAGGATCACATGCTTATGAATAATCATGGCTGGTCCTGCATCAGCTTCAAATATTGCACAAATCAGATGAATTTTTTCAGAAAGTTTTTCACTTATGTCTTGAAGAATCCCACCTTCTACCCTTACTTTCCCCCTTCTCCTAAGATGGTGGCACAGTGGCCCAGTGGTTAGTACTGTTACCTCACAGCAAAAACGGCACTGGTTCCAGTCCTTACCAGGCCAGTCGACGTTTCTGGACGTTTCTGTGAGTTTGCATGTTCTTCCCGTGCTTGTGTGGGTTTTTTCCAGGTTCCCTGGTTTCCTCCCACCGTCCAAAGACACACAATGTAAGTTGAATAATCCAAAGTGGCATCATAAGACAAACTCTTAGCCCGCTATATTTCTTAGCTATTCTTAACACGTTCACAAGCAGAGGAGTTCTTGAAACCTACCTGAGCTCAAACTCTCCTCACGCCCTTCACATGGGAGGGAGCCCCGGGTTCAAGGATATTCTGAGCTCAGGGCACTCTCCCGGGACAGCATGCCAAACGCACTTTATAATCGATCATCAGCTAAGAGTGAACTCTTGAAATTATGTGTTAAGCATTTAACATGGATGGCCATAAAAAGATAAAATGCTCAATCTGGCTTGATTTAATGTTTTACACTCTGTGTTTGTCTGTATGATGCACTTGTTTATAGTATAAGCATCATCAATAAGATGAATTCTGAATTTGATTATTTTAATACCATTGTCCAAATATACTGAGAATTTTTTTTTCATTTATTTAAGGGATGGGTTACCCAAAAAAATGTTTTTTTCATCGTTTACTCAGCAGTGTTTAAAACCTGTTTGAGTTTCTTTCTCCTGTTGAATGCAAAATATATTTTAAAGAATGTTGGAAACAGGTAGCCATTAAATTTTATATAATTTTTTTCCTACTATCAGTGGCTACTGGTTTAAAACTTCCTTCATGTGTTAAATTGTGGAAATAAACTGATAGGTTTAGGTCCAATTGTGGGTGAGTACATTTTTATTTTTGGTTGAAGTGTCTCTTTAATTGTTTTACATATTAAACACCTTGTACAAAAATATACATATCGTCACCTTAGATTTATAAGGTTCTATCTGACATTTTTATCAAAATTGAGTTATTGACATATTAATTGACTACTTATTTACATTATGGGATGTTTTTTATAAGTTGTTTTTATAAGACTTTTTATTTAAAAAAAACTTTACACTTGTACTGTTTGCTATGGAATGCAAAAACTTTGAAGCTCAATATCTCAAAATCATTCAGAACGCAGATAGAACCTTAAAATTCCTAGGTGACCATATATGCACAGATAAATATACATATATAAGCTTTTATACTTAAAATAAGCAATATAAACTGTTAGATTAAAAATATTTATTATTATTAAATCTATTAAAATCTAGGGGACAAGAGAAAATATAATATATTTTAGTTATTCATAAGAAAATTGTGAATTTTTTTTTTTTTTGTGCGGAGCAAAAATTAATCGCAATTAATCACATCCAAAATAAAAGTTTGTTTTAACACAAGTTAAGTTAGTGTATTGTGTATATGTATTATGTATTTATAAGTAAACACATGGATGCATTTATTTGAAAACATGTTTATTTATATTTAGATATACAGTAAAATGTAAATAACACAAGTTATGTATAAATATCTATGAAACGAAATTGTTTTATTTCTATGCATGTAACACACACTTTGTTTCTATGTATGTATCACATAAATCATGTCAAAACAAACTTTTATTTTATATGTGATTAATTGCGATTCATCTTTGTAAATCTTTGATCTGATGTAAATATTTGATAGATTTGGCATTTTTTATATGTGTCAAATTATTTTTAAATTTATTTTATTTCGGGCGGTTCAGTGGTTAGCACTGTCACCTCAAAGCAAGATGGTCCCGACAGGGCCAGTTGGCATTTCTGTGTGGAGTTTGCATGTTCTCCCTGTGTTGGCATGGGGTTCCTCAGGGTGCTCCGGTTTCCCCCACACTGTCCAAAGACTTGTTGTATAGGTGAATTGAATAAACTAAGTTGGCTGTAGTGTATGAGTACATGTATGAATGTGAGAATGTATGGCTGTTTCCCCAGCACTGGGTTGTGGCTGGTAGGGCATCCGCTATGTAAAACATATGCCAGAATAGTCGCTGTGGCGACCAAATAAAGACTGAGCCGAAGGAGAATGAATTAATTAATTTTATTTCATTAAGCCAGAATTTGGACCTGTCTCATATCCAAAACATACTGCAGTGATCATCACTTAATATGAATAGAGTTGGAACAAGTCTCCAAAAGTGAAGCCAAACCTATTTGGCCTAAGTATTCTACAATACGGGAAGTGAGATAACGACAGCATTCAGTGATAATCTCACACACTGGCACAAAAACAGCTGCACCATTTAACAGAAATACACCTTTAAGATCAAAGATTGAGGTAAATCTCCATTACACATCTTTCCACATGGGAATTTTAGTACTGTCTTATCTATCAGAGATCTATCTGGATTTTGTTTTATTTAAATGTAATTGAGGTTGACTTTACATAATGTCTGTTATCAGCTAAACTCTGTCTGCTAGACTGAACTTGAGTATACTGCTACATTTATCAAAATACCTCCTTTCATAAGCACCAGGTAATGTGCTTTAGTTTTGCAGATATAGTCTAAGATATTGTGAGTTTTTTCCCTCTGAGCTCTTGATCATTTCTGTATGTAGTAATTATACATGAGGCAGAGGAACTGTGGGAGTTCTGTTCTGCACATGTCAATCAGCACAGCATGGAAATGTTCTTGGAAATGTTTGTCTATCATCCGTTTATTCTGGCTTCATAAAGGTTAGACATGCAATTACAATCTCTGCACTGTAATTTAGTGCAACCTTCTAAAGCTAAAATAAGTCTTAAAGTAGTTATAAACGTAGGAGAAGTGTCAAGTTTTTCAATATTCAGCTAGGTAAGTTCTCACAGTTTGCTTCCAAATATATGGCGACACTATTTTGTGGTATACATTTAGGTACTGAGTTGTTTTTTTTTCTTCAGATATTTGAATTAAATACTTTCACTTACTATATGGTTAGGATAGTGATTGGATTCATGTAATTATGCATTCTTCTTCTTCTTCTTCTTCTTCTTCTTCTTATTATTATTATTATTATTATTATTATTATTATTATTCTTTTATTCATTTTCTTGTCTGCTTAGTCCCTTGAACATGCAAACTCCACACAGAAATGGCAACTGATCCAGCCGAGGCTTGAACCAGCGACCTTCTTGCTGTGAGGCAATCGTGCTACTCACTACGCCACCGTGGCTTCTTCTTCTTCTTCTTCTTCTTCTTCTTCTTAGACTCTTATATCAAAACTCATAAATATACTCATCACATAAAAAAAACACAACAAAACTTCAGTGTTTAAAATTACAATGGCAGTTGGCACAAATTACATTTGGTCCACATTTTTCTTTCTTGAGGTTGCCTAAAATTTTCTTTTTGATGACAAAAGCTGAAATTTTATAATTAAGAGATGTGAACAATGTTCAATAATGACATGTGCTTTCTTTTACTACTACTGTAAAAATATAGAATTTGTGAAACAAAATAAAGTCTTAGTTAAATTGAGGATCAGTTCATATACAGTTCAAGTCAGAATTATTAGCCCCCCTGTTTATTTTTTTCCCCAATTTCTGTTTAACGGAGAGAGATTTTTTTCAACACATTTCTAAACTTTCTAAATTTCTAACTCTAGTTTAAAAAAAATTCTAATAACTGATTTCTTTTATGGGCGCCACGGTGGTCGAGTGGTTAGCACGTTCGCCTCACAGCAAGAAGGTCGCTGGTTCGATCCCCGGCTGGGTCAGTTGCCATTTCTGTGTGGAGTTTGCATGTTCTCCCCGTGGTCGCGTGGGTTTCCTCCGGGTGCTCCGGTTTCCCCCACAGTCCAAAGACATGCGGTACAGGTGAATTGGGTAAGGCTAAATTGTCCATAGTGTATGTGTGTGAATGTGTATGTATGGATGTGTTTCCCAGAGATGGGTTGTGGCTGGAAGGGCATCCACTGCGTAAAACAAATGCCGGATAAGTTGGCGGTTCATTCCGCTGTGGCGACCCCGGATTAATAAAGGGACTAAGCCGAAAAGAAAATGAATGAATGAATGAATGATTTCTTTTATCTTTGCCATGATGACAGTAAATAATATTTTACTAGATATTTTTCAAGACACTTCTATACAGCTTCTATACTATAAAGTGACATTTAAAGGCTTAATTAGGTTAACTGGGTAGTTTAGGGTAACTAGGCAAGTCATTGTATAATGATGGTTTGTTCTATAGTGTCGCAAAAAAAATTGCTTAAAGGGGCAAATAATTTTGACCTTAAAATGGTTTTTAAAAAATTAAAAACTGCTTTTATTCTTGCACAAATAAAACAAATAAGATTTTCTCCAGAAGAAAAAAATATTGTCAGACATACTGTGAAAAATTACTGAATCTGTTAAACATCATTGGGGAAATATATATAAAAAAAGAAAGAAAAGTTCAAAGGGAGGGCTAATAATTCTGACTTCAACTGTAAATGTGCATATAATGGGATTTAATAGTCCACATTAAACCTTTATTTTGTTGGGCACTCATTATCAATTATCATAATTCAATTATTGTTAAAAAAATTGAATGTTAAATCAGGTTTCATTTGTACAGTAACATAATGGATATCCATACAGCCCCGTTTGTTAACTTGTATCCTGTAACATTCACTGCAAATAGACAAGCAAAAGCAGTGCACAGTTAAAAATATGTGTACATGTCTGTGTACTGCGGACCTGTGCCATTTGTGTGTGACTTATTGTTACAGAATGGCTTAAATAAACTCCACAACAAATGCATCAAATAACTGTATACTTGGTATTTTGACTCATAAACTGAATGCCTGCTTCATCTGCATCTGTCTGTGTCACTGTTGTCACTGTTGTTTATTTGACAATCAGGATAAACCTCAGGAGAAACAGACTCACTTATGGGAATGGTGGGCAGAGCATTTGCATTTAAAGGCACAGGCAACAAAAACTGCTACTATGTACAACTTACCCCGAAATTCACATATTCAGCAGGGTATAATAAATGGTCTGATGCATATTTTGAGCTCAAACTTTACAGACACATTCTGGAGACACCAAAGACTTGGGAGCTCATTCATTCATTCATTTACTTTTCGGCTTAGTTCCTTTATTAATCCGGGGATGCCACAGCGGAATGAACCGCCAACTTATCCAGCATTTGTTTTACGCAGCGGATGCCCTTCCAGCCACAACCCATCTCTGGGAAACACATCCATACATTCTCATTCACACTCACGGACAATTTAGCCTACCCAATTCACCTGTACCGCATGTCTTTGGACTGTGGGGGAAACCGGAGCACCCGGAGGAAACCCACGCAACCACGGGGAGAACATGCAAACTCCACACAGAAATGGCAACTGGCCCAGCCGGGGATCGAACCAGCGACCTTATTGCTGTGAGGTGAACATGCTAACCACTCGGCCACCGTGGCGCCCACAACTTGGGAGCTCTTTAATAATAAATTATATAATATAATTAAAAAACAACAGTACATGCAATCAACATAAAGTTCTAGTAAGTGCATGTTATTAGTTAATTTTATATAGTACTTAAATGTATAACACTTTAACCTCCTTGGGCTTAGTGGCCACATACGTGAACAGCACATTTTAGCTCCTAAGTGGCTATTTAAAATACTTTGAATGTTTTATAGTTCGTTACAGACATACAGTGTCATCCTGCAACTGTTTTGCAGCATATGAAATGTCCCAAACACTATTTCTAACTGTCCAAAATGGGCAAAAAATGTTGTTTTTACTCTCTGATAGTCAAAACATATTCAAAGAAAAATTATATGTTATATATGCATTAAAAAAACAGAAAAAAGTGTTATGTAAATTCGGACCAAGAGTCCACATATTTGGACATAATTTTTCTCTAAAAGTACATCATCTCAAAAGATGATACCTAGATTTCATTCTAATTAGGTTCTAATTAGCCCAAATAGCAAAGAGAAATAATAAATGCATGTAAAAAAACACCTTGAGCCTTAAGAGGTTAAAAAGGACAGCTTAAGGTTTTTTTTGTTTGTTTTTTTTGTAGTAATTCTAATAAATTTGAAACATAATAACATAAAAACATTTTCCACTCATGACCTCAGACTTTTAATCTCCTCAGTATATATGTGCACATTACACATGTTAGATGAAACGACTATCTCCCACCAATCCTCATGGTTTCTGCTGCTTGATTAATTAGGCTATGTGGAGTCATGACTTCCAGCACCCACCACCAGTGAAATCGGGAAAACCTCAGAGTCAGGGTCTCACAGAAAAGTCAGGCAAGGCAGTCTTCATCTGTGATGGATCTTCTTGAGTTACCTCTATTTCCATGGCAGCCATTACCACTAATCCTCTGTGTTTTAATGACCTTGTGGTCACGCAACATCACTCTGCTTTGATTCAGAGAGCCGGAGGTCTGCTAAAAACTTGCTTTGAATCAAACTAACCTCATCAAGTTATTTCTGGAACAAATTGTCATTTGTAATTGATGGCTCACCGGGGCTGTCATAAATCTGTCCTTTTCTTTGTGCTTGTGTGTCAGTCTCAGCAGGCTTTAGTTGTCTGAATGTGTTTTCTATTTGTCACGCTTCAGCTGTGATGGAGAAATCCCTTGTTTATGCAAAAATGGATTTTAATTTGGTTTTATAGATGATTTTGTCTCATTAAAATTTCAAGCATGAGTCCTTTTTGTCTTGGTTATCTTTAAAGCTCTATAAAAGTGCCATAAAAGTATATACAGTATGACTCATGTTGGCAAAGTCTTTTGAATGGTCACTTTGTTTGAGGAAAAATGATGATTCTCTGCAGTATTAGTAATCTTCTCCAGTGTCGCTCTAAAATGCCATTCTTGTTGACATATAATGTGGCATGTCAAAGGTTTGACTTCAGTGATGCCAAACGTCAGTGGTTCTTTCGTCTCATGACCAATTTGTGTGTTCGAAATTGGCCAATTGACATGTGTGACTACAACGAAGTAGTCACAGAAGAGTTGGAACATTTTTGGCTTCCTTACATTAGGTTTTTATTGCATGATAATGAGCAGCATAAACATTTTGCTAAACATTTTCTTTTGTGCTTGTTGGAGAATGAAAAGAAGAAGGAAAGGTGTAATGATGAGTAATTGATGATTCCTTAACTTTGATTCCACTTTTTTTATTATTTTACTGAAGCCAAAGTACTTTACATATAGAACCATTCAGCAGTTTGAGTACGTTGGATTTATTTTTTATTATTATTTTTTTAACAAGGGTGCATTGATCAAAATAGACATGCTGACATTAGCAATGTTACAAAGATTCTAGGCAATGTTGCATTTTAAATCATTGCGGTTAAGTTTGTATCCACCCTGCAGCAAAGAAAGCTTATTAAAAATAGCTTTTCAAAACTAGTAATAATGATAATTTAAATAAATCAACAAACAAACAAAAAAGTAAACAAACTAACTAACTAACTTACTTGCCTAATTACCCTAATCTGCCTACTGTAGTTAACCTAATTAAGCCCTCAAATGTCACTTTAAGCTGTATAGAAGTGTCTTGTAAAATTATTTACTGTCATCATGGTAAAGATGAAATAAATCAGTTATTAGAAATGAGTTATTAAAACTATTATGTTTAGAAATGTGTCGAAAAAAATCTTCTCTCCGTTAAACAGAAATTGGGGATGAAAATAAACAGAGGGGCTTATAATTCAAGGGGCTAATAATTCTGACTTCAACTGTGTGTGTGTGTGTGTGTGTGTGTGTGT
>CAIGQQ010033541.1:4467538-4498325 GCA_903798035.1 Danio albolineatus | reverse complement strand
GTGTGTGTGTGTGTGTGTGTGTGTGTGTGTGTGTGTGTGTGTGTATGCATACATGAATGTATGTATATATTGTTTCTTTCTTTCTTTCTTTACTTTTTATTTAAATTAGCATATTATTAAGAAATATTTTAAAATAGTTATAGTTAAAATAAGTAATAAAATGTCTTGTAGTATTTAAATGTTACTGAAATTATCAGGTTGTATTTTATTATTTTGTAATTAAATATGTGCAAAGAGAAGAGCCTAATCTAAAAAAGCTGTAAAATTGTACACAAAAAAAGTCACACTTTTCCTTTATTAATCGTAATTTATTATTAAAATATTGTATTGCTTGATTGTTAACATTATTTAATGGACCTTGAGTTAACACAAAATAAAAATGAACAATTTAATTTTCATTAACCGTTGTGAGAAAGAAATATAAAGATTAATAAATACAATGAATGTTACTATATGGAATGTTGCTGTAAAATATCAAATCTTACTGACTTCAGACCTTTATAAAGTAGTTTATATCCTCCTTGACCCTCAAAACAACCTACTAGCCCATATTGCTCTGCATACGTAATTCAAATAGGACTCTACAAGTGGCCGTTGCAAATTTTATGTGGGTGCTGTTGATGTTAATGGCTGCCTGAAGGCTCAGTTGGCTGGAGTGTGTGAAGCCTGGGCACAGCTCAGTGTCTGGGAGGTTCTCTCTCTGGGAGGGCACTTGGAGAAAGCCTGCACTGTCTGGGAACTTTAGCAGGGATACAGAGACTGTGGTGCTCTGTGTATCTCCAGTAATCATGGTGTGCAGTGCCTGGATGAGATGTTACCTTCTACTAGATCTGCTGCTTCTGCTTGGATTGCGTGTGGAGGGAAAATGGAAAGCCATGGTAGGAAAACAGTACAAGTTTTTCCTTTAGAATTGTGATTAATTTCATTACAACATACTAGACAGTCCGTTGTTGGATTACATGTTTAGAAATTAAGCTTACACCAAAATATGATTTCACTTTCTATCTGTTCTAAAGAAAATATAAAGTAGGAAATTGTAATGTAGATGGGAGCTGACATGTTTGAACACTTTCTTAAAGGGACAGTTCACCTAAAACTAAGAATGCTGTCATCATTTACTCACCCTTTAGTTGTTTCAAAACTTTATGAGCTTCTCTCTTCTGTTGAAAACAAAAATTTTTTTTTTTTGAAGAAAGTTGGAAACCTGTAATAGTTTGCTTTCATACTTGTTTTTATTTCCCTATGGAAGTCAATGTGTACAATTTTCAGCTTTCTTTAAAATGTACATCTCAAAAGAAGGAAACTCAAATGTTTATAACCACTTGAGAGTCAGTAAATACACTGTAAAAATACTTTATAAAGTCATGTCAACAAATGTTTTAACATTACTTTTGACTTGTTTTAGAAAGGTAATCAGGTTTCAACTAATTTTTTTAAGTTGAATTTTTTTTTTTCAATTGGTGTATTTTAAAATGACTTGTTAAATTGGTTCAACTTGAAAAAAATAAGTGAGCAACACTTTTTTACAGTGTAGTGAGTAAATGTTAATTTTTGAGTGAACTGTCTCTTTAAAAAAATTACATTGTTACATAAATCAACAATGCTTCTAGTGACCTTCCAGTGATTATGTCCACTTGTTGAACTGAGGGCATAAATGAGCTGGAAAATGGTGGTTGAATTGAGGTTAAGATCGTAACACACCAGTAAAGTTGGAGGTCAACAACATGTTAAGTGGGTGTTTATTGTTTTGCTTCAGATAGTCTTATTGACCTGAGGTGCTGAAGTCAACAGTAGACAACTTAACTGTGGAGTTTTCTTAAAGGCGTTGCAGTATGACAGTATATATTGACAAAATAAAAGTCTATTGTTTAATATTATGCTCTATTGTTTATTTTGTAGTGTCACAAAATACATTATTTAAGATAATAGTTGTTTAATTATTTCAATAAGCGGAATATTACAACAAAGCCACAAGCAAGAATAACAGCACAAGGAAAAAGTAAGGCTTACAGTTAAGTAAGCAATATGTTGGGAATGTAAACAGTTTTATAATTAATAATTAATATTTATTTTATGTTTCTACATTCTTAAGTTCTATACAAAAATAAATAGTTTAAAACGGTGCTCAATATATTAATTTATAATATAAAATTATTCATACCACTAGCCAATTCTGATTTAGTTACTTTTATTCAGCAGCAAGTTTTGTTTTGTTTTGTTTTTTGACTGGAAATGACACAAGCTCTTCTCTCTCAAGATAATAAGCCAAAGTACAAAAGGCATCATTGTGGATAAAAAGTTCTTTTTTAAAAGGTTTTATTTACCTTTTAAAAAAAATTGGCAGTCAGAATTTGCCAGGGATTTAAATAATTTCAGACCTGACTGTGTATATATGAATATAAACTAATAATTCATTTTAAAGAAAAGGTTGCATATCATGATATACAGATGAAGACAACATTATTAGCCCTCCTGTGAAATCGTAACTCTTTTAAAAATATTTGTTTAATGGAGAGAAGGTTTCTTTAACACACGTTTAAATATAATAGTTTTAATAGCTGTGGTCTTTGCCGTGGTGATAGTGCATAATATTTTTCTACTTTTTTTCGCCAGTGACCATTAAGTTTAAAGTGCAATTAAAAGACTTGCCTAGTCAACATAATAACCTAGTTAATTTAGCATAATTTGGCAAGCTATTAGATAACAGTATTTTGTTTTGTAGACAATCAAGTATATATATATATATATATTTCTTAAGGGGGTTAATATTATTAACCTAAACATTTTTATAAGCTTTTATTTCAGACAAGGTTTTCCTCAGAAGAAAAATAATTAGGAAATAATGTGAACGTTTCTCTGGTCCTTGCCCTCCTGTGAAATTCAAATATTTCCCAAGTGCTAATAACTGTACTGTATTTTGTTATCCGAAAATGAGATGACTTTTATTGTGAAATTAGATGTTCAGCCCTGGTTTTCTTTATAATGGACTGCCATTCTGTGGATACACAAAAATATTCCATCTGATTTTTTATTTTTATTTTTTTCCTGGAGGGTAGTGTCGTATTTGCCCTGCTGGGTTTCTCAACAAATAACCTGCAAGGATTTCCCTCATACCGATGTCTTTTGCTCTGATTTATGGTGTCTCTGCACATTATTCACTGTTGGGTCAGCCATGATGAACACTGATAATATCCTCCTCAGGGCCTTGAGTTTCAAGCTCTGACGTTGTGCTTTATCATTTTCTAGTCTGTGTGAAACATTTGTTTGTATCTGTTAAGCTCAAGACTGAGTTAGTGGTTATGACCTTTACTGGAAGATGCTTCATTGATGTCTCAGTTCCTTTAAATTTTCGATCTTTTGTGTGGATTCAGTTATATTGTCATTGACTAGTAACTACATAATGACAGCTAATATAATGTCATATAGATAGCATATATACTGCATATAAGTGATTGTAAAGTACAAATGTGTAGTGCGAATGGTAGATGTGGTACAGTATAGCACAAAATAATGGTTAGCAGCATTCAACTCCAGGAAGTATCTGAATAGTTTTTGGGTTGTAAATCATGCTTGGAAATATTTTTGTTTTATTGCAATAGGAATGCCAAACGTGTGCAAACGATGCTAAAGCTTGCCTCAGAACTGGCTTTACAATTTTTATGAATATTCAAAAAACTTGTGGTCATTTCAGCTATATGTTATTTCACACACGTTCAATGTGTATTTTAGGGAATAGTTTGACAATCAACTTGGGTGAAGTCAGTTTGAGTGTAAGCTTCTCGTTCATGTTCTTATTCTTCTTGTTGTTCTTGGACTTCTTTGTCTCCTTTTTTGCTTGTGTGTTTGTATGTGGGGATCTATATATATATATATATATATATATATATATATAAGCAATATTGCAATATCACACTCGTAGCAGTGCGATATGGCTGGCATAGCAGACGATATACAGCCATATTGCACTGCTTCAAGTGTAATTTGTGTTTATAAAACTCTTTAACAGGATAATCATTATTAAAAAAAAGAAAATCCACATGGAGAGTCTAAAAATTCCTTTGTATGAGGAACTACTTTCTTCCACCATTCATTCACACCTGCAGCTGACGTCAGAACAGCAGAAACCATTGCTACTTCACAAATGTCACTTTAGAGCTAGTATTTGAATGATTCTCTAGCGTAATATCTAAAGTGATGACAAAACAGGTGGTTTTTCTCACATTTTAAGATTATAAGGCTGAACGGCATAAAATGCCATCAGTCTAGAGACATTTCCCAGTATTAAGCAGTTGCAATCGGGATATCACAATAATTAACCCTGAAAAAGCCAAAGCACAAAACACTTCCAGATTACTATGGTAAAATGCAGCACTACAACATACAAAAGGGAGAGATCGACTTAGAATGTCATTGCCCCATTTTTATTGTGATTTGATCAGCTGTAGTTTAAAATTACACTGAGTTTTTCTCCTCTGAGGGCTTGTGTGGTCTCTGTCGCCATTTTACGGCGAAACGTCAACTGTCTTTGCTCTGCTCAGTATGACAGGCTGATGAATGCTGACCCACGGAATCTCTGAAATTATAAATATTTAAAATTAGCACTTTCTTTATAAATAAACTGTATAGTTGCAATCTAAACAACTACATTCTCACCTAAAAAAAGTCGTAAAAGTACATTGTGTTGTTCAACAGCTGCAACATTTGTCTACTGTAGGGAGTTTATTGATCTGCTGTCACTCTATGTGGGTGGAATAATACAAAAGGTTGAGGTCGGCTAATCGCATGGCTAAATCAATCAGATTGGAAAACCAGACAGAACTGTTGTATATATACGCGTCTTTCTATACTTGTATAAGCATTTTTTATTTGTTTGGCATGGAGCATTATTAGAAGCATTATTAGCATAATTAGGAGCATTATCAACTGTAATTTTTCCTCACTTGTTTGACCAAATGATGTGTGATTCAAATTTAGATGTAATTTTCTACTTCCAAAGAGGATGAGCTAGACATGTTTACTCCATTCATATCCAAAACCGGAAGTCATCAGCTGTAATCTTCAACATGGAATATGCTCCTTTGTTATATTCCGGAGCATCTGCATTAGTAACTGACTTCCTCTCAAACAATCTCACTGGCTGATCTTCTGAACAAAGTGTAATTGTGTCTTGTAGCGTCTGGTTCTGCTCCAGCGTCTCTCGCAGGGTTTGTTCCAGTGTTCGGTACAGTTCCAGCCAAAGATGTAACCTGTAGCACTGAGGAGGGTAAAACAATTATTTGGGGAGCTGTGTCACCCTTGAGAGGATCAAGTGTCCCTCTCATCTTAGGCAGCCGCCTTACAGTGTTAAGTGCCTGACTGCTCTTTCTCTGTAGCTTATTGTTAAAGAAAGAGAGGAGGACAGTGGGATGGAGCCTCTGGGTCTCTAAGCTCAGAATCATGGGTAGGCCATTTGCCTTTATCGTGATTGATCATCTCTTTATTTGGTGTAATATTCACTTAATTTTCATGGTGTCTATTTTAGTGATCAAGCGGCGCTTGATTTCTGGTTTTGGTTCTGGTGCTCAACACCACTGTATTTAATGATTATCTGGTAAAAATGCTTGTGTCCACAATTAGATGAAGGGTCAATCACACTAAAGAACATAACTGTAACTTTTTTTTATCTGAAAGTTTACATCACAGCATATGGCACAGAAGAATGATGGAAATCCTTTCAGTATGATTTTGGTTTTTAATTAAGTACCATTGACTATAATGGTTATTGTGCTAACATGTTTGTGCTAAAAGAAATTTATTTTCATTGTGTGTTTAGACTTTTGCTGCATTCTATTAAAATAAAGTCTTGTGCAGTTGCTCAGTTAGTTTAGCTGATTTGATTAAGTGTGAATGGTGGAGTCTGAATAGGACTGGGCGATTTAATAGAAAAGTAATCGAAATCGACATTCAGAATCTATAATCAATCAAATTTTTCCAGGTTGATTTTTTTTTTCGATTACTTTCCCTGCCGCGTGTGAACACTTGACTCCACTTAAGGCTGATTTATTCTTCGGCCACTTTACAGACACATCTGATCTCTGGTCAAGTAGGCGATGAACCTTTTCTTGAGCCTTACTTTGCACTACATTGACGATGATTGGATGCTTTGAGACGGCATATTTTCCATTACATTAAAATGACCATTTACATTAAAATATTTGTTTACAGACAATGCAAGAAATGCACTGTTTAAAGTATTATTTACAGTATATACAAGAGTTATTTTCATTCAGAAGTGATGCTGCTTATTTTCTACTTTTGAAAATATGAAATACACTGAAAATAATTTATCTTGTTTTCAAAAGTGCAAGTTATTGATTTACACTTTTTATGAGAAAAAAGTTGCTGTTTATTTTAGCCAATGTGTGTTTTA
Organism: Danio albolineatus; assembly: GCA_903798035.1. Lineage (NCBI taxonomy): Eukaryota > Metazoa > Chordata > Actinopteri > Cypriniformes > Danionidae > Danio > Danio albolineatus. Next base: position 4,491,916 of record CAIGQQ010033541.1, on the reverse strand, counting down.
ATTTCAGTTTTTCAACGTTGATGTTCAATAATCATAGATAGTAGATAGTGTGTGTTTCCTTCAATTATTTGAAAACCAAGAAGTGCACCATTCATTCAATTCATTCATTGTAATTTGTGAGCATATTTACTGTACAGAACTTGTCAGTGAACTATATATATATATATAAATAAATAAATAAATAAATAAATAAATAAATAAATAAATAAATAAATAAATAAATAAATAAATAAATAAACAAACAAATGCACACTAATAAACAAGCAGACTGAAACTCTTAAAATGATGCATGTGTTTCCAGATGAACTGCAGTGCAGTTTGAGTGAAATATAAATGCAACAAAGACCAAAGACATCCAGACAAATCATAAACAGGACCTAATGTCACGTGATTCCACCCTAAAAAGAACAGTATGATCAAACATACCTGTTGCCCATTCCAGTTCAGTACAGATGTCTGAATACGACACATGTTCATTCACTAACTGGTTTTATTTCCTATTTTGTGTTTATGTGCTCTTTTTAAATATAAACACTTTTTTTAGTTAGTTGTCTTGTAATGTTTTAGTGTTGGCAGTATGTTAAAATGAAATCACTGTAGTCATAATGAAATTTAGAAATGTAATTAGTTTAATTAATTAAGTAATTAAAGTAATTGAATTAGTGCCAATGCTAATTACATGCTAGTTAACTTGTAATTTGTCAACCAATTTGTCATATAGTGACAAGTGGCTCAGTGGTTAGCACTGTTGCCTCACAGCATGAAGGTCACTGGTTTGAGTACTGGCTAGGCCATTTGGCATATCTGTGTGGAGTTTGCATGTTCTCCCTGTGTTGGCCTGGGTTTCCTCTGGGTTGTCCAGTTACCCCACAGTCCAAAGACATTCGGTTTAGGTGAATTGAATAAACGAAATTGTCTGTAGTGTATGTGTGTGGATGAGTGTGTATGGATGTTTCCCAGTACTGGATTGCAGCTGGAAGGGTGTAAAACAAATGCTGGATAAGTTGGTGGTTCATTCCTCTGTGGCGACCCCTTATGGATACAGGATATACCATTTATTTTATTTTGTTATAATTATTTAAGAAAAATCCAAGAAAACTCTGAACTTAAACTGTAAACACTCTTTTAAATTCCCACAGTGCTGTGAAATTAAATGAGAAATTGGGTTTTTGCACTGATTTATTGGCCCTTTAAAGTTTTTTTTTTATTGTATTCTGTGCAAGATTGTATTCCCTCAGTCTGCTGTATCTCTTTTTGTTCTCTTCCAGAATTCCAGTGTCTCCTCTCAAAAATGGGCCATTTCTTCTTATCCGAACAAAACTTCAAAGCACTCGGTCCGTGGCTTTGTGGTGGTGGATGAGTCTGAGCGCCTTACGTCTCCTGTCGTCAGCACACATAGCAGGTATAAGGACACCAGGGACAAAAAGATCCAGTCCACCACCTTCAAATCATCAGAGATCTTCACCTCTCAAAAACTGAAAGCAGATTTGAGTGAAGGTCGTCTGGAGCGGCACCGTTTGAAGCCGTCTGGGGACATCTCTGAGCTGGATTCTAGCTTGAATGTGAAGACGTCAGCTGGTCAGAAGGATCTGCTTAGGCCTACGGTCCATCCTGAGTTAAACCGGTTGACTGAAGAAGGTTTCTTACTTACTTCAAAGAGCATCTCTGGGCACTCAAGTCAAGTAGTTAAACAGCCTTCGGTCGATGTTTCCTCACAAAAAGGATATGAAATGCTAGTAGGCAGTGAAAAAGCTGACAGCAAGTATTCAAGAGTTGGCCGTAAACATGGAGATGTTATATTAAGCAAGGATGGAAGAAGATACAGGCTTCTCAGTGGACCTCCAGGGCCTATTGGACCACCAGGGAAAAGAGTGAGTTACTAAAATCCTGATGAAATTGGGTGAAATCACATGCTCGCGGGGCAGCTGAAAATGTTAAGCGATTTGCTTATTCTAGTTTGTGCTAAATTGAAATCTGAACCCCAAAAAAGTTGCAAATGAACAGATTAAACTTGTTTCAATGCATGTGATCGCTTCTGTTTTGCTCATAGTAGACACATCCTTAGGGTTATTATAATTCTTTTACTGTTTTACTTGTATATTCTCTCAAAAAACAGTCTATTAGAATGCACAAAAGTCTAGCCTGAACGACAGTGAAGTTCTCTGAGGTTATGAAGAATAACTGCGACACAAAGTGGGAACAATTGCATTTGTAGGAAACAAGAGAATGTGAATCTGATATGAGAAAGTTTAAAGTTAAACATTCAGTTATGAGTGGACTGAATGTGGTTACACATTCAGATTTGCATTATGAATGAAACATTTACCATTTTGAATGATCTTTTCCTTGGATTTCTATCAAACAACTACTTTGGAGCCATGGAATTTTAATCAATGACGGTAATTATGAAAAACATTGATTTAACATTGCTATGAACGAAATAATTTTGTATAGTATGTAATATCTAATTATTATATGTCTCAATTGACCAGTCTGAATCTTTTGAATGTTTCAGCATGCACAATGGTCAAATGTTTATTGTCCAATTATAATAGTGTAGTAATGTACAAAGCCCTGCTCACATAAAAGTTACTTCCAAACCAAGCGTTATTCATTTGGTTAATGTGATGAATTCTGAATGTAGTGTGTCACCCCTATGCTTAATTAATGTTTCTGTGGATTATTCAGAGGACTACTTTATGCACATGTCATTTTAATGAGTAATGGTAAATTTAACCACACCATGATACTTGATATCTCAATCGACCAATCAGAACAAAGTATTCCATAAGTCTTGAAAATGAAATGGCAGCTAAAACAAGTACAAAATATGTAATTACTTTTATAGTAGTTGATTTAAAGTAGTTATGCATTTTATTCCTTGCCTGTTTGTTGAAATTGTAAGCCTGCCCACATTTCAGTTTGCAAAACGTCCAGTGTTTGTTTTCTGAGCTAGAAACATGACCGTTAGGAACTGAAGTTGCATTAAATTGCTAGTCTGAAAAACGATTCTTAAATTCGTTACATATTCAAACCTATTTTAGTCCTATTTTGGAATGCGTCATTGCTTGAAAGCTGAATGTTATATAATCTTTTCATCTTTTAATGAAGTTCAGAGGAGTATGCTTTACATCTTTAATCACACATTACTACCTCTGCCAATTTCTAAATTATGGCCTTCCTGATTGAATCCAAAATATCAGGTCTGCAGTAATAAATGTGCACTTTGCATATGGTTTGGGGTCTGGCAGCGCAGCACTGTACGGATTGGCATGCCTAAGAGTGTCACATTACGTAATATACATAAGATTAAAAGGGCACGAGCCTATAAATATTAATTTGCTCGTAAGTCTAATGGATTCACAAAGTCCTTTGCTTCATGATTTCCATGCTTCTATTTGAACATGGAAAGCAATCCTCTGTAAACTTGATGGTTGATGACAGTATTCTCACACTTTTCTGTGACCCCATAATGTTACTTTTTCTTCAAATGTACTGTGCGACTCTGTTCAGGATTGCTCTTGTTGTTTACACAGGGGTGTGCAGGTAAAAGAGGCTATATTGGATACAAGGGTGATAAGGTGAGGACGAACATTGTATAAATACAACTCATTGTAGCCCTCTGTGAAGATGACACTTACTTGTACTCATGTGTCCTGACAGGGATCTCAAGGTGTCCCAGGAGTGGATGGGCCAAGAGGCATACAAGGACCCCCAGGCCCTCCAGGACTCCCAGCCCTGTACCTTTGGAGGAATACGGATGAGGACTGGGCTGCATTCAGGGTACGCCTCAGCACACCATGTAGTGGAGAAGTGGGGAAATACTGTAGATTTACAGGCATCCAAGATCCAAAAATCCTCTAATTTTCCCGTAATATATTTAGCATCACTTAATTTCTCAGAGATTAAAATGACTAGTTTAAAGATTCTGGGCTTTATTTTAACAATCTAGGCACAAAGTCTAAAGCACATGGCGCAAAAGCATTAAGGGTACGGAAAAGGATGGAAAAATAGGCTCTGCGTCCCGGCGCATGGTCTAACAAGATTGTGTTTATTCTCCTAATGAGTAATGGTTCTGTTTTAAGCATAACATTCATTAAACCAGGGTCTCATCTGCCATCCCCTTTAGGAGTCAGTTGCGTCGCACCATGGCGCATTTATATGCCGGACTTTGGAAAAAAACTGAATGCTTTACTAGCAAGAAAACAGTTAAACAGGCCATCTGCATTGCGAGGATAAAGAATGAGCCTCCACCACTGTGCCTTTTTACTTTCTCTTTACTTTTACGCTTTACTTTAGTCCTTTACTTTCATGGATAAGGAAACGGTGGAAACTCGCTCTGCTGAAGACATCCATTAGCTTACATATTTAATTTAGTTTGTTAGGGCAAAGATTTGTATTAAAACTATTTCTAAATACAGTTCTAATTTCCAGAAAACTAATAAATGAACAATAATAATGAAGTGTGGCCAAGTGTATGTCCAAACACATGTCCTATTCTTATGCCCCATATGGTTATGCATAAGTCTCCATAACCTGACAGGTGGACAAATCTAAACTTGTTTTTATTAAAACAAATATAAACATGCATATAATAAAAAATACTAATAATAATAACGTTATACTGATGCATTTCCCAGAGATGGGTTGCAGCTGGAAGGGCATTCGCTGCGTAAAACAAATGCTGGATAAGTTGGCGGTTAATTCCACTGTGGCGACCCAAGATTAATAAAGGGACCAAGCCGAAAAGAAAATGACTGAATGAATATACTGATGCAAATTGTCATGAATTAACTGAAAAAAGCCCTCACATGGAGATGTCTTATCAATCCAGATAAGTTTTCTTTACTCAAAATTTTAAGTTGTGAAAACTAATTGGCACAATCCTTTTTACAGTGGAAACTAAATGTCCCTTACCAATTCTGATTGTTTTAACTCTTGCTTGTTCTTTAGCTCTCTCTCTCAGTTGTACACTTTTGAGGAGGGTAAATGCTGCTGTTGATTTTACTATATCAGTTCAAGTCAAAGCCTGGGGAGGAAATGCTGTCTTTATTGCACGCACAACTTATACATTTCTAGTTGACTCTGAACTAGACATTTCTAGTTGATAAGTTTAGTGTTTGTTGAGTTTAGGAAAATAATCGGATGCATTTAGCTTAGACCACAGAAAATGCCAGAAATTGACTTCTGTACAGAGGCAAAATTTCATTGTGCAGCTATATTGATTATAACATGAAGTAATTTTAATGAAGTAATTAGTAATTTGGGAGCTCATAATTAGTTCATCTTTAAAGTCTCTGCATGAAATCAAAATAAAATGAGGATTTTGCTAAGGCACATTGTTAGTCTTAAGGTGAACAGTTTATCTGTGCAAGTTAATTCACTTAAATAAATATGCTGATTGTTTTAGTATGTTTAGTTCAAATCTGACTGTTTGCTTTGCTGTGTAATGGCAGTCAGTCCTTCTCCCCCTCCCCAAATAAATACATTAAAATAAATAAATAAAATCAAACCCTGCCTCCTCAATATTCAGTTTGAGTTGGAATTACACCATCATACAAAAATAATAGTCTGTAAATTCTACGTTTGAAAAGACCTCATTGGGTATCAGTGTCTGTAGTATGACAAACATTGAAAAATGATCCATGCACCACAGTTTAAATGATGGCACTAAAAGTCTTAAGACTGAATTATAATTATTTAGTTTAATCTGGATAAATTACATCATCCTCCCCATCCGAAGTTGGACAGATCAACCGAGCCACCGCCCTATGTCTTTTTGAAGGCTTCTGGACGACCCGTTCTTTGTGTCCCTGCCAGACCCCTGTGTTCTATCTATTTGCGACTATCTATTTTTGAGCATATGCTTAAGTGTAATTGTAAAACCACAGGTCTGACCTCCCGGTAGATTCTCATAACTCAAAACAGTTGTGAATATCTGCTTTTATTTGCACACAGCCACTTGCCATTGTTTGACATTTCTTTCGTCCAAATGTTGTTCTTCCCTTCATGCTTGAACATGATTGATGAGTTTAGTCTTAACAGAGGAGTCATATGTGTATATTGAGCCATGGGTGGAAGGTGAAGGAGTCGTGCATTTCTTAAACTGCGTGTTAGACTGCGAGAGAGATACTGTGTTAGACAATCTTTTTGTGCTGACCTATAAGTCTAAAGAAGACCATGAAGTGTAGTTAATATACAGTATTTACTAACATGAACTACGAATTAACAAAAGCTCTACAATTTTTTTTTCAATTATAGTTCAACATTTACTTATCACTATTGAAATCCAAACATTAGATAATGCACTGAGTTAATAACTAAGCATGATTGACATTTACATTAATAAAGACCTATAAATACTGTAACAAATGTAGTGTTTGTTTGTTCATGTTAGTAACTAATGTAACTTTATTTCAAAGTGTTACCAGATTTTTTCTGTTGCCCCACATTGCAGAAGTTATATTTTGGAAATGCTTCAACATATGAGATCAGCTTTCATATGGTGTAATGTATAATTTGGCTATAATTTTGGAATTCCTTTAGTACAAATTATTGGCAAGAAAATGTGTTCATATAAATCTTCACTGTGTGATGTCAGTTTTTAATCAAGAGAAGATGTTTGATTTCCAATATATATATATATATATATAGTATATAAGTATATACTATATATATAAGTATAATTTGCTTCTAATTATTATAATTGTGGTCAGTGATTAAAGTTATTTCTCATTGAAGGTCTATTTATTTATTTGCATGTTGTCTTTCCAAAATTTCACTGTACACTTTAAGGTTTATCCGGTTTCAGGGTCATTATACAGAAACACATAAAGGTAAAGCCTGGTTTATACTTTTGCGTCGGGTGATCGCGTTGTTATGCAGTTATACTTCTGTGCACCATTTATGTTGCGCTGCAATAACACTTCGTCACCTTGAAATTATAAGGTTCTATCTGCATTGTGAATGATTTCAAAGCTTCAAAGTTTTTGCATTCCATAGCAAACAGTATGTGTGTAACATTTGTTTTTTAAATAAAAAGTCTTAAAAAGTAAGCAACTTATTTACATCATAGAAATGTTGTTTTATAAGTTGTCGATTAATAAGAATATGTCAATAACTCAATTTTAACTAAAATGTCAGATAGAACCTTATAATTCTAAGGTGATGACTTCCGAAACGCTAGCTGGCAGTGAGATTTTTATGTTCCTCTGTGTTGAGTTTCTTCGCTGGTGTTTTGTTTTTTCTAAACGCTACCTTTAATGTACAAGTGGCTCAAACTTGCTCATTTTGAGGCAGGAGTCAGAGGACGTGCAACAACTTTAATCATAAGTTAAACACAAAACAACAGTTTCCATCTAGAGCTCCTTCACAGGACTCGACACTTGTAAACACTAGCTTCATTGGGCTCGCCTGACTCTCACCCCACCCACACTCGTCAGGGAGAAGACCAGTAAAAACAATAAAACCAGTGTCAATTTTCATGAAAAATTTATTACTATTTATATATATATAGGGCGTAGTGGCGTAGTGAGTAGCACGTTCGCCTCACAGCAAGAAGGTCGCTGGTTCGAGCCCCGGCTGGGTCAGTTGGCATTTCTGTGTGGAGTTTGCATGTTCTCCCCGCGGTTGCGTGGGTTTTCTCCACGTGCTCCGGTTTCCTCCACAGTCCAAAGATATGCAGTACAGGTGAATTGGGTAAGCTAAATTGTCCATAGTGTATGTGTGGGATTGAGAATGTGTGGATGTTTCCCAGAGATGGGTTGCAGCTGGAAGGGCATCTGTTGCATAAAACAAATGCTGGATAAGTTGGTGGTTCGTTCCACTGTGGCGACCCTGGAATTAATAAAGGGACTGAGCCAAAAAGAAAATGAATGAATGAGTGACATTGCTGTCTGAACAAGAAGTTTTGCGCTGCTCATAATTCTACAGAAGTAATTAAAAAACAATTATTGCTTCATTGATGACTCAAAAAAGGTGTAATTGTTCAAATTTTCTCCAGAAGAACAAATATTATAGGAAATACTATGAAAAGTTTCTTGCTCTGTTAAACATAATTTGGGAAATATTTGAAAAATAAAAATAAAATTCACAGGAGGGCTAATAATTCTGATTTCAACTGTATATGTCTTGCTTAGATGGATGTGTGAAACATATATTTTGTGCATTCAGCTTTAATTAGGGATGATTTGTCTTTAGAAAACTGTAAACCATACCCTTACATGCATTGTTTGTTCTGGTGGTGTTTTGCCGTTTACCCATGCAGCACTTTGCATAATGATTGCAGTGTTTTGAGGGGGTTTTGACAGATGTTTAGATGTTTCAGTGGGACATGGGAGAATCAAGTGGACTGGGAGGTCCGAGTCCCCAGCTTCTTTTAAACTCACCTTCACTGGACCAGCAGAGAGAGACAGACGAACCTCTGCCCCGATGCCAAATTGAGCATATGCCAAGACAAATGTTGAATAAAGCAGAGGCGGCCTGGGTGATTTAATAACAGTGCGACAGAGACTGTGTGTCTATGTGGGTTACAGGCTTTTCCAGCCCACACAGCAGAGACAGCGCACACTGTCCCTCAGTTCTGTTCCTCTGTTTGAACAGGAGAGACGCCTTTCAGCACTCCCTGGCTTGTGTTTCTCCTTCAGATGAATTGAAACATACAGACATTAAGTGTTCCAAGAGCAGAGATTGAGATTTTTTTTTTGGAGAGTTAGAGTTTATCGTTCTTGGTGATAGTCGGGTTGAGTACTTATCATCACTTTTTGTATGCAGTCTCTAATGTGTTTATGCATTCATGCATATGATATTCGAAACGGCTTCCTTGTTTGCTCTTTTAATTTTAAGTACATTACGAATGCCATGTTTGAGCGTGACAGAGTAAACTAAGACAAATAAAACGGTATAATAAATGAATACATTTTTTATACGTAAATAAGTGATGCAAATCAGAATTCAAAAAATATATTTATATACATTTTCATTTTTGTTACATGTCCTGTTTATTTTATCTTAAACCATTTTTATTTAATTTTGGTATTTTACTTTTTATTTAGTTTATTTTATTGTTGTTGCAAAAATGATCACTGACATACCGTTTACTATGATTCAGAAAAGGCACCAATGAAAATGTCATTCAATGTAACAACTAATTATTTTAGATTGACAAGTGTTAAACACATATACACAGTAGTAGTTGTGTGAATTCCCCACGAAGTCCCCATGAACCGGAAGCTGCGACTGTTATTCTGTTTTTTATATTGTGACACAGATCCTAGATAAACAGAATATAAAATTGCACAACAGTGGGCGTGGTTTGCTTCAGCTGCGAGCTGAATGTATGTAGTAAAGTATGCATTTCATTCAGAAAGATGGGGAAAAGGGTTTTTGTTGAGAGTTATTACAACCTAACAGACTCCTCCTGCTCACCATTTCTGTTTGTTGTCAAAACTGACAGCTGGGGTGTGTGGTTAAGTATGTTAACCACACCCAATTCCTAAAAATATGCGTAAATTAACTGAAAAAAAAACAAAACAGGATAGTGCTTTTACAGATTTCAGTTAAAGATTAGAGTTGCAAACTTTCTTCTTTTTTCTTCATGACATGCTCAGATGAATTGTTCACCACAACACTAGCAATGTGACTTAACAAACTCATATGGTTAGATTTGATTTCTTGGGGACTTTGATGTAAACTAATTTTAGTTGGTAATTGCCAACGCTCTATTTCTCACTTTAGATTTGCGCCCATTTTAAATACATATTATGGTAACGCTAGTTTAAATAACAACTCTTGATATTAATTGTGGCTTACTGCTACGTTATTGGCTGCTCATTAGGATTTAAAAAGTACATATTCTACACTATTTCTTTCTACATAAGCCCTAAACCTACCTAATAACTAAACCTAATTTAAGCCATGTTTTACCAGCACCATTAAATTTTAAACCTACAGAAAGACGTTTGTAGTCTGTCGTCATTTAAAAGTAAACAAATGTATATTTAAGTATTACAATAAATAAAAATATTAAGTACATGTATGTAATTGCAAATGCATACAAATACAATTTTAAAGAGGATTTGTTTCATAAAAATTATTTATTTTCCATTTGCACATATTTGTTCTAGTTAAAGCTCAGACGTTTGAAGCAGTTAACTAATATGAGTTCAGCTGACATTTTACGTCTAATAAGTTCAGCCAAGTAAAACTTTGATATATAAGTTGTCAACACATTTAATTCAGATAAGTTAGCTTAACACAAAATATTAAGTTGTTATAACTAATTGGCTCAAACAATCTTTTACAGTGTACCTAAAATAAAGAGTGAACATATTTGGTATTAACAAAACAAGTGTTAAAGGTTTTCCTTTTAGCTTTTTTTTTTTTTTTTGCTGGCAGCTAGTTCTCTGCAACTCTCACATGGTCACCTACTGAAGCTAAGCAGGGCTGTGCCCAGTCAATACCTGCATGGGAGACCACATGGGAAAGCTTGGTTGCTGCCGGAAGTGGTGTTAGTGAGGCCAACAAGGGGCGCTCAAATTGCGGTCTGTGTAGGTCCTAATGCCCCAGTATATTTAAGGGGACTCTATACTGCTCAGTGAGTGCTGTCTTTCGGATGAGACGTCAAACTGAGGTCCTGACTCTCTGTGGTTATTAAAAATCCCAGGATGTTCTTCGAAAAAGAGTAGGGGTTTAACCCCGGCATCCTGGCCAAATCTGCCCATTGGCCTCTGTCCATCATGGCCTCCTAACCATCCCTATATCATAATTGGCTTCATCACTCTGTGTTCACGTCTTTGTTCAATTCTTTTTTTTCTTTGTTTTATAGAGAACACCTTATTACCAGTTGCTGGCAGCTGGGTGGCCTGTAAGTGTTTGAGATATAATAAATTAGCAAAACATCATTATATAATACAGGGACGTCAAGTGTTCTCTCTCACTAAACAATGTCCTCCTGTCATCCTACAGAGAGAGATGGGACAACCTGGACCAATGGGAGAGACGGGGAGACCTGGTTTACCTGTGAGTCTACTGGACATAATCCAAAACACTTAACACATATAGTGAAGGTTTTTATAATGGCCACCAACTACTGTACCATAGTTCTGTTTACTCTAAGAGTGACAATTATTTAAAGAAACGTTCGTCAAATTTGAGCAAAAATTGTCTCTGTAATATGTCATTGTAAACAACGTGGAATGAATTTGTTGTAATTCTGAAGGGGTTACCCGGAGACCCAGGCCAGTCAGGACCACCAGGGCGGAGAGGTGATATGGTAACTATTCCTACAATATTCATACTACAGTACTTCATCCCTGCTTGCAAATATACCGTATATATAAACATTTATATGCAAATACTGTAGATGTACAAACCACTGAATGTTACTTAAGCTTTATGCAAAGCACCTACAGGATTTAGTTACAAGCCTTCAATTTATAATAGGGTGGCATGGGACCAAAGGGTGTTCGAGGCCGTGCAGGGACTCAAGGAAGAGATGGACAGAAAGGTCTGGATGGCATAAGAGGATCTCCAGGGATTCCTGGCTTACAGGTGAAAGCACAGTAGCTTTTGTAGTAGCTGTTAAAGTTCAGGTTAGGACACAAGTGGGGATATATTCATGCCTTTGCGTAGATTCTGTAAAGCTATATATTGTGGCTGTGGAACATATGTACCTGCAGAAAACCATATGCTTTTTTTATTTCTGGTTGTGGCTCAAGGGTCCTCGTGGTTACAAAGGTGACACAGCTCCCCCTGGTGAAAAAGGAGAAGAGGTACAGTATGGGATTACATTATATTCCAAAATGTATTCTTAAATGTTAACGTGAGGATTTTATTATTACTAATATCCTTTTGAATGTATCCATGAACAGGGTTTCCTTGGTGCTCCTGGTCCAAGAGGGGATAAAGGACACACTGGCCAAAAGGTAAACTAATTCATAATCTATTATTTAAAATGTTGTTAATGTAAATATGCCATATATTGCACTGCGTGTGCTTATACAGTACTGCATGTGGAGTGACACATATGCTGCCCTCTAGTGGATCAGACAGGCACACTCTTGAAAAACCACTATTATTTACACTTAAACCCACTTTATTGGGTACATCGTTTCAGTACTAGTTTTGACCCACTTTTGATTTCTGAATCAAGCCTTAATTAGGTTTAAATTCTGTAAGACAGTAGAGGTTTCTGTCCATGCTGACATAGTAGCATTTTATATTTCCATTCTACAGATCTCCCGCAGCCATCTTAAAGGTGCTCTATTGGACTAAGAATTGATGACTGTGGAGGCTATAATGAACTGACCGTCTAGTTTAAAAGAAATGAAAAAAAAAAAAGGAATTTGAGGTTATTTGAGCTTTGTTACTTGCTGTGTTTTTCTGTTGCATTGAGCCATCTCAAGATGTGGTACTCATAAAGGGATGGACATTATCAGCTGCAGTATAATACACTGGTACTGTAGGTTGTTGCATTTTATTAATGCTCAGTTGGTACTAAATGTGTCCAAAAATATCTCAAACTATTACATCAGCAGCATTCAGGACTGCTGATCCAAGAGAGAGTGGACCCATACTTTCATGTTGGCAATGCCAATTTCTGACCCTACCATCTGAATGTTGCCTCAGTCTTAGGCTCAAATCCCACTGCAGATCTTGATAATCAATTTGGATTTTTTTTTTAATGCAAACTGCTGTATTTTGATGCCCTGCTTACATCTTTTAAAAGTGGCATGGATCCGATAACTGCATCTTTATTCAAAGACACATTGACATGGAAAAAAAGACAACAGCTGTGATCATGAAAGTGCACTCCTTTTCTCTATTCCTGCAGGTTCAGTAATTCACTTTTATAGCATAGAACAGTGGTTCCCGAAGTGGGGGTCAGAACCCCCTGGGGAATTGTGGGACAATGACAGGAGGTCGCTTTCCAAAAATCAAATAAAATTTATTAAACTATTATAATTACCATATTTTAACCATAACCCACAGAATATAAAAATAGTAGTTAATAGTTAAATTAAAAAAACAACACGCAAATAAAAAGCCATCTGTCTTTTAAGTTTTTTTATAGGGTTGTGTGTTAGATTAGATTATACATTAGATTAACAACACAGATTGATTTTTATAGCACCAGGTTAAACTTTCTGACACCTTTATGGCAATCAAATACATTAAAATAACTACAGGCCACAACTGAACATTGAGGATGCTCTCTGAGTGGCGGTCTCTAAAATTAAACCAAGAATTGGCTTGGTTGAAAAACGTTGTGCCCACCAGTCTCATTAGGTGAGGTTAATATTAAATTAAACAAATTAGTAAATAACTATATAAATTGTAGCCTATGATTATTAAACTGTTGCACTTTTTTGTGTTGTCAACGGGCTCTTGTTTACATAGGCCTATTGTTGTGTGTGCAACATTTGTATATTTATAATCACCTGCAGGAATGTGGGTGTCGCGAGTCACTGGTATCGTTATTTTGGGGGCCGCAGGCTGAAAAGTTTGGGAACCCCTGGCATAGATTTTTTTTTTCGTTGTCTTTAAAGTGAAATACCAGAACATAAACATAGTGGGCTGAGAAAAATGCTCATTTTAGTAGAAAATATCAGATGCACTTATGCAAAATATCAGAATCCATGTATTTTTTTTTTATTTTACATGAGAGTAAAAACTTGAATTGGTCACTATATGGTTAAATATGACCTTAAATTATCTTTGTCTCATCAGTCAACTTTTTCTAATCTCCTTGTCCAGTTTTGGGTGGTCAGATGTAAGTTGATGTTCTCAGCTGAGAAGAGTGTCACTGGTGTGCTCATTTTCTGCTACTGTAACTCATCTGCTTCAAGGTTTGAAGTGTCATCTGTTCAGAAATGCTCTTCTGAAGACCTTGGATGTATTGAGTGGATATTTGACTTACTGTTGTTTTTATATTACCTTTCTATGAACCAATAAATCTTTCTCATCTCTCATAATTTATCATTTAAAGGGATCAAAGGGAGAAATGGGGTTTACTGGCTTTTCTGGTCCTACAGTGAGTACCCTTCCATACACATTCCTGTTCCAAATATTGTGGATAATTTAAGTTCATACTTTTTTTTTTTTAAGGGACCTGTTGGTTTACAAGGTGTTGAAGGAATTCCGGGGCAACCTGGACATATGGTTGAGTTATTGTTTTATATTATTCATAATCCATCAACCTTCAAGTAATAATAATTGAAGTATTTTTCATCCTTATAGTATAAAATGTTTCATCTTATAGGGGGATCCTGGGCATGATGGAAAGCGTGGTCCTGTGGGTACTGTGGTGAGTTAGGACAAATCTTTTTGTCATCAATATCAAATTCAAGTCATTTTATGTAGATAGTGATATTAAGTGAAAATAACGCATGTGCTTTAATGTTTCCAATAACGACTTCCTCAATAAATGTATAAAATCTAGAGATTTGATGAATACTAGTAAACAATTAAAATTACAATAAATTATTATTTAGGGGGCTGCTCTAGATTAGGAACTCTAAATGATAAGCAAACAATAATGAAAAAAACTTAAATATAATACAATAAAATATTGCAAAATACTAAATTAATAGCCTCCTGTTCAATTTTTATTATTTCCAAATTGCTTTTTTTTTTTTTTTAGAAATCATTGCATATTTTTAAACACAATAGTTTTAATAACTATTTTTTAATAACTTATTTATACAGTCTTTGCCATGATTACTAGTAATTTTGCAAGATGACCAGTATTGAGCTTAAACTAGGTAAGTTAGGTTAATTAGTTAAGTAATTGGACAACGGTGGTTTGTTCTGTCTGATAATAATTTCTTAAGGGGACAAATAATGCTGGCCTTAGCAGTTTTATTTATTTACATATATATTTATTCTTGCCAAACTAAATAAATAATACTTTCTCTAGAAAATTATTGCAATTGTAATAAAAACACTAAGAAATTGCTCTGTTAAACATCACTCAAATATTTGAAAAAGAATAAAAAGTTCACAGGAGGACTAATAATTTTTACTTTGATTATACATACATACATACATGCATGCATGCATGCAAACACATACATATATATATATATACGTACGTACGTACGTACATACGTACATACATACATATACACACACATACATACCAACATACATGCATACATACATGCATGGATACATACATAAAAATATAATCCATCAATAAATAAAGATTCCTTTAATAATGCCTAGTTGTCTGTGTGTCTTGTCAGGGAGCACCAGGTGCTACAGGACTGGTTGGTGCGCAAGGTGTTAATGGCTCAGAAGTAAGCGAGTGACAATTTTATAGTAAAGTTTCCTTAAGTAAAGACCCATTACTGGTTATAAAAACCTTTTTCTGTTACAGGGTGATGTTGGACCTGCTGGCCCAGTTGGACGTAAAGGCCCCCAGGTATGCTCACATTGTATTGTGTCATTGCTTCCTAAAGCCATGTTTTACAGAATGCTCAGAGTCAAAAACAATATGAAACATGTCCTGACTACTGCTCTTTTAGGGGACTAGAGGAAATGATGGAATCAGAGGCCCACCTGGTCAGCCTGGATTACAGGTACATTTCAAGGTGTACATTAGAAATGCATTTATTCCTCGTGATAAACAAGGCGATGTTGTGGCATTCATTTGACCATGTTCATGGATGTTTTTCCACAGGGACTTCCAGGTCAGGCTGGTCCACAGGGTCTTAAAGGTGACATAGTAAGTTTTGGAAGTTAGAAATAAAAAATTTGCAGTGTTGCCATGTCTATCATGTACAGTATTGTGTTATGTGTTTATTATTGAATGGAGACTCTAGATGTTTTTGTTTGTGGACAGGGAAAAGAGGGTCCAGTAGGAAACAGAGGGCTACAAGGCATTGAAGGGCCCATGGTGAGTCCATTTGTAATGTACTAAATGGAAGCTAAAAGAAATGCAATTTATACATCCATACAGCAGGCTTTCAACAATCTTTATAACACTAGTATTTGTTCTGTATTGTATTATAGCTCTGATTAGATTATTACATATACATTTTACCTAAATAAAATCTCACTGGTGTCCATTAAATTGCAGCCTGTCAAACTGCAGTCCTATAGTTTCTGATGTGGTCTGTAAAGATACCATTAAAAGAAAAAAATAAATCCTGTTTTGAGAAAACAAATTTAACTGGGCTCTTTTTTTTTAAATCTGATGATAAAAAAATAGCAACTTAGAAAAAAAAAATCATCATTAATATTATCAATAAAAATCAATAAAAGCATAAATATATTATTTAAGAGTCAGTGTTTTCTGTTTATTGTAGCATTAGTTGTATGTTTGTTTGCCAGTTCATTGAAAAATTTGTTGTTTTGTTTAATAAATAATTATTTTTTTAGGTTATTTTTATTTCTTTAATTCATTTACTTTTGGTTTTCTTAATTTATTTAATCACTGGCTGGGCGTCACAGTGGCGCAGTGAGTAGCACTATTGCCTCACAGCAAGAAGGTCACTGGCTCGAGCCTAGGCTGGGTCAGTTGGCATTTCTGTGTGGAGTTTGCATGTTCTATCCATGTTCACGTGGGTTTCCTCCGGGTGCTCCGGTTTCCCCCACAAGTCCAAAGACATGTGGTATAAGTGAATTGGATAAGCTAATTTGTCTGTACACTCTTAAAACAAACGGTTCTATATAGAACCAAAAATGGTTCTATCAAGCGTTTCATATATGGAACCCCAAAAAGGTTCTATATAGAACCATTTTAAGGGTTCATTAAATAGAACCCCAAATAGTTCTTTGAATTCTTTTTATTTATCATTGAATTATTGTTACTTATTAATGAATAAAAAATTAAACCAATCCAGACAAATCAAATTGTTTAAATGTATTCAATCCATTATACAAAATATTTTTTAAATAATACTTAAAATTGCACCTCTGCATACTTTGCATTGGATGGCAGATCTACCTTAACAGTTTAATGGCATTCAACAATGTAATTGTAATGATTTCACTTTTGTAAGTTTTTTTTTTACTGTTTGAGCAAATATAGTACTTAACTTTCACACAACTCTAAAAGGAAGAATAATATATCACAATGCAGATAGAAACAATACACAAACAATTAAAACATCTATTAAATAACACTACAATTTCAAAAAGTGGATGGTACATGTATGTATTGGTCATCACAACATCCATTTTTTATACATAATTTTTAACCTCACAGCAAGCAGGTTACTGGTTCGAGTCCCGACTGGGCAAGTTGGCATTTTCTGTGTGGAGTTTTCTTGTTAGTTTCCTATGGGTGCTTCGGTTGACCCCACAGTCCAAAAGCATGTGTACGGTATAGGTGAATTGGCCATAGTGAGAAAATGTGTGTAGACGTAAGAGAGAGTATATTGGTGTTTCCACTGTGGTGCCTCTGATAAATGAAGAAGTTGAAGGATAGCGAGTGGGTGTTGTCCATTGTAATGCTGACACTTCAAGCCTTGGTGGAATCAGGAGAGCTGTTGAATCCTGGTTAGTGTAGGACCTTTGGATTTCTGTAAAACAATATTTTAATGTTGAGTACTTTTAACCAATTAACATGTCATCAAATAGAATTACAGTTAGAATTAATACAATTAAAGTGTGTGTGTGTGTGTGTGTTTGGGGCAAATAGTATGTAGTACAGGGTGTAGTTACCTTCTGCGGTTTCCTCTACTGGTTCAAAGAGACTGGGCCATTTCTTTTAAAGATGTTTCTGTGTTCTTCACCAAGTTTTCTATGCAGCATCCTAAATGCAAAAAAAAAATATTTTGTTTACTTCATGTGTAAGTTTCCAAATGACATATTTTCAGCAATACAAGTTCCATAAAGTCATCATGAACTCAAAACTATTTGGCACACAATGTAACAGTGTTTACTCACAAGCTTTGGCCCTTCAAGAAGAAAAAACTGCTCCATTAGTTCTGCATACCCCTCCATAATCTGTACTCTGGAAAAGGGTGTTTCGTTCGGTTCTTGACTTATGAGTATCTGGTGTCGCATTCCAGGTCCATCACAATCTGAGGTAGAAAGACAGCATTTTAGATTGTGTAAATATGAATTTATATCACAGAATTAATCTACCTTTGACATAAAATGTATTGAACTGAACTTGCCTTGTGTTAAGTTCCTCAGAGTACAGTTCACTTCCTTTTCATCTCATTATTTTGTTTCATTAGCGAGATGATTGATGAGCTCACCACTGCAATCCTTCCATTTTTAATTTTGTTTTGCAGACATTGCAACAAATCCTGTAGGCAAATTTACACTTTCTTTCAATACAAATTTTTTCTCTGTAGGACTTTTTAATAAGCAATGAACCTATATGTATATGTAGCCTATAATGACAAGCTTCAATATTTCACAATACATTTAGCCTTCATGTTTGTCCTTCATAAATAACACCTGATCTTTCATCTATGGATTATTAAAATATGTTTAGGCTTTAAAAGGTTTCAAAGATACCATTAGCAGTCATCATCACTTCAGCGCGCGCATAAACTCGGGCACGAAATCTCACAGGAAATCATTAAACACTGCTTACATACTGTTTATTTGTTTTCCATTTTACATGGAATTAATGCATTCAAATGGTTTTACAGCAGACCATATAAACCATCATATAAAAATCGCATTTTAAAACATTCATCAAATTTAACTCATATCTGTTAAGCACATTCAAATATCTACAAAGTGGTTCTCAGCATATTAATTATCAAACTTATTCTCAAGTGTTGCGACTATCAGAGTGCATGTACTTCCCTTAAATATCAAATTAACTCATATGTTTCGACAAAATCCTCTTAAAAACATGTTAGTCACTTATGCATGCTTTTTTCATTTAGGTGAGAGACCGCAATTTACCCATCAATTAAGGAATAATTTGATCATTTGCAGGGGGACTGGGTCAAAGATAGGTCACATATATACTCAAAAAAATAAAAAACAGAGGATAGATACTGAAAATTACACAGCCAGAAAATGTAAAAAGTTTGTCCACAGCAGAGGTCATGGTTTCAACATTAGGAGGAGAGGCAAAAGAGTCATTCTTTGACAATTACATACCGGCATCCATGTCCTAAAGAACTGATGGAAACAAACTGTGGCTGAGCTGACTTCAGGGTCCCCTTCATGGATTCAGTGAGCAAAAATGGAACATTGGTACCAGCCTTTAGAAATGAAACAATGAAAACCATTAGAAAATGTTGCTGCATTAGAAACAATTTTGTTTCTCCACCATATTGCCAACATGATAATTAAATTACATAAATACAGTAGACATCGCCCTTTGACTACAGGTAAAATAAATGTGCATTTTATACAGTATGTGTACTGCTTAAATGTAGTAAAACCAAACACTATAGAAAGGGATTTTGGTTTAACACAGCCATTGTGTAAACAGCTAAGCACAATATTAACACACAATGTGTCTGTAGCTACACAAGATGTGTTACGAACTGTTTAACACATATTTTGTGTTAATTTTTAACACATCATTTTTTAAGAGTGAAGTTATCATATTATTAGTTTAAAATAAATTATTAAACTATAACAACACACTGAAAAGTCTAAATAAACTGATTATTTTATTTACTTCACAAAATAATTCGTAATAAATGTTAAATATGAAACATATATAAATATTAGTTATATGGTAATGTACAAACCTGCATGAAACAAAAATCCTATCATACGTTGATTAGGTTTTTGACCATAGCAGTGATTTTATTAGGTTTTGACTCGAACAGCTTTGTCTCTCTGTGTTATAGCTTATAATTAGTTTATAATCTGTACTATATAAGTATGTTATAAATCAGAAATTATAGAACCATTTTAATCAAAAAGGTTCTTTGCACTCAAAGGGTTCTAAATAGAACCATTTTTTGGGTAAAAGGTTCTACTGGCCAAGTATAGAACCCTAGGGTTCTATATAGAACCTCAAGGAACCTTTTTGTTTTAGAGTGTAGTGTATGTGTGTGAATGGGTGTGTGGATGCTTGCCAGTTATGGGTTACAGCTGGAGGGGCATCTGCTGCTTAAAACATATGCTGGATAAGTTGGCGGTTGATTCCGCTGTGGCGACCCCTGATTAATAAAGGGACTGAGCCAAAAAGAAAATGAATGAATGAATGAATAATCACTGGCCATTTGTTCTTTTATGTATGTGTGTAAATGTATATGTGTGTTTTGTTTAGTTTTTTTATTTGTCATTTGGTCCTTCATTAATTAATTCATTTATTTGTTTATTTGTTCATTTATTAATTTGTTCATTTATTCATTTGTTATTTAGGGTATGACTGGAGATCCTGGTCCAAAAGGCTTTCCAGGTGTCACAGTAAGATATCTGATTCCAATTTCACTGTCTTTGGCAGTGCAGTAAATATTGCTAAATCATGTATCATATAAACTCACTAATTAATTCCTCTTATTCAGGGCAATAGGGGGCCGGATGGAGAGAAGGGTGATGAAGGACCCAAGGGGAAAAAAGTAATCACCAGTAACATAATACCTCCAAAAGTTATGAAGCTTTACTTGAAGGATTCAGGCAACTGCCAATTATTATGACTGAACTGTATGTCTATAGGGTCCACGAGGAGCACCAGGCATCATGGGTCCTCAGGGTGAAAGGGGTCAGTCGGGCTTGACTGGATTACCTGGTGTCAAAGGTCAACCAGGGGCTGCAGGGATCCAGGTATACAGATGAACTTTCTTATAACCTTTCTTGAACCTTTCATAAAATGATGAAACAAGCAGATAGCCACAAGAACTAAAGCAATGGTGTCCGGTCTTGCTTCTGGAGGGTCAACTTCCTGTAGATTTTTGCTCCAAACATCTCCAAAACACTTACTTACAAGTTTCAAATGACCTGAAAACCATGGTTGCATCTGAAATTGCTTACTTTCCTTCTTATTGTGAACGAATAAATAGTGACTTATGTTATGTATGATATAGGGTGAATGTACTCTAAAAAATGATTCATTATATTACATTTATTTTAAGGTAAATGGTTGCAAACAATTTAAATGGGCTAAGTAAAAAAAAAACTTAGTAATGTTAATAATAATGTTAATGTTAATAAAATTTAGTAATGTTCAACTTAATTTGTTTGTTTGTTTAATTTCAGCACATGTAAATTGTTTGCAACCACTTACCTTAAAAAAATTTGTAAATCCAACAAATAATTTTTTCAGTGTACTGTATGTAGTATGGATGAGATTTTCAGTACTACATTATTCATATTGAATATTAGAAATCCTCTCCTGTGTCCTCATGGGATAATAAAGTGTCTATCAGATCCACACTTACAGTAGGAATCTTGCTGGAAACAGTAAAGTTTCACACTGCAATTTTCATCCCATAGACTTCCATTCATATGTATGCAGCAAATTGGAAAACGCAAACTTATGCATCAAGTTTTGTATGTCGCTGAGTTAAAAAGTTCAAGTTTGGTGAAATGCGAATTCACATCACTTGATTGCGTGAGACCAACAGAAGATCAAAATGTGACCTTGTCTCTGTACAGAAATGTAAAATATGGAGCAATTGCTTGTTTTATCTTAGTAGCATCATCTTGTTTTTTTCCTGCATCTTTTTGCAGATGTAGTGCAATGTAATGTTGCACGACCGAACTATGTGGAAAGCCCACAATAAAATGAACAAACAGCAAAGCGCGGACAAGTGGGATGATGGCGTCTGCCTCTTCAGAAGCATTAATAAATGAAAAAATATCAAAGAAAAACAGCATGTTGGTAATATGGGCAGCTGTTACACCATATGAAAAAACATCAAGAATGCACCAGGAGATAACTAACGCCGTAACTCACTACTGTTTGCTCTAGAGAAAAATTTGTGTTTCATTTTTGAATATTTATAAACAAATTTGAGTAGAAGTTGGAGTAAGTAATATCTTTTCAGCTCCTTTTTTGAGTAACACTTACTGCATTTTAGCAGTGAGAAGCTATGATACAAATTACTGAGCTGAAGCTTGACTACAAAATTAAATCACAAATCAAATCGAAATCACAATATCTGTTAAAAAAAAATTGCAATTAGATAATTAGCAGCTCTACACAAGACGTCTGGCCATAGGAGAAATTGTCGAGCCCAACTGAACCTGGTTTCTCTCGAGGTTTATTAAATCTTCTCTTTCGCCAATTGGTGAGTTTTTTTCCTCACCGCTGTCGCCACTGGCTTGCATAGTTTGGGACCTGTAGAGCTGCGCATCGATGGATTTGCTCTTCATTGTTTGAACTCTCAGTAGTGAATATTAAACCACACTGAACTGAACTAAACTGAGCTCCAACACTGAAAACTGGACTGACATTGTTTCAATTTACTATAATCTTTTATGTGAAGCTGCTTTGACACAGTCTACATTGTAAAAGCGCTATACAAATAAAGTTGAATTTAAATTTTTTTTTATATTTTCCCCAATTTGCACAGCCCTAGTTAAAGTCATTCAGTTTAGAATTACTGTTTAAAAAAATGTCTTACTCTGCTGAGAATTTCAGCTTACTTTGTCAGTCACATACTGATTTTAGCCTACTATAGCCCAATTTTGTGTTTGTAAACAGTGATGCAATGTAAAAATGTAAATGTAAAATCACACTAGGAATAATATTAGTTTTAAATGGTTTCTCAGCAGAAGTCCTGCTTTCTTTAACTAATAAGCTAACGCTTAGTTATTACCATAAAACCTGTCTGAAAAATTACTTTATTATATAGTTATAGAATATATAACAAATCATATTTTTTGCCATTTCATTAATCCATATTTGTTTTCGCTGTTTTTCTGCCACCACCACGCACGCACGCACCTTGCAGTCAACATGACTTTGACTAAACTGGTCTATATTGAGGAAGTATGGGATTTCAGACACAGCCTTGGATTAGCTGGCTCAGGTGTTTTTTAGAGTAGAGGCTAAAGTACTCCAGTCTTCAGCCCTTCAGGAACAGGCTTGTACACCTATGATATAAATCAGGTTTACTTGAGCTTCAAAAGAAGATTTCTGGGTAAAAGATACTGTTTTCTCTCCCCCAGGGTATAGATGGTGAAGTGGGTCCTCAGGGAATGCTGGGAAAAGAGGGTCAGAAGGTACGAGTTATTTATGACTTTCAGGTGGAGCAATCACAACAAAAACATTCTTAAAAGTCTCCATATATTATCACGAGAGCAACAATTTAAAAACATAAAGGCTGCTCAAACGTGACTTTAATTGTGTCTCAATAATACATTCACCTGTATGTCAACATCTATTTTTAATGTTCGTCTCTTTAGGGCAATAGGGGTGAACCTGGTGGTAACGGAAGAACAGGATCTAGAGGATCCAGAGTAAAATTGCAGTTTGTTTTACAAATTACCATTGTCAAGTTTTAAATGATAATTAATAGATAATTAAAATAATATTATAATTAATAGATATTGAACATTGATGATATTTAATACTGAGTGTTATAAATAGGCAGTCACATTCAAATATGTTATTTACTCAGGGTCGAGCAGGCCAACACGGTCCTCCTGGTATACCTGGAATAGTGGTAAGAAAATTAAAATGCTAAATTGTGTTCACATTGATTTGTCTCATATATTATTAAATTAATTCTACATATACTGGTGTTTTTCAGGGACTACGAGGTCTAGTTGGTGCTGAGGGACCAGAAGGAAAGCCTGGTACACAGGTTCCCATTTCATACATTTAATATCAAGTTTTTTTTATATATATATATATACTCTATATATCAGTCATAGTGCTTTATCATTTACAGTATACAGTCTTAGAGCAATCTTAGAAATGAACAGTATTTGGTGCTGAATTTCGGCATGTGTCTTGCAGGGTGTTCCTGGTTCTGTCGGAAGCCCAGGAGAAAAAGGACCTCACGTATGTTTTACATCATCAGCTAAATATTTCAGTCCATTGAGAGCAGACTGCTGCTATAATAAAAGCGTGTTGTAAAGGTTAATAATGATAACATATGGTTCTTTAAAAGACCTATTACCTGCATTAGAAGAAGCACTGCATGCGGGCATGTAAAGGTCAGACTGGCATGAAAAGGTGAAAAGATCAGAGACAATTAAACTTAACAAGGTCTTTAACAGCTCTTATAGGTTTGTCCTTCTGTTGTGGAGGAATCACCTCACTTTCAGCATGACCGTAGTACAGTATGTGCAGGTTAGATGTGCTGGTAAAGTGATATGATGAGACCCAGACTAAAAACATTTATATTTTGAATTCCGGTTGAGAACGATGGGTGTGTGTGATTTTTCCAAGTAGGATGCGATTCTGGATTAACATCTATGTTGATCCTAAAACATGATTTTGCTCAAATGTAAACCATACCTATCACTACCCCTAAAACCAACCCTAAC
>CAIGQQ010033541.1:4446422-4467138 GCA_903798035.1 Danio albolineatus | reverse complement strand
AATATAATATAATATAATATAATATAATATAATATAATATAATATAACATTTTGTCATGAGAATTTTGAATATAGCAATGAACAATTTATTAAGTGTGTGAGTCTGTGTATGTGTGTGGTGTCAATTCAGGGCCCCTCTGGACTGCCAGGTGCTGAAGGTGTAACCGGAAAGCAAGGACCTCCAGGCAGCCAGGGGCCTCAGGGCCCAAAAGGAAAACAAGGACCAATTGGATTGCCAGTGAGTGGGTACTCCGTATTTAGTTTTTTTAGAAGAGAACTGTAAATGAAGGTAACAGTCCAGAGCATGTACTAAGATTCTGATGATGATGTACCATTCTTCAGGGCTCACCTGGAGCAAGTGGAAAGATTGGTCAGACAGGAGAGAAAGGGGAGCAGGTATCTTAGGCATTTCGATTGAATAAAACACAGTCTCATCCTAACGCATGGTAATAAGCGTGCTCTTATCTAGGGAGTGCCAGGACCAGCAGGTGACCCCGGATCTGTTGGACTGTATGGGCCACAGGTCAGTTTATTTAAATATTGAAAAGTGAACTGCGGTCAGGTAGTGTCCTGTTTGATATTTAACTTACTCTTTTCTTGGGCTGATTACTAAATATAAAAGAAACTGGTTTAATCTTTTGTCAGTGTTAAAATTAAGCATGAATTAACAGTCTTTTTACTCCCTACTATAGGGCCATCCTGGTCCAGTTGGTTTAGAAGGTCCAACAGGGTCAAAAGGGGATTTTGTAAGTCCAAAATACCGATGCTGGTTTGTCATCTGTCAGTTTTCTTTCCATCCTTTTTCAAGTGAAAACATTTTATTTGGGTATTTAATTTAAGGGATCATTTGGACCCAAGGGAAAACCTGGTCCAAATGGGTTTCCAGGAGAACAGGGGCCTCAGGGCTCTCAGGGTCTTTTAGGTGCTCCAGGACCTCGTGGCAAAGAGGTCAGTGATTGCATGAAGCTTCTACACTACTAATATTTATCTACACTACCATTGAAAAGTCTGGAGCCAGTAAGATTGCTTTTTTTAAATTACTTCATAATCATCAACGAGTCTTTAATGTAATGTAATGTGTATTTATAAAGCCCATTTATTGTATATGGCCATACACCCAAAGCGCTTCACAATCATGAGGTGGGGCGTGATACCAGTGTGGCACCAGTGTGCAGCATCCACTTGGATGATGCTACGGAAGCCACAGGACAATGGCACCAGTGCACTCACACCAGTTATTGGTGGAGTGGAGAGACAGTGGCAGATGTCCTCCAATTCGGTGGATGGGGATTATTGGGAGGCTATGATGGGTAATTTGGCCAGGACATCGGGGTTACACCCCTACTCTTTTCACAAGAATTGACATTTTTATGACTACAGAGAGTTAGGACCTCGGTTTAACATCTCATCCAAAAGACGACGCTCACTGACAGTATAGTGTCCCTTTCACTACACTAGGGGCATTAAGACTCACAAAGACCACAGGCTGAGCGCCCCCTGCTGGCCTCACTAACACCACTTCCAACAGCAACCTAGTTTTCCCTTGTGGTTTCCCATCCAGGTACTGACCAGGCTCAGATCTGCTTAACTTCAGTGAGTAACCGGTCTTGGGCTGCAGGGTTATTTGTCTGTGGCCTTAAAATAATAAACAACTATTATTGACACCAATTATAAGAAGTGTTTATATCATTCAAATCAATTCATATATGGCTCATGTAAAGTGTTTTGTTTTCTCTTTTGATTCATTTATTGAGGAATGTGTGAATATGGCAATTGCATTTGGATCTGTACCAAAACAATCATTCGGACATTGGCTAAACAAAATGGTCTCAGCCCAGATGTAAATAAGCACTGGAGAATGCAGCATAGTAACATACTTAAATCTATGTTTCAGATCATAGTAAACAATCAACAGACTGCTGATTTAAGCTTGATCATGACAGAAAGGAATTACAATTTCAAATCTATAGAAATGGCAAATTCTTGTTTTGAATTATAATTATACTATTATATAGTAATAATTTTTTTCTGAATATTTCAGTTTTTACTGTATTTTGAGTACAAGAGGCTTCTTTCAAAAACATGTAAAATGCTTTTTTGTATCTGAAACATTTGAATGGTACAGTATATGTCTTCAAATTCCCTATTCATTAAAAATGCATTCATTAATTGCATATTTCATGAGCAGGGAGGTATTGGACCCCCTGGTATTATTGGAGACCAAGGCCTTAAAGGACAAAAGGTAACTAAAAAAAATTACAATATGGTTACGTAAGATGTTTGAAAATGCTTTGTAGAGGCATTTACAACGATGCTCTTTATTTTATTCAGGGTGACCCTGGACATCGAGGATTTTCTGGACAACAAGGCCCTCCTGGATTTTTGGGGGATGGAGGAGAGCGAGGACTGAAGGGAAATAAAGGCTACATCGGATCACAGGTTAATGATTAGCTTTCAGACTGTATTAGTCACAAAGTAAGTGTATAATCCTTTGAATAATAATAATAATAATCTCTTTACCAGGGTCAAAATGGATTGATGGGAAAGATCGGTCCATCTGGATTAATGGGTCTAGAGGTAGGTTGTTTACAAACAAATAACCTAAATTAATTTACATAGTTGTTTGGATGGAGAACAATCATTGGCTGGTTGAAAGAGTCTATAAGTTGGCTTTCAATGCAGGGTTTGATGGGTCTTCGGGGACCACCAGGAGCAAATGGCTCACCAGGCCCAAAGGTATCACTACCTTTTCTTCCTCGAGTTTCTTTCATCGATGTTCCTTGATCAGGATTACCCTTATACATTTCCTAATGTAACAGTCCTGCTCTTTGTTTCAAAAGGGCGAAACTGGATCACCAGGACCAAATGGATATCCAGGAGATCAAGGCAATCAGGTAAAATCAATGACTGTTTTCCAGAATACAACCGTTTGGGTAAAATAATCGGCATATTGCATATGTAACTAAGCTATAAACAAGACAAAAGTGACACTTTTGACGGCTACCTGAGATTACAGAAACTTCTCAATGTCAGATAATGCCATGCTGTTCTTTTTTTCTAAAGGGACTGGCTGGCCGGAGGGGTTTACAAGGGGTTATGGGGAAGGCAGGACCTCAGGTAAGTATGGCTAACATTACAAGGTAAATCAGTGCTAGATTTTCAGGGGATAAATAATACTCATATTGCAGGGAGTCGTGGGTCCCAGAGGCCCTGAGGGCTTATTTGGCCCAAAGGGTGTCCCAGGACAAGAGGGACCTAAAGGTGAACCAGGAAAACAAGGACCGCCAGGGCTGAAGGTGAGACTCTGAAATTAATGAGAATTGAAATAATGATGTGAGTGATGCCAGCTGATCACTGTCTCTCTTTCAGGGACCACCAGGTCTAACTGGTAATATTGGACCCTCTGGATTTCCTGGAAAAGAGGTAAAATTGAAAATGAGTCAAATAGTCATTCTGGAATTTTTATTATCATTATGTTATATATTAAATACATCATTATTGTTTATGTTCTTTGTATGTTATCCACATTAAGCAATACACTATTTAGTAAGAGTGTGTGATATTGACAATAGTGCCAGTGATAGCTTTGTAATAATTTGTATTTTCTTCATTATAATAATTGAACAGTATTTTGCTGAGTGTGTATTTGTGCTGCAACCATGTTCATTAGCAGTATATTATTTTCTAAATTGCAAATTGAAACAATGCACAATTTGAATAGCACATAAAACATTTGGGAATGAAGGACTGTTTTGAATTTATGGTGATGGTGTTGAAATAGTCATCATCATAAGGTAATGCTTTTAGATTCACAAGACATATTTTTGTTTATTTTTTTTTAAAGTGAATGACACATTTGATGTCAGCTTGCACATCGATTGAAAACTATTTGTTACCTATTTGTTCTATTGTCAAAATTGAGTTACAGTTGACATATTCTTATAATTGACAACTTATTTACATTATGGGATGTTTTTTTATAAGTTGTTTACATTTTAAGACTTTTTATTAAAAAAAAAACCAAATGGTACACATGTGCTGTTTGCTATGGAAAGCAAAAACTTTAAAGCTCAATATCTCAAAATCACTCAGAACGCAGATAGAACATTATAATTCCAAGGTGACGAATTATAATATTACTGTAGCCATATCACACACTCCCATTTATTTATTAGTTTGCTATTTTTATTTTGTGTTTATTTATTTATTTTGTACTGTATGTATTATTTATTTTATTTCATATTTCTTTGGTCTTATTGCCAGGGTCTTCCAGGAGAATTGGGACCTGATGGCCCTGTTGGCCCTCCAGGACCGCAGGTTAGTATTTGTGATGGGAATATATAGAAGTAAAAATTTATTTACAGCTTAAAGATTAAGCATTATATATTACTTCTTTTTAAATATTTTAGGGTCCAAAGGGCAAACCTGGGCCTCGGGGCAGAGATGGACCGAAAGGTCAAAAGGTCAGGGTCTAAATCTCTATATTCAGCATATGATGAGATTTTTCATGCAATATCATTCAATTCACTCTTTCCTCCTTCAGTTTCTCTCATAATTTCCAAAAAACTATACAGCTATGGACAAAATATTTTAAAATTCTTTGTTTCTCTGGATTCAACATTTATATTTATGTCTAATGTTTTACAATGTTTTAACTTTAAAAGAGTAAAGAAATCGATATTTGGTTTGATTTGTAGATTTTTGTTTTGTTTTTATTATGTGAAGCAGAGGTCTCAAACTCAATTTACCCGAGGGCCGCTCGAGGCAGAGTCTGGGTTAGGCTGGGCTGCATCAGGAAATCAGTTTTCCACAAGAAATTAATTATATTATTAATTAGAAATTTGTTTATTTTTTCATTTGTGTTAAGAATTAAAAATAAAGAGATTTGAGAAGATTGGAATTTAACACAACGTAAAAAAATTAAAAAATAATTAAGAAAATCAATCAATCAGTAATTAATAATAATAAATAATAATAAATAAAAAATAAAATAATAATAATAATAATTCGATTTACTGTAATCCGCTTTGCTGTTGTTACAGAGGGAAAAATCCATTTTCATTTGTTTTAACTTGTTTTCACAAGTAACGGTGCGACCGTATCATGTGTAACAATAACAACACCTAATTTATAAGAATAACTAATTATAACTATAACTAATTGGTCCGGGTTACCGGGGATTGTGTGGCCAATAGAAACGAGGCAGTCACTCGCTGGGGTAACTTTCACTCTCTGAGAAATGTTTCTCTGCCTGTGTCAAGCCGATGTCCCGCTTCCGAGAGCCCCACCGTGATTGGTAGGTTCGCTCAGCTCCGCACACAACACTGTAAAGTGCCATATATATCAAACTGCACTGACATTAAACTTTCAAATTAAGGCGGGGGCCACAAACGATCATCCCGGGGGCCGCATTTGGCCCGCGGGCCGCGAGTTTGAGACCCCTGATGTAAAGCCTAACCAGGGTTGAGGGCTGCAAAATAGCTTTATGCTATATGCCCTATGTACGCCGCATCGGTTGTCTCTGTATAACAATGTCAAGTATATTGTGCCTGTAAATAAACAAACAAAAAATACAAAATATATCAAATAAAACCTGATTTTCATTCGGAATAAATAAAGCAAAGAAAGCTATTCTAACTCACTGTCATTTTCTGGAAAAACATTGCTCTAAATGACAATATTGTCAGGCCTTTATAGTATAAAACAAATATTAACATTTAACTGAAATACCTGTATCTAGGTAATCCAGTACATCCTGAGAAACTGCTCATTTTTAAGTTGTCCCTATTAAAATGTTTCCATCTCTGTGTACTTTAACAATTTTCCAGGGAAACGATGCACGAAAGGGGTCTTCTGGAAAGACTGGGCCTGCTGGCAGGAGAGTAAGTACACTGATGAGGTTTGTTTAGGTTTGGTGAAAACATTTCCAGCATTAGATAAATTGGAATCATTTGCGCTTTTAGGGGAAAGCAGGAAAAGCTGGTCAGAGGGGTCTCAGAGGACCAAAAGGACAGAAGGTACACATTCATTCATTGCACATTTTTTTAAAGATATTACTGTAAAGATATGAGTCACAATTTAGCCATTTTACCAGCTTTTGCTTTGTGTAACAGGGCCAGCAGGGTGCATTGGGAAACACTGGACCTCCCGGCAGAACAGGACAATATGTAAATGAACGCATGCATAAGTGGATTACTCATTCTCAGAGAGCACATTTTCGCTCATCTAGTTTTACGCTTTAAAAAGATGCTGAGAATATTTATGAGTGGTCTGGATGTATTGTTTCAGGGTTTACCAGGCATTCGAGGACAGAAAGGAGAGAGCGGTGGAAAAGGCTTTGAGGTTTGGGGAATTAATGCAAATGTCATATTAGTATAAAGTGAGACGCTTGAGGTTTACTCTTCTTTCTGTCTGCAGGGAGAGAAGGGGGATCGTGGGCCGCTCGGTCCTCCAGGGGGAGACGGACTGAAGGTGCCTTCATTCAACACAATCAAACGCAAAGAGAAACTGAATATCATTTCAGAAGGGAGTTGAAACTGACACACAGAATCTAATAGGGTTTTGATTCAAAAAGTACACTTTTGTGCCTAAAAGGTCCATATTAGTACTTTTAAAGGTCTCGTGAAATCAAAATAAAAAATGATGCTAGTTTCAGACTCTTAGTTTTAAGGATGTCTATTTGCTGGTATGCTCCAAAACTGTGACAAAATTTGTGTTTAGAAAATGTTGGTAACACTTTACAATAAGGTTCATTAGTTAATGCATAAGTTATTAATCATAATTGAACATTTCCTAATGCATTATTAACATCCAAGCCAATGGTTGTTAACATTAGTTAATGTTAACGTGAACTAACAATGAACAGCTGTGTTTTCATTGGCTAACGTTAACTAACATGAGCTAATACTGTAGTAAGTGTATTGTTCATAGTTTGTTCATGTTGTTAAATGCATTAATTAACATTAACTAATGAATCTTATTGTAAAGTGTGACCAAAATATTACACTGATATAAACAACCAAAACTTGCAGTTTGTCACTTCTGCCTAAAATGATCAACAATTTTATTTCAGGTCACCGCATAATTTAGTTTCTCATCAAATCTTGACCAATCAAACGTTCTGTAGTATCTGACATCCCCTGCCTCTTTAAGACGCTTTGCTTTTCTTTTGATGGGTTTGAGCTAAATCACTCTCACTGGCACAGCTGCGATAAAAACAAAACACTATTGACTGTTTTTTTTAAAAGGTAGGAGCTAATCTGTCCCACCTCTTTTTCATTTTTCAGTTGAGATTACGTCAAACATTGAATTAAAAAAATGCACATTTCAAAGCATTTCACATGACCTTTTAAGGTACATAACTTCTGTGTAATGTCACGGTTTGGTATGCACCTCAGTTTTAGGTCATTGTAGAACAGGAATAAGCAACAAATCTCTACTGCTTGCTTTTTTCTGTTTATTTTGAACTAGGAGAAGTGTTTTGTTACAATCAGCTACAGAACGGAAAAGCTTCTTGTGATACATAAGTACAAAATAAATCGAAAAACAAAAAATAAATTTTCATTTCCCACATTTTCCATGTGGTTTTGGATACAATATTCATTCATTCATTTTCTTTACGGCTTAGTCCCTTTACTAATCTGGGGTCGCCACAGCGGAATGAACCGCCAACTTATCCAGCATATGTTTTACACAGTGGATACCCTTCCAGCTGCAACCCATGTCTGGGAAACATCCATACACACTCATTTACACTTATACACTACAGACAATTTAGCCTACCCAATTCAGCTATACCACATGTCTGTGGACTTGTGGGGGGAAACCGGAGCACCCGGAGGAAACCCATGCAACCACAGGGAGAACATGCAAACTCCACACAGAAATGCCAACTGACCCAGCCAGGGCTCGAACCAGCAACCTTCTAGCTGTGAAGCGAATGTGCTACCCAATGTGCCACCATGGTGCCCTGGATACTTTATGTCAATGTAAAAGATCTTTTAAATGCAGCGGTGATCATCAATTTCAGTTCGGAGAAGCAATCAGAAGATCTCGTAGGCGGGGCAAGCGTTGCAAGCTTCTCTTTACAGTAGTAGTGTTGGCATGACAACTTCTTTATTTGACTCCAACATGAAGAGGCATTTTATTTTTTAAATCACTCCTGAGAGCTGTATCTCGTGATGCATTGTGTGTGAATGACACCCAAAGTTGTTGTACTGCTGTGGTCTTTTTCTGCATAACTCTGGTTACTGGCACATCTGGTCTGACTGCATTCATTGTTCACTGCAAAATCTAATCTTATTTAGATTTTTTGACTCGTTTATAGACCAAATTCTTTAAAAAGCATTTTCTAGACATGCAAAACTATTGTCTTGTGTTCAGAATTAATATGTCAAAATGAAGTGAGTTTTTCTTTAAAACATACAAAATAATCTGCCAATGGGGTAAGCAAAATAATCTCAAGTCAAAAAGAAAAACAAGATCATCCCAGTACTTACCCCACTGGCGGATTATATAGCTTGTTTAAAGAAAAACATTTAATTTTGGCATATTATTTGTGCAAACAAGACAAGTTTTGCTTGTCTAGAAAATGCTATTTGATTGAAGATTGTTTAGAAGAATTTTTAGATATTTAGTCTAGAAATATAACAAAAAATATAAGTAAGAAAATAATTTTTTGCAGTACTTAGTTGCCTGTATCATGACTGTTCGAGATGAATACATGTGCCATTACACCCCTAACATATTAGTAACTAAAAACTATAAAAGTGTACCTTTTTCAGTTTCATTTTGAAATGTACAACCCCAGTGACGGCTTCTGTATCTTAATTTTGTGGTTCAATGTCTCTTTATTTCAGGGCAATCAAGGCCTGCAGGGAGTGAAAGGGAGAGCGGGGCCAAAAGGAGAACAGGTGACATTTTTTGATATGTTCGTAAACATAGTGTGAAGTAGTGTTTTCTTGTGATATACAATATAGAGTAATCTGTGACCACTTTTAGGGAGATATTGGTCCAACGGGTCAAAGAGGGACCCCGGGTCTACCAGGGCTGCCTGTAAGTTTCATTCTCAATGAGGTTTTCATTTTAAAATGTCAAATTTGCATACTACTTCATAAAAGTTTGATAAATGACTAAATCTATTTCATTTGTTTTAATTAGTCTCTTTTTAAAAAAAATACAGATCTCAGTTTAAATTGTGTTGTACATTTCTGAATACTTCGAATTAAAGGATCAAGTTTTAGAGGAAGAAATAAACATTGTTCTCGAGATAGGATTTCACATGTTTTTTTCCTCACTCCACAGGGCCTGTTTGGAGAAAAGGTTTGGTACAAACATTAAAAAACAATTGCAGTTCATTGTTCTCCTATCTAGTTTTAAAACTAACATTTACTGATGATCAAATGGGGTCTGTTCAACTTGATCAGGGTTTAAAAGGATATCTAGGACTTACTGGTCCAAAAGGAAAGCGAGGACGTCAAGTGAGTTTTACAGCACTCATTTACAGTACACTACCTGAGTGAAACACTGCATGCAAAACATTAAATACTGTCTTTACTGTAGTAACAAAAATAGTCTGTTTTAGGGTCCTCCAGGTCTTCCGGGTCCACCAGGCTTATCTCTAAACCTAACACTGACTCAGCTAAAAGTGAGTCGCTGATAACCTTTATAAAATATAGTTAATATTTGACTGGATCTGTGCATCATATCACATGTACAAAAGGTTTCAAACTGATTACTTCATGATTTTATTTTTCCTCCACCCAAATCAGGATCTCATGTACCTCTCGGACAAGCCCAACTATCCTCTTCTCAGGACACTGCTGGACTCCCTTCAGCAAGACCTGCGCTTCTTCATTGATCCTCCAGATGGCAGTAAAGATCATCCAGCCACAAGCTGCTTGGAGCTGATGATCAGTTTTCCAAACCTAACCAGTGGTCAGAGTCAATCTCATTAACGCTACTGTCCATCTGTAAACCTATATATATATATATGTATATTGGCTATGTAAATCGTGCTGCTTGTTTATTCTTTTTTTTTATCCATTATTGTGTCAGGAATGTATTACATCGACCCCAATCAAGGCAGTTCTGCTGATGCTTTATGGGTTTTTTGTAACCTCAGTGAAGGAGAGACATGTTTGTCTCCTCTGCAGCCACAGGTGAGGTGTTTCCTTTTTGTTGTGAGATTAAAAAGACAATGTATAAATTTGGGTAGATAAAAAGTAAAAATACAACAATTTTTTTACAATTATATGTTAAAAAATAATAATAATAAACTTATTCAAACCTGTACTTAAAAATTGTAAAAAAAAATTAAAAATTGGCAAAACAGAATTATTTTTTGTTTGTTTTTTAAGATTTATTTCTGGCCTTTTTGCCTTTATTAGATAGAACAGTAATGAGACAGGAAGGGAAGTGTGAAAGAGAGAGGGGTGTTGGGAAATGTCCTCAAGCCAGGATTCAAACTCGGGACACCCTGACATGCTACTGCACCATATGTTGGCACGCTAACCACTACCACTAACCACTATTGTGCCAACGCGTAATCTAAATGTTACAAGGATAGTGCCAAAGATTAAAAATTAGAATTATAATGAATGAATTAATATTTTAAGCTGCACTGTGATTATTTTTTTATATCATCATCAGATGATTCTTGTTTTTAATTTGTGACAAGATTTATTTATTTATTTTTTGTAAATTAACTATTTATTCTGCGTAACATATTAGAAAATAAAGTAAAATATATTATACTTTTTTTAAAAAGATTTTTAAACTTTAAGGCTGTTTAAACTTTAAACTTTTAATACATTTAATGTATTTGATCAAGATTACAGTAAATTATGTTGTAAAATAATATTACAATTTCATTTTTAATTAAAAAGAATTCAAATTTAATTGATAATAAAGCTGAATTTTCAACATAATTACTTCTGCCTTCAGTGTCACATGATCCCTCTGAAATTATTCTGATATTCTGATTTGCTCAATTTCTATTTAATATTATCAGCTTTTTTCATTGTTGACAATACATTTATTCAAATTACAGCAACTTTTTCACTTTTAATCAAGTGAATCCATCTTTGCTGAATAAATGTGTTATTTTTTTAAACACTTTATAGTCCTACAATAAATTAGCTTATCAGAATCAGAATCAGAATCATTTTTATTGCCAAGTGTGCTTCACACACACAAGGAATTTGCTTTGGCTACAGAAGCTTCCAGTGTACATAAAGTGACAAGTGACAACACAGAATAAATATTATAAAAGAAGACAATAGACATTAAACAGAGATGCAGTCCAACGATCTGGATGTTGAAATGTATGTACAGATTTGTTATAAATATACAGGTTATAAGGTGCTGTGTGCAAAAGAGTAAGTATTGCATTATATATTGTTATAAGGTGCTGTGTACAAATGCGTAAGGAAAAGTATTGCATTGTATATTATTATAAGGTGCTGTGTACAAGTGCGTGTGAGAAAGTATTGCACATTTATTGCACGATAGGAGAAATATTAACTGTTCATGAGGTAGATGGCCTGAGGAAAGAAACTTTTCCTGTGTCTGGCAGTTTTTGTGCTCGGTGCTCTGTAGCGCCGGCCAGACGGTAACAGTTCAAACAGGAAGTGTGCTGGGTGCGAGGCGTCCAGGGTGATTTTGCGAGCCCTTTTACTCACTGTGGAAGAGTACAGTTCTTGAATTGTAGGAAGGGTAGTGCCAGTGATTCGTTCAGCAGTCCGGACTATTCGCTGTAGTCTACGGAGGTCAGATTTGGCTGCTGAGGCGAACCAGACGGTGATTGAAGTGCAGAGGATGGACTGGATGACAGCTGAGTAGAACTGCACGAGCAGCTCCTGTGGCAGATTGAACTTCCTCAGCTGACGGAGGAAGTACAGTCTCTGCTGGGCTTTCTTTACAATAGAGTCTATGTGAGTGTCCCACTTCAGATCCTGAGAGATGGTGGTGCCCAGGAACCTGAATGACTCCACTGCAGCCACAGTGCTGTCCATGATGGTGAGCGGGGGGAGTGCAGGGGGGTTTCTCCTGAAGTCCACTATCATCTCCACCGTTTTGAGCGTGTTCAGCTCCAGGTTGTTGTAACTGCACCATAAAGCTAGCCGCTCCACCTCCTGTCTGTATGCAGACTCGTCACCGTTCCGGATGAGGCCGATAACAGTAGTGTCGTCCGCAAACTTTAGGAGCTTGACGGAGGGATCTTTTGCGGTGCAGTCGTTGGTGTACAGGGAGAAGAGCAGTGGGGTGAGAACACATCCTTGGGGGGCACCAGTACTGATGGTGCGGCTGTCAGACGTGATTTTGCCCATTCTGACTAGCTGTTGTCTATCTGTCAGAAAGCTGGTGATCCACTGACAGACAGAGCTAGGAACAGAGAGCTGGGTCAGTTTGTGCTCGAGCAGTGATGGGACGATGGTGTTGAAGGCAGAGCTGAAGTCCACAAACAAAATCCTTGCATAGTTCCCTGGTTTGTCCAGATGTTGTAGGGTATAATGCAGTCCCATGTTGACTGCATCATCCACAGACCGGTTTGCTCTGTAGGCAAACTGCAGGGGGTCCAGCAAAGGTCCGGTGATGTCTTTCAGATATGCTAGAACCAGTCTTTCAAATGACTTCATGACCACAGATGTTAAGGCGACAGGTCTGTAGTCGTTGAGCCCGGTGATCTTTTGTTTCTTCTGGATTGGGATGATGGTGGAGCGTTTGAAGCAGGATGGAACTATGCGCTGTTCCAGTGATCTGTTGAAGATCTGCGAGAAAATGGGGGCCAGCTGGTCAGCACAGGTTCTCAGACAGGCTGGTGAGACACCGTCTGGGCCTGGCGCTTTCCTTCTCTTCTGCTTACTGAAGACCTGACGCACATTATCCTCACTGATCTGAAGATCAGGGGGGGAGAGGGAGATGTCTGTAGGTGTTGATGGCTGTGTAGAAAGATGGTCAGGGCGGTTGTGGCTGGAGGTGGGTAGAGGTGTTAATTGCTGTGTAGAGGGTGTCTGGTCGAAGGTGTCGAATCTGCAGTAGAACGTGTTCAGGTCGTTAGCGAGAAGTTTACTGCCATCGATACTGGGGGGAGATGATTTGTAATTCGTGATGGTTCGCAGACCAGTCCACACTGATGCAGGGTCGTTAGCAGAAAACTGGTTTTCCAGCTTTTTTGCATAGTTCTTTTTAGCTAGACCAATCTCCTTTGTTAAAATGTTCCTGGTCTTGTTGTAGAGAATTCTGTCCCCACTCCTGTAGGCATCCTCTTTGACCTGACGAAGCTGTCTAAGTTTTGGTGTGAACCATGGTTTATCATTGTTAAATGATAAGTAGGTCCTGGTTGGGATGCATAACTCCTCACAGAAACTAATGTATGATGTTACAGTCTCTGTGAGCTCATCCAGGTCAGTGGTTGCAGCTTCGAAAACACTCCAGTCAGTGCATTCAAAACAAGCTTGTAAGGCCTGCTCTGTGTCGTTGGTCCATCTCTTAACAGTCCTTAATACTGGCTTAGTAGTTTTAAGTTTTTGCCTGTAAGTTGGTATAAGATGAACCAGGCAGTGATCAGAGAGTCCTAGAGCTGCTCTGGCCACGGAGCGATATGCATCTTTTATTGTTGTGTAGCAATGGTCCAGAATGTTATTGTCTCTGGTAGGGCATGTAATGTGCTGTCTGAATTTGGGCAGCTCATGTGTGAGTTTTGCCTGGTTAAAGTCCCCAAGAATTATAAAAACAGAGTCTGGGTGTTTTTGTTCTGTCTCTGTGATTAAATCAGCCAGCAGTGAAAGAGCAGTACTCACGGTCGCGTGCGGTGGGATGTAAACACTGGCCAGGATAAACGAGGAAAACTCCCGCGGCGAGTAGAACGGCTTACAGTTAATGAAAAGCACTTCCACGTCAGGACAGCACATCTTCTTTAACACAGTTACATCCGTACACCACCTCCTGTTAATGTAAAAGCATGTCCCTCCACCGCGCGTTTTCCCCGTTGCCTCCGTGTCGCGATCTGCTCTGTACAGCTGGAAGTCCGGTAGTTGTAATGCGCTGTCCGGAATGGCTTCGTTTAGCCACGTTTCTGTGAAGCACAGCGCAGCAGAGCTGTTAAAGTCCTTATTTATGCGTGTGAGCAGAAGTAATTCCTCCATTTTGTTAGGAAGAGAGCGGAGATTCGCGAGATGAATGCTAGGAAGCGGCATTCTGAAACCGCGCAGTCTGTTTTTGATGAGCGCGCCGGCTCGCTTTCCCCGTCTACGCGTCTTGTAACGTTTCCATAGAGACGCGGCTCCGCCAAGAACAACGCTCTGCAAAACGCCGGAGAAGTCAAGAACCGGCTGGTGATCAATTGGTGTGCACTGCAGAATGTTCAGCAGCTCATCCCTGGTATAACTGATCACGTTGGATGAACACAAAACAGGAAAAACAAACAAAAACATTGCAACAGCTGGAGAGCTTCGCACCGAGGCTGCCATTCTTCGGCGCCTTCCGATGACGTATATTAAATA
This sequence comes from Danio albolineatus, assembly GCA_903798035.1. NCBI lineage: Eukaryota > Metazoa > Chordata > Actinopteri > Cypriniformes > Danionidae > Danio > Danio albolineatus. Next base: position 4,452,634 of record CAIGQQ010033541.1, on the reverse strand, counting down.
ATATATTATTTTATATTATATTAATATATTCATTCATTTTCTTTTCGGCTTAGTCCCTTTATTAATTCACAGCGGAATGAACCGCCAACTTATCCAGCATTTGTTTTACGCAGCGGATGCCCTTCCAGCTGCAACCCATCTCTGGGAAACACACCCATACACGCTCATTCCCACTCATACACTACGGACAATTTACCCAATTCACCTGTACCGCATGTCTTTGGACTTGTGGGGGAAACCGGAGCACCCGGAGGAAACCCACGCGACCACAGGGAGAACATGCAAACTCCACACAGAAATGCCAACTGACCCAGCCGAGGCTCGAACCAGCGACCTTCTTGCTGTGAGGCAAACGTGCTACTCACTACGCCACCGTGGCGCCATATTAATATATTACATTATAAAATTAATATAATATATTATATTAATAATAAGCTTATATTAAAGGCTTTGTGTTTTTTTTTTTTTTTTTTAAGTATGATTTTGACAATAAGCCAATGCTCTGCTTCAGATCCCCATGAGATCCTGGCTCAAAGACGGCACGTCAGACTCATTCACGTGGTTGAGTACTATAGACGGTGGCTTTCAGGTATAGTGTTTGCTCAAGTTCAGTAATATCTGCCATCATGTTTCTCCCCTTGAATAAATAAAAGTGCCTTTGTAGTTTGAATACACAGAAACCAGTGTGGTGCAAATGCGATTCCTCCGACTGAACAGCAGGATTGTGAAACAGAACATCACATTTTCATGCCAGTCAAACAGCCACCAGGGCTTCAATGAAAGAGACATAAAGTTCCTCGCCGACTCAAGAAGACAGAGCTTCTTGGGAACATTACTGGATTGTGAAGTAAGACTTCTGTGGCCATATTACAGTGCAACTACGATGGCTGAGAAAGCTTAAGTTAAGTTTAGTTAAGTTAAGAAACCCCATTTAAATGGAAAAACACAAAACAGCTGAGGAAACATCCGTTTGATAACACACAAATTCTTCCAACACATGCAAACAAAGAAACACACTCTAAATAGCACAGTCCATAACGGAATAGTGACAAATCTGGCTGCGGTTTTTCTGAGAGCAACTCTTGATAACATGACATTTAATTATTTCATTATTTGTGCTATTCGTTAGATTATTAGGGCTAAAATTGTACAAACAAAACATGAACTGTACAATCAAGCTATAAAAAAACAATAAAAACCTCTCAGATCAACACCACTGAGTCTAAACAAGAAGCAGCCAGCTTTGTCACATTTTGGGGTCCCCTGTTATGGTCTGCTTTATTTGCTAGGGCTATGACAATAAACTTGATGCATCACGAATTGAGAAATGACTCTGCATCGATTCTGAAACTGGCTGAATGCATTGCGACTCTCTTGAATCGGGTCTTTGCTTACTTTTCACCACTAGATGACACTGTACGTACGCTTTATAAACAGCCATGCTTTGCTAATCCTTTACCTAAACAACTAGAAATGTAAAACAATTATTAATAAATGTAATAATTTTATGAATATGTTTAAGCGAATTACAAGAGTGTTCATAGTGAGCTGTGTTTTCCTTAATCTTGTCATTTAAAAGCAGTGATGCGAGTATATTTGACCACGTAATAGTGTTCGCTAATGCCGAATTCAGACTGCATGACTTTCAGAGTGGTCGCGTCACAGATGTTTCCACACTGCATGACTATTTGGGTTAGCGTTTTGTCGCTGCTATGTTTGCCTATATCTATGTTACGTATAACTTTTGTTATTAACTACATAATGCGAAGGAAGCATTTAGTGGAGTAGGAAATGTACTTGTTTTGCTATATCTGGGTTTTGATGGGAATTGGCAATTTCTCCTCCACCTTTTTCTTTTTCGACCCAGTTGTGATATTTTGCTCCGATGACACATTACACAGACACAGGTGCTGCTGCCAAATTTACAAATTTGTCCTCCATTTATTGGATTCAAATAGATGAAATAAAGCCCTTTTAACTTCTCCCCTAACCTCCCGCTGGCCTGCAGATACCCACACTAGCGGATGCTGCTCTCTCATTGGCTGTAGGTGATCGCCGATGTTATTTTCAATCAGAACACATTTCACACAGCATGATTTGAATCGCAGACAGGTCCAGATATTTAGCAGGCCAAATATCTCATGGCTATCAGCGATTCTCCCATATCATGTCTTTGATAGTTCACAATGTGTGATACTCACGTGAACGAGCACCAATTTGCCTGTGATTTCAGGCATTTGTCTGCGATTTCTCAATCTGTCGGCGAGTCGAAATCGGGGCAAAAATCATGCAGTCTGAATTTGGCAGTGTGATTAAAATTAGCCTTAAGTGCCACCTGCTGTTGAAAACTGAGCTCAGACTCAATTCCAGAAAGAATTGCGATCAAAAATCTAAGGGTGCTTTTACACTAGCACTTTTGGTCCGCACCCGGGTTCGTTTGACGTCATAGTACGGTACGTTTAGCTAGTGTGAACGCGTCTTATGAACTCGGGTGCGCACCCGTGAACCGTACCCGAGTCCGCCTGGTGGTCTAGGGTACGGTTCATCAGCAAACTATAGTTTTTATAACGTTCATTCGTGTGTGTGTGTGTGTGTGTGTGTGTTTGTATTTGTGTGTGTCTGTCTGAGTATCACGCGCTTACAAGCGCGACTGAGACAGAGCAAAGACAGTGATAATGCTTGTCTCCTCTAAAAACAGCTGGGACATCACGTGATGTTCTGAACGTGTATAATATGTTTGCGGCAGATAGACGCGAGCAATTTTCTGTATATTCTAAAGGTTCAGTAAAAGCGAAACAACCGCGATGTGCTGACGTCTTTCCCGTTTGGCACTTTGCTTTCATGTCCGTCGCCTGGCAACAGACGTACACAAAACATCGGCTTGATGACGCAAGCGTACCGGGGTTCAGAAGGAAAAAAGACAGTGTGAACACAAACCAACCAAGCGGGTGGCAAGGGGGGACAATCGAACTTGGGTACGGTCCAGGCAATTGAACCAAGTGTAAAAGCACCCTAAGAATCGATCGCTCGATGAATCACTCAACATCGATTTATCGTCCCAGCCTTAGTAATTCCAGCATGTTTCTATATTTGCATGTTGCGAGAAATCACGTGCTTGTCAAATTTATGTTTTTCTAATGAATTTGTTTTCTTACATTGCAGCGCGTTGTCAAACTAATGAAAATGTTTTTTCAATTTCTTTTGTATTTTTTCTACATACCTGACAAAAGTCTTGTCGTCGATCCCAGTAGTAAGAGCAACAAATAATAACATGTTGATTATTTGGAAAAGTGGCAGAAGGTAGATTTTACTATTCAATAATTTGTTGAACTGCGTCTCAATCATCACAAATACTGCAAAAGACTGCAACCTGCATGGAGCCAACATTCTTATAAGAAATCTGTCAAGTTTGGTGAATGAAAAATCATGGTTTGGGGTCACATTCAGGGGTGTGCGAGAGACCTGCAGAGGGGATGGCAATATCAACAGCCTGAGGTAACAAAACATTTGTGCTGCCCATTACATTACAAACCACAGGAGAAGGCAAATTCTTCAGCAGGATAGCACTCATTCTCTTACTTTAGCCTTCACATCAAAGTTCTTGAAAGCAAAGAACGTCAAGGTACTCCAGGAGTGGCCAGCCCAGTCACCAGAAATGAACATTATTGAGCACGTCTGGGGTAAATTGGAGGCATTGAAGATGAATCCAAAGAATCTTGATGAACTCTGGGAGTCCCGCAAGAGCGCTTTCTTTACCATTCCAGATGACTTTCTTAGTAAGTTATTTGAGTCATTGCAGTGATGTATTGATGCAGTCGTCCAAGCTCATGGGAGTCATACACAATATTAACTCTTCTTCCACTGCACTATGACTTTATATTCTATAATGTACATTATTTCTGTTAAGTGACAAGACTTTGTCTCAGCAAAGTCAGACCTTATTGTCCTAATTTAATAATTACAAATCAAGGCATGATCATTTTATATTTTGTTAAAATAGGTGTAATCTAGAGACCTTTGACTTTCATATAAGCAACTTCTGATACCAAATGATCAACTTGAAGTTATTATTTGTTGTTCCTAAAACTTAGGCCATAAGACTTTTGTCAGGTAGTGTATATAAACATGTGTTTTCATGCATATAGAATAGGTATGGTTCACCCAAAAATGAAAATGCTCACAAATTTACTCCACTTGGAGGTGAGTAAATTGTAAGCATTTTCAGTTTTGGGTAAACTGGGTAAAGTTCAATTTGCAGCGTGTTTGAGCTCTCTCAGTCACTGTATGTAACAGATTCGTTTGATGTTTATTTATATTACTGACCCTTACTTAACCTCCTTTCTGTGTGTGTTTAGCCTTCAGGGCCGCTGGATTCAGGCCCTCGGGAGTCTGTCTTTCAGTTTGAGACTGAAGACCTGGAGCTTTTACCAATTAGAGATCTGGCTTTATTTGGCCACAGGGACATGACAGAGGAGTTTTGGTTTACTGTAGGAGACGTGTGCTTCAGCTAAAACACAAACACACTCTCATTTGAGGACTGCTGGACTGAATGCTGAGCTCTAATCCAGTCGCTCTCTGCTGACAAATGCAGAACAACAAGCTAAAGATCAGGACTTACCTTAATTTACAGGGGCCGGATTCATGACAAAAGTCTTAAAGGGAAAGTTAACCCATCACTTACCTTTCTTTGGCTTATCCCCTGCTCTTTGAGGGGTCGCCACAGAGGAATGAACCGCTATTTACTCTGGCATATGTTTTACCAGCTGATGCCCTTCCTGCCACAACCCACTGCAGGGTAACAGCCATAGACTCTCTCATTCACTCACACATGCATACATTATGGCCAGTTTAATTGATCTATTTCAGACTAAAAAAATATCTGTTAGTTAACAGTTTTCGTATTTTGTGATTCACACGTGTTTTCTGTTTATTTATGGTTGTGAATTGCATTATGGAACTGTGTTCTCTGCTCTGTCGATGTTTGATGTTTAAAATTCAACTCTACAGTTTAACAAACTGACTTATTTTAACAATATACAGAGAAATAAGTCTGTAAAAGGACAGAAAATGCAATGGCACTTTATTACAAGGTTTTTTTTACCATAATATACAACATCAACCTAGACAACATATCACTTTACACTACTTAAAATGTTCATAAAAGCCATTTTGTCAAACTTTTCAAGGATAAAACTTGGTGGAAGAAAGCTTAAGCTCCTGTGATGCAATTCAAACGCATAAATAAAAGGGGAAAATAAAAAATATTAACGCGAATCACAAAATACCAAAAAACTCCAGTGCATTTCTTGACTGTGGGGGAAACAGGAGTGGGATAGATGACCCAAACAATTCTGTCAACATTTACTCACTCTCAAGTTGTTCCTACATTTACTCACTCTCAAGTTGTTTCTAGCTGTATGAATTTCGTTCTTCTGCAAATCACAAAACAAGATGAAGTTGCTGAATCTCAAAGACTTCAATAATACTGAAGCATATTATGAAAATCAATGGAGTCTATAGCAACTGTGAGTTTGCTTGCATTCTTCAAACTATCTTCTCATGTGTTCAACAGAAGACCTAAACTTTATTTCACCGTGGTGACCCCTGATAATGACAGGGGAAAAGAAAAGAAAGAGACTGGGTGAGAGTATAATTTAAGAGAGAGTGATGACAAAAAAAATGCAGAAAAGTCATGATCACAAAGTTTCTTTATTCGATATCATTTATGTTAGTCATCTTTGAGACTGAATTTTTAAATTTTGTAAGAAAGTATGGTAATAAGGAGGGGATAATGCTCGTCTAACTGGTTTATCTCTGAGAAAATTAAGCCTGACAGGCCCCTCAGCAGACGGGTGAGTAAAATCAGTCAACTATCCTATTTTAAAGATTTATGCAAATAAAAAACACATGCAGCTGTTTCAATTCATCCATCTTGAGAAAGTTTCATGAATCCGGCCACTGTTCTCTATCTGCTGTGGGAATGGAGATCCCTAATGAAGTTTTCTCCTTCGGTTTACTGTGTACCTTTATAAACTGATTTGTTGTCTGTTCATTTGCAACAGTAATCTGGTGCACAGCTTCTCATAGGGAGTTGTAATGTATTGTTGTAAATTGTTTACAATGCTCGTTTTCTGTTAAATAACTGGTTATTTATATGATGTCATGGTGTTACTCGTCACATTTTAGGAAGTGATTCTCATCAAAATGATCCT
>CAIGQQ010033541.1:4407825-4441422 GCA_903798035.1 Danio albolineatus | reverse complement strand
TGAAATTGTTTGTTTCTTTTTCCGGATTTGCACTGAAGCAGCTGTTTCCTGTGTCTCTGTTTCTTTCAGCCGAGAGCAGACTGGAGGCTGTGAGAGAAGCTTTTAGACATGCCTGGAAGGGTTACAAGGACTTCGCTTGGGGTCACGATGAGCTCAAACCAATCTCTAAATCATACGGAGAGTGGTTTGGACTTGGGCTGACCCTAATTGACGCTCTAGATACCATGTGGATCTTGGGTCTACACGAAGGTAATTTAGCTTGCTAGAAAATGTACATTACAGAAGCCCATGCAGACCAAGATTTTTTCTTCTTGTTCTCTAAAAATCCCAGTTCAAGTCAGTCAGTCAACAAATTGAACAATTGATCAATGATTCAATAATTATTGTATATGCTTCAAAGATAAATGCGATTAAACTTACAATGCAAGTAAATTCTCTACTAATGTTTATATAAAATATATAGTTAAAGGGGATCTATTATGCCCCTTTTTGCAAGATGTAAAATAAGTCTCTGATGTCCCTAGAGTGTGTATAAAAAGATTCAGCTTTGATTAAAATTGTGCAGTTTTGGTAACTATCACTTTAAATTCAACTTATATTGTGCTCTTTTCAAAAGAGTGCGGAGTTACAAACGCCTATACAACACTATAGCAGCAGATTCCAAAAAAGATTAACATTTTCGTTAAAAAAGAACATGTAAAAAGTGGCTCAGAAGACATTTATTGTGCTACACAATTATAATCTTCTTAGTCGCTGACATTATCTTCAGCAGGCACAGTAAAAACTGTAATGGCGTGCGGCTGCTTCTCATTCAGGGCTGTTTATACTAACGAGGGAAAGATTGTTAATAATAGCAAAGAAACATGTCGCTCGTACAGTTTTGAATGGGGAAAAGTGTAACGGACAATATGGTGAATAGAGCCCCGCGTTCTAGCAATAGAGCCAATCATTGATCGCTATAGGTTGACAATTCTCTGAATAGGGACTCAGACCAGTCTTGAGTTTCTGAAAATTTTATGTGGTTCGAACATTTACAAAAGAAACTAAGGAGACAGTTATTATTTTATTTTATTGGTGATTTCTAATATGAAATGTAATTGTTAGCTTGGCAAGCAATTTTAGAGAATTTGATGTTTCTGCATTCAAACAGAATGCCCGATAAACTGCACGAGAGGTGTTTTAAAGATGGCCACTGAGTAAAAATGACTTGCCTTAAAGGGACTTTGCTAATAGGCAGAGCTTTCCTACGTACAAAGGGAGAATGTCAATCAAAGTGTTTCAGACTGTTTTTATGAGTGTGATTAAAAAATAAAAATAAAATAAATAAATAAATATATTAAATTAATTATTACTACTAAAGGTTGGCTATATTTACACTCTGCAACCACAAAACTGTATTTAAACCCCTTACAAATGTGATTTATGCATAATAGGTAACCTTTAGGTGTGAATGATTAAGTATAAGTGATTAAATTCTACATAATTAAAATGTCTTGTTAAATAGGTAAAATAACATGGCTTGATGGATATTATAAATCATGAAAGTGATAATTATGCTTTTAAGGAATCTTTTAATATATAACAATAAGTCTTTTTTTTGAGAAACTGGAACTTACATGTGGCACATTTAGACTGAAGTGTGTACATGATGTGTTAGTTCTAAAAGAACTGTTTTGAAAAAGGTGCAATGTTCAACCTCCAAACTCGCAACATCAATGAGCCAATATTTGTGAGTACTGTATCTCAGACTGCTTGAGATGTTCAAGAAAGCAAAGTTATTCACAAAACCTTTTTTTTTTTTTTTACTGTTTTTAAACTGACTTAAGCTTGACACGGCATCTACATATTGCAACTCTCTGGTGATTTAAAGTGCTTCATTTACCTTTGGACTTGTCCTATGAATAAATGTAAACATATTTTGTTGTCAAGAGTTTGCAGAGGCCAGGGAGTGGGTGGCCAAAGATCTCTCTTTCGATAAGAATGTGGATGTTAATCTGTTCGAGAGCACCATTCGTATCCTGGGTGGCCTACTGAGTACTTACCATCTCACAGGAGACAACCTTTTCCTGGATAAAGCTGTGAGTAAGAAGAGCGTGTTGGAGAAAGTCTTTAAACCTCTCCTCCAGTTGATTTGATGGTGTTTTTATCTCCTGAATAATTTTTCAGAAAGAGATCGGCTTCAGACTGATGCCTGCCTTCAGCACTCCCTCCAAAATCCCCTATTCTGATGTAAATATTGGGAAGGGCACGGCTCATCCCCCGCGATGGACTTCAGACAGCACCGTAGCCGAGGTCACTAGCATTCAGCTGGAGTTCAGAGAGCTCAGCCGACTCACTGGAGACCCCAAATACAAGGTCAAACATAATGAATGGTTTTCTGATCTCATTTTTATTTTTAAAGTTTGTTTTTATTTAGTTTTGTTGTTTCTGTGGTTTCTTTCTGTAGCTGGCTGTGATGGAGGTGATGAAGCAGGTGCACAAACTAGATGGAAAACAAGATGGGCTGGTGCCCATGTTTATCAATACCAACAACGGACTGTTCACCCATCAGGGCATTTACACGCTGGGCGCCAGGGCTGACAGCTACTATGAGTATCTGCTGAAGCAGTGGATACAGGGAGGCAGAATTGAGCAGGAGTGAGTAGAGTCTCTGTGCTGTATGTTTAGACTTTGTAGTTTTGAGTATGTAGATTCTTATGTAAAAAAACAGTTAACACTGGTATTTTGGAAAGTGCATCTATGTATATGTGTGTGTATCTCCTTTGATTAATGATTATATCATTTGGTCATAGTGTGTTGTTGTTGTTATTATTAGTAGTAATAATAATAACAATAATAATAATATAATATAATAAAATAATCTGAATGCATAAGTAAAAAAATAATGATGAATGAAAATAAAAAATATATAATAATATTTAAAATAAAATTGATGTTTTATTTAATTAATTTTTTAATGAAATTGTTTTAGTTTAATTATAATTTTTTTTAAGATGATGATGAAATCACGCACATACAGGTTCATGACCAGTTAGAAATGTATATCTGGTAACTTTTTGAGAACTTTTGCTGAAGTGAATTGAAAAACCCAAAATAAATGCTGTAATGTATATACATATATATATACATATATACACGTTTTTTTTGTATTTATAAAGAGAGATTATAATATTTTTTGTAACTATAATTATCTAATTTGACATAATTATTTTTTTTGACAGACCTGGTTATTTCAATTCGTTGTTGTTGTTGTTTTTGTTAATAATAACAATAATAATAATAATAATCCTTCAATCATAGTAGGAATTAAATGTATTTGTTTTAATCATTTTGCCACTGAAAATTTCTTGTGGTTTTGAAGTTGTTATAGTTTTATTTTATTGGTTATCTAGGTTGGACTAACCCTGCACAGGCTTTCCAAGAGTATGTGTTCCCAGGAATAGTTGAGAATGTTTTGCATAGTTTGGTGTTGCATGTTCAGAGATTTGTCTGTGCTGCCATGTATTCAGATTGTTGGAGGACTACCTGCAGGCTGTGGAAGGAGTGAAGAAGAACCTGCTGAAGAAATCAACACCTCTTGGCCTTACATTTGTAGGAGAGTTGTCCCATGGACACTTCAGTCCCAAAATGGTAAATCTGTTTTCAAAGAATAAAACCCCTGCAGTTAATCTGAGTCAATTTAATTCAACTCAATTCTTTATTTGTATAGCACTTTTACAATGTAGATTGTGTCAAAGTAGCCTCACATGCATTATAATTTTTTTTTTTTAAATGAAACCGTGTCAGTCCAGTTTTCAGTGTTGAAGTTCATTTTAGTTCAGTTCAGTGTGGTTTAATAATCACTGCTGAGAGTCCAAACACTGAAGAGTAATCCATCGATGTGCAGCCCTCGAGTCAAACACCTTATCAAACACCTAATGTGCCCCATCTCTCTCTTTCAGGACCATTTGGTATGTTTCCTGCCTGGCACGTTGGCACTGGGGGTGCATTACGGCCTTCCCGCTGATCATATGGAGCTTGCGAAACAGCTGATAGAGACCTGCTACCAGATGTATGCACAGATGGAGACCGGTCTGAGTCCAGAAATAGCCCATTTCAACATGCATGATGGCAGCACACAGGATGTAGATGTGAAGGTGAGTCAGGGGGACCTTTTTGATGTGTTTACTCTCCGCTGCTGCATGATGTAGGTAAAATTAAACCCCTTTGTGAACTTGTAATGTCTAACAGATTGCAGACCGCCACAATCTTCTGCGTCCAGAAACCGTGGAGAGCCTCTTCTACCTGTACAGATTGACCGGGGATAAGAAATACCAGCAATGGGGCTGGGAGATCCTGCAGAACTTCAACAAGTACACAAGGGTATGTGATGAAACTGTTCTGCTGTCGCCCTTTTTGGTTTTTAGGTCATGCAAAATAGTCGGATAAGATGCTCTGTACTGCATCCAGATTTACATGTGTTCCACTCTGATCAGGATTTCACATTCAAATAAGTGTGTAAGGAGTTGTTGTGTCTTGAAAATAGTTCAAGGTGTACTGTGTTTTGTTTTTAGTTGACCTTAGAAGCAAGGTGTTTGTAATTTAGTAGCTAACAATGACTTCTGTTATTTTGTTTTCACTTTCAGCTTCCTTTAGTCCATAGTGTTGCTATTTGTGAAGTTTATTTATAAACTAGTTTCAAGAGGATCACATGCTTACGATTGCTTGCTGCTGAACCTGCATTATCCAACTTACGATGCATCAATCAGTCGATTCCTAAGCTACTATACATACCCTAGGTTCCATCTTCGTTTTGTTTCCACCCCTACTCCTCCTCCTTTCCTAGATGGGTGGCACGGTGGCCCAGTGCTTAGCACTGTTGCAAAAACGTCTCTGGTTCTAGTCCTTACCAAGCCAGCTGATTTTTCTGTGTGGAGTTTACACGTTCGTTCTCCCCATGCTCACGTGGGTTTCCCCTGGGTCCCCCAGTTTCCTCTCACCGTCCAAAAACATGCAACTAAAGTTAATTGACTGATCCAAATCAACACCATAGACCTGTTCCTAGCAACTGGTTATCTCTTTTTTTAAAGAGCAATCACTATCTGCTCTTTAGCCACTGTGACAGAAGAGTTCTTGAGATCTACCTGAGCTCAAACTCCCCTCTTGCCTTGCAACAGGAGGGAGCCCTGGGCTTGAGGATCTTATGAGCTCAGGGCTCTCTCCCAGAACAGAATGCCAAACAAGCTTTATAATCAATCATCAGCTAAGAGTGAACTCTTGAAGAGAATGAAAAAAGTGATTGCGTTTATTTGTTTATTAATTATTATTATTATTATTATTATTATTATTATTATTATTGTGTTTTGCAATTATGTTTACATTGCAAAAAGGTAATGCAAGTAAATGCTGATCATTTTAAATCCTGGAAAAAAGCTCAGTTTAGAGAAATTGGTCTGCTTTTAACGCTTATAAATGTGAATCCGCATGTTATATTGATTTCTGGAAGATCACGACACTGAATACTTTAGCAATGCCAATGGCATCCAGAAATAAAAAATACTGCATTTTAAAATTTGTGACTATAGAATATGGTTATTTTAAATTGTTTATTTTTAGCTCAGACTTGGTGTTTACTGTTTATTTGATCAAACTAATGGAACCTTCTTGCAAAAAAAATTATGCTAAACATAACATGATCACATGTTTAAAGATGAAACTTATATTAAAATTATTAAAATAAAATTAAGTGTGCCAAAGAATGTAAATCCTGATATACACAGGAGAGTCCAGCGCATGTTAATGACATACCGTGAGTCTCAAACACTATTGTTTCCTCATTCTTATGTCAGTTCTGTCAGTTTAAAATCCAGGTGTAAAAAAGCAAAAACAAAAAAACACCTACTTTTACATTGTACATTGGACCATTACTATGCATCTTCCAGGCTGCATTTGATTGGCCACAACATTTCCTAATGTGATTACAACAGTGATATTTTTTAAAACTATTTTCAAGTTTACTTAAGCCTCCCCTTCAGAAGAGGCATGAAATCTGTTTAAATGTATCTTTTGTTAGTTGATTGTGTATATTGTGAAATTTGCTGGACGAAGCTGAACGAATCAACAAACACACGTAGACCTTATATTGTTATAGTAAACATTTAACAATGCTATATGTGATTATGGCGCCACGGTGGCCTAGTGGGTAGCACGTTCGCCTCACAGCAAGAAGGTCGCTGGTTCGAGCCTCGTGTGGAGTTTGCATGTTCTCCCCGTGGTTGCGTGGGTTTCCTCCGGGTGCTCTGGTTTCCCCCACAAGTCCAAAGACATGCGGTACAGGTGAATTGGGTAGGCTAAATTGTCCGTAGTGTATGAGTATGAATGAGTGTGTGTGGATGTTTCCCAGAGATGGGTTGCGGCTGGAAGGACATCCGATGCGTAAAAAATATGCTGGATAAGTTGGCGGATCATTCCGCTGTGGCGACCCCGGATTAATAAAGGGACTAAGCCGAAAAGAAAATGAATGAATGTATGTGATTATGCATTGTCATATCACACAGTTCTTAAAGATGCAGTATGTAAGTTTGACACCCAGTGGTTGAACTACGTATTGCATTCCTTGATCAAAACAAGCAAGCGCAGGTTGCCAGATTGAGGACCAACAGGAGCCAGTGACTATGGAGCCTAAAGGCTGATATTAGTCGTGTTCTATATTAAAGTAACAGCAATCGATAGAAGGAATATTTTCTAAATTAAAAGGAGTTCTTGTCCTAACCAACATTTCATATTGATGTATTAGAAACGGCTTCTATTTACTGCAGCTAATCAACAGAAAACTGACAATCACTTTATTCAGTGTTAAATGCTAACTATGTGAGTTTGAATGCCATTTTACATGACATTTATTGCCATACTAATGTTTAAGAGGTTTAATTTGTGTTAATTAGATTATAAACCTTCCCATTTCGTGAGTGAGTGCATATTCTCTGCATCTAAATAGCTGTATTTCAGTTTCTGTCAGGTTTGCTTATCACTGCAAATCTTGTCAAGTATTGTGTTGTTAGGACTCAGGGTTACAATGTAACCTGCTCACCTAATGTTTACGTTCGTAATATTTATATCATTTGCTAATTAATCCCCTCATGTGAAACTGGAACATCTCATTTCTTAGTCTGCTACTGTCCACTGGAGGTCGCATTTCGGTCACGAAATGCTTTGAGAGCCTTTCGAAATGAATGAATCAAATGCGCTGTTTTCCATGGCATTGGGCGGGTTAAAAGAACCAAAACAAAGACAGCGTTCTGGCACGTAATGCACATTTTCAAAGCAGAATATCCAACTTCAGCATTGTTTTTCAGTTAAACAAGGATGTTCACTTGGCATGTTTTTTAAATATCTGCAAACATATTATGGTATTTTTATGCTTTAGAAGAGCCAAAAACTTACATACAGCACCTTTAATGTCATTTTTCTGAAGTGAAAGGTGCCAATAAACTTTAAAAACTCATCTGACATTAGAGAGGTTGATGATAATTCCTGGTTCTGTTTTCATATATGTTAAACACTAAATACAACTGTAACTACATCTGTATTTGGCATTTTTGTTAAATATAATTATATAAATATAACACAACTCTGGACATAAAGGTTACATAAACTTACAAAAATGTAATTTAACAAGGAATCTAGTCGGAATCAAACAAAAGTGCTCATACCATAAGTCCAAGGCACTCGAAAGTAAGTCGAAAATGTTTATGATGTTAATAAAGACTTTTTAAAAAAACTTTTTAGGTGTTTTTTTTGTGTTTTGTTTTTTTGAGTGTCTTGGACTTATGATTTTTTGTGTAAGGAATCTACCCAATTTGTTGACTTAAAATGCCTTTTAAACTGTAATTATTGGAGTTTAGAATGATTAATTTTAGAATTAAATTATTTAATTATAGTATTTTAAGATTTTATACAAATTAATATTTTAAAACTGCTTATGCATTCACCATTGAAATTCATGAGTTAAAAAATGTTGAAACCCTGACAAACTGAAAGTGTGCATGTTGTGAGAAACAAAGAGGAGTGTTTTTCACACTGGCCTACAGCCAGACCTTGCTACAGTTATCAGATATGTTGCTACTTGACTTCTCATATTGGCCTTGATTTATGTAAACATTGCCAGATCTGCTTACACTGTCTCTTCTTCACATTTCTGAGCCTCACATTCAGCCTCAATATGTCTGCACAGAAAAACTTACGTTGGTGTCTCCTCACAGGTTCCAACTGGAGGTTATACATCCATAAATAACGTCCGTGACCCTTCCTACACCAGTCCTCGAGACAAGATGGAGAGCTTCTTCCTGGGTGAAACATTGAAATACTTCTACCTGCTGTTTTCAGAAGACCCCAACCTTATCAGCTTAGACAAGTACGTGTTCAACACCGAAGCTCATCCTCTGCCTGTATGGCCACAAACAGAGTGATGGAGCCACAACCAAACACACCTCTCTCAGGGCCGCAAAAAAAGCATTTGATATCCAACCTGCCATCTTTTTTCTAAGCTTTGAACTCTTTTTGTATAGACTCGCTGACCGGTGAAGTAATTCCCAGAGCCATGACACAATTCTGTTTGTAGATATGTCGTTTCAGAGTGATCTGTGTTTCTATTAATAGAGTTTGTGATTCTTTTTTTACTCTATTTATGCTTTTAAGAAGCTGTCGATCAGCTGAAATGGTATGTGCAGTCTCTTAGCTCAAGCACACAGACAAAAACTAAACAAACAAACAAACAAAAAAAAAACACGTTCATACTGTGAAATCTTACAGGGACTGCAAGCACTTTATGGTGTGTTATGGGGGTTTAGTGTGGATGTGTATATTTTTCTTTGAAATAATGAACAACTACTGTTTTTTTTGGTGTTGGTTAAGGGAGACTTTTGATGGTTTAGGCAGCATCTTTGAATGGCCTCTATAGCTTTGTATTTTGCATTCGTTATTTCCTTGTTTTTCCAGGTCATGTCATCGCATATAAGACCGTTTATGGCAAGTTCAGACTGCATGATTTTAGCCCCGATTTTGACTCGCCGACAGGTTTTGAGAAATCACCGACAAATGCCTGAAATCACAGGCAAATCAGTGCTCGTGCACGCCTGTGACAGTCACACAATATGAACTATCAAAGACGCGATCTGAGAGAATCGCAGATGAGTCGCCGATTCCTGGGAGATATTTGGCGTGCTGAATATCTGGAGCTGTCGGCGATTCAAATCATGCTGTGTGAAACGTGTTTTGACTGAAAATAACATCGGCGATCGCCTACAGCCAATGAGAGAGCAGCATTCACTAGCGTGGGTACCTGCAGGCTAGCGGGAGGTTGAAGGAGAAGTTAAAAGCGTAAAAGTAAAAAGTGTTTTCAGTTTATTCGGACCCAAGAAATAGGGGGAAAATTAGTATAAATTTGTAATGAGCTCCCGTGTCTGTTGAGGAGAAATTGCTAATTCCCTTTAAAGCCAGGTGAGCAAATATGCATTTTCTACCCCATTAAAGGCTTCTTTGTCGTTATATAGTCCATAACAAAAGATATACTACGTGTTTTTGGGTGTGAGACGTAGTTTGGACAAAGTTGTCGGCGATTCTTCCTATTTTGAAGTCATGCAGTGGGAAACTCCCTGTCGCCGATCCTTCTTGCAGTGTAAACAAAGCAGCGACAAAACGCTAGCCCAGATAATAATGCGGTGTGAAAACATCTGTGACACAACTACTTTGAAAATCATGCAGTCTGAACTCAGCATTAGAATGTGTTATCACTAGGCCCACACGGAATCTGCGTGCTCAGAATTCCGCAGATTTTTTGCCCATCGTTGATTCTGTTTATTTACTTGATTAAATGTCTGTAAATTTATATTTATTCAGTTTTTAAATTAATTTCAGTAATATTATTGACAAATATGCAAATATTCATGTGATTTATTTACAATACAGTTTGTAAAGTAATATTTTCTGCCTCTTAGTAGATATTTTATATGAGAGGCTTGCTTTGTTTACCAAATAAGTGGATCTAATTGGTTTCGCATTGTAAACATTAAATACAAGTTAAAAAAGGTATTACTTTTTATTTCATATATTAAGGTTTTAGTTATGATACTCACAAAGTCATCCCGCATAAATCCTTAGAAATCCAGCAGAAATAGCAAAAAATGTCGGCAGATTCCGTCTGGCCTTAGATATCACAGATCATTGTATAGTAATTTTATCTTGTGATAAAGAACTTTTTATTTATTAATTTGAAATATTTTGCTATAGTTTTTAGCCTAAATCCCCAACCTTGCTTTGAAGGATTTTACCGCCATTCCTGTGAATAGCAGCAATGTCCGTTTTTTTTTTTCTTTTTTTCTGTGCTGTTAATTAAAGGGTTAATTATTTTAGATATTTCTATTTGGATGTTAAAAGTAGCTAGCAGGGGTTGAAATGAACTATTATTAATATTACAGATTTTATTCACTTAGTTTCCTTTTGTGGTAGAGCTAAGTATTTGAATGGAGCGTTAATCAAGCACAATGTTTGTTTGTTTACTTCTAAATAAGGGTCTATAATACGGCACACGTTCTTATCAAACTCTTTCAGGGGACCTACATCAGATTGACTGTGTCGCTAGTATTTTCTTAAGGTCTTACAACATGTATAATGAGCTTTAGATATGTTATTGGTTGAATACTTTGTAAAATAATTTAAGAGTTAAGAGCTTCGAAAATCCAAATGTTTTCTTACTGGAATGTTTTCAAGCTGTTCATTATATGCTGCTGATTGCGGATCAGTTTGTACTTCAATAGAGTAGAATGTCTTACGATTGCTCATTGGTCAGACTTTACAATGAGGTTCCATTAGTTAATGTGAGTTAAGAACCAACAATTCTTGTACATTTTCATTAATAATAATTCTCCATTCACTAATGTATTATTAAAAACAAGTTGTGTTCATTATGTTAGTTGGTAGTGTACATCTATTCGGTAGGTCTCACAGAATAATGCCAAACAGGCTGTTGTATGAGACTGAAGGGCGTTATTTTGAAAAAAACAACCACCTAGATGTACGTTATATTGCTCTTACTTGGCTACTTGCCACAAAGGTAAGCAATCAGACACAACAGATCGATCCGAGCTGTAAAATTGTACTAACCATTTAATTAAATGTATAGTTGACAGTAAAAATTCAGTCACAAGATGGTGCCAAGAACAGTGGAATGTCAAATAAGTACATAAATATGTATATGAATATACATATATATAATATGTTTATGAATATAAACGGTCAAGTTGATTTAAAGAACTCCAGATGAACTTGTTGATAGTTTCAGCAGTTGTCATCTGGGAATAACATACCTTGGTCAATCACCACATTCCAATCCAGTATTCCAGAGTATAATATGCGGGATCAAGTACATCCAGGAGGTTGTTGTCGCAGAATAAAACCGGACCGGTGTGTAAAAGACTGAAGGGGGCTTTATTCTCTAAAAACAACCATTGAAGATGTTCTTTGTTCTGCTTGTTACAGGGCTACTTGCAACAAAATATAAAGATTAGACACACAACCTTGTTCTGAGCTGTAATAGTTTAAACTAATTCTTGAATTAAACGCAAAGATGAGAGAAATAAAAACTGCTGATGGATTATACACTAACATGCGCATTATTCAGCCACAAGATGGCACCAAAGAGTCAAAAATGGTAAGCTGACAGAAACTAAAGTGACTGAAAAAGCATATGCTAACCTACGCACTATTCATTCACAAGAGGGCGCCAAACAGTCAAAATCTGCAGCGGGACAGATCGCAAATAAAAATAAATGTGGATGTAGATTTATGGATTTGAACATGTTCACTGACAGTCAGGGTGATTCGGAGTACCCGGATGAGCCTGCGTTATTTATCTCAGAATAACATACAGTACCTTGGAATGTTGCGACTGACCAAATAGGAATAACGTTAGTTAATGCATGGTGAGTTAATGACAATGAACTTTATTTTCATCAACTAGCGTTAACAAAGATAGAGTTATCTTAAAAAGAATAAATATTGTTTGTTGTTTGTTCATGTTAGTAACAGGTTCGTAAAGTCATGGAAAATTTGGAATTTTGACATGGCATTTTCCAGGCCTGGAAAAGTTTTGAAAAACAAAAAAACCCCACAAAGTTTTGGAAAAGTCATGGAAAGCAGATATCTTTATACTTGAATATAGGTCATTTACTTCTTTTCTGTACTTGGCCAATCACATAAGGTGCGTCCCAAATCAAATACTTGTGCACTATTCTACGCCATTTTGTAGTAAAAATAGTGTAAGTAGTGCATTCACACTGAAAACTCTAAAAATAGTAAGTGCACTTTAATTACCCGGATGATGCACTTATTCCGTGGGTAAAATGAAGTGTGGAATAATGGACACTTCACGCACTCAACGACCGCAGCTTTGCTCGCGTAGCGGAAAGGGCAGAGCTATCAGGCGCACACGTTGGATAACTTTATTTATTATGGATTGGGAAAGCAAAATTCTCATGAGAGTGATTATAGCGCCTACTGATGGTGAATGCGGTTATACTCACTCTAGGTGTTATTTGGTGTTTTGGTCAGTTATTTCACTAATTTGGCAGCCGTCAAACGTCATCGGGGAAACGGTTTGAACTTCCGCTTAGTAAAAAAGCCATTAGTGTTCCATTTGGGATGACACTGCATACATATACTATACTGTTGAGTGTGTAAGTGCATAAGTACATAGTGTATAGTGTGTCATTTAGGACGAAGCTATACTCTCACATTGTTAGTGCAGTGTAAGCATTATCTAAATTAATTTTACATAGATATAAATTTAAATTGAACCGAAATAGATTTTTGCGTGTTTTATGATATGATGTATTAAAGTTGAACAGTTGAAAATTATTTTTCCTTTCCATGCATATGCAGACGTTGCATGAAACATTAGGTCATGAACATTTGCTTGAAAGTCTTGGAAAAATCATGGAGAAGTCATGGAATTTTGAAAGTAATAATGTGTATGAACCCTGTAGTAAATCCATCGCCTCATGGAACTTTATTGTAAAGTTTGACCTGTTTTTATGAAGGGTTGTTTGTTAAACATCGCACCTGTATTACGTGTTGTATTTGAGAGCGGGTTTTGTTCAGGTAGTGTGCCGAAGTTTATCAAGGGCTGAGCATCGATGTTGTGCTGTGTTGAGCCGTTCTCTTCTCTTCTGTTCCGCGTGTGCCTTTACACACAGAGCAATGACATATGGTGTCTATTTTCGATCCTGAGAATCACGTTTTTATAGTATCTATTTTACTCATCTCATTGCTCTTGTGAAGCTATTTCCAATGTTTTTTTGTGAATAAATACTTTGGTGAATATTTATAATGCGTTGGAGTTGAAGTGTTAAATTGACTTGCTGTCCACATGTCCGTTTCTGGGTTTATTTTTACCCTCATTGTGTGGAAAAAACTAAATATGACTTAAGCAAGTGTACGTGTCTCATATTTAAAATGAAGGGCTTTTCATGCCTCACTCTCTGTTGTTGTGCAAATGTCTCCAATGATCATCTGCTCATTGACAAATGAATCATCTTTGAATCCTTATGATCATTTCCAATCGTTCATACGCTAAATATGTGCCAAGAATGTTAAATAATATAAGACAAATAATGTGTTCTAGTTGCAAATATTTAATAACACATTTAACTCAACTGCTAATGTGCTAATGATGATTTAGACTTAAGAGTGAGCTTGTACATAATGTTTTTGTTTTTTTTGACATTCATTTTGTTTTCAGTTCAGTGGAAAATAAATGGATTTATTCAATATTTTACAAGTTTACAAATGTTGAAATAAATTGTACATAAAAATATCTCATAATGGCTCCTTCCTTGCTGTCTTCACCCATTGAGCAATGATTTCAGCTTCTTTCTTGCGAGCCACAATCACAGACTCAGGATCGGCAGGATTGGACTCCCTGGGAAGAAGGAACGAGAAAGAAAGCACAGTCAAATCTCAAACACAAATATAGCATTTCCAACACCAAATGACACACTAAAGTGAGCACACTCGGGGCTGTCATATTGACTAAAGCCTTCATCCCTTCAAAAGCTCTCAGCGTAAACCCTTAGAAGGGATTATAGCATGAAAATAGGACACTTTCTTAATCTTTTACAGTTCTACACACAAGTTCTTGAAGAGTCGCACCTTAAATCCAGATGATGAGCTCCCTCCGGTATGGTAATTGCAATCAGTGATGGACTGAGTGACTTTCTAATCTGCAGGTGAAAATAATTCCATCATTGTCTCGCAGAAGCACAACACATCACCCTTTGAAGGAACTATAGAAATGCAGCTTTAGATTAAAAAGAAGAACATTAAAAATGAAAGTGCGTCTTACCCCTCCGTTAGCCCAAGGATCCAGATCGCCATTGGAGAAGATGATATTGCTTGCGGTGGAGAGATCTAGAGGAAAACATTTAAATGGATGCCAGATTTAGCTCCAGTCACACTGCAAACATCCGATGAATATGTAAAGGATCAAAGACGAGTGGAACCTGATGCATAATCATGAGGTAAAGCCTTTTCTTATGGTTTTTTTTTTTTTAAGTGACAAACCTAAACACCTTGGCTGTGTTTGACTTGTTTTACACTGTATGCCCTTTCCTCCGTCTTGATTTAGATGTTGCTCATTTTATTATATTTGAGATTATCGTAGTTATATTTTCGCTTGCAAATCTGTTGGATTCTCTGTGTCTACATGTGCAGTTGTGCCGTTCTATGTTTAATAAGTAATATTTCATAGAGTTGAAGTGTAAAGTGGTGATAAATTGAACCAGATCTGCGCTGAGTCATCTTGTATCCTGGTATATGGAGAAGCCTGAAGTGTACATGTGAATAGACGTGCTGCTTTGATTAAAAACAAGACATATACACATTATTGTTGTAATTATTGTAGCGAGTAGGGTGGGGCTGAGAGCAGTATGAAGCTGTGGTCACGCTAGAGTTTGAGCGTGTGAAATTCTGTCGTACGGTGCTGTTATAAGGGGCGGAATTAAACGAGATGATTAGACATTAAAAAAAGTGAACGAATGCTCCATGTTTTTAATTTCTGTCCAAAGAGGTCATGTTTTGGTCTTCGGTTGGTCTCACAAAATCCCATGATGCAATTTTCCCGTCCAGAGTTGGACGGGTATATAACTTGGCTATAGCCAAAACTATACTGTATGGGTCAAAATGATGGATTTTTGATGGATCTTTATGGCAAAAATCATTGGTATATTGAATAAAGATCATGGTCCATTATTGTAAATATCCTACTGTACATATCAATTTAATTCTTTATTAGTAATATGCATTGCTAAGGACTACTTTAAAGGTGATTTTTATTTTATTATTTTATTTTTTTCTTCCCTTTTCCAGAATTTCAAATAGTTGTATGCCACATACTGTCTTCTCTTACCAAGCCATACATCAGTGGAAAACTTATTTGTTCAAATCTTATACGCTTTTATGACTGGTTTTCTGGTTCAGGGTCACATTTAAACTCGTCCACTTCACAAAGCAGAAACAAACTTGAAATGGCAACAGGTTTCCTCCTGAGGAGGCACTCAGGAAAGTGTGTGTGTGTGTGTGTGTGTAAAAGCAAAGTAAAGAATCCCAGCAGAGCTTACCATTGCCCCAGAACTGTGTCTTCAGCCACGCTGGCCGTGGCACAACTCCCCATCTGTTTGAGCAGTATTGCTCCCTCTGCTGCTCGGTGAACGGCATGGCCGGAAACATGTCTGTCACATTGTTGCTCTCAAAGCACATCTCGATCTCAGTGCAGGCCTAAAGTTAAAGACAAAATCATTAGTCCTCCTTTGAAATTTTTGATTGATTTTCCAACTAGCTTTTTTGTCTAAATACTGGTATCTTGCTAAACAACAGGTAAAATATTATGTGCTTTCATTATGGCAAGGACAAAAATGATTAGCTATTAAAAATGAGCTATTTTTACACCTCTTTATAGAAAACTATTTTTAAATCATACAATATGAATAATCTAAATGAAGTAATGCGGGAATTATTCCTGCATTCAAACCCTTAAAGGTTTTTGACTTTATTTTTTATTATTGGTTTATGCCGGGAAGTAAAATAGTTGTTTACAAAATATATTTTTATTCATTCTGCTACATAAAAATGTTAAGCAGCCTTGTTTTTTTTTACTTATGTGTCTTGAAAAAAAGGCTATAAAGTGGTTAAATGGAACAACAGAAGTTAACTGAAACATTAACCATTATCATGGCAAACTCATCTGCTTTGTGGTCTGCATTTGCAGCACTGTTTTGTTTGTACTTGTGCTATTGCACAACTATCTTCTTTTAAAGTTGTGATGTAATTTAAAACTGTTTTCAGGTCAAAGCCTTTACTTGTTTAAAATGACAGTGCACTCTTAACAACAGCTTATTACTCTTATTCATCATATCCATGAATAAATTAGCCATTTCACACAAAAAAATAGCGCTTTTAACTTGTTAACTCCCCCAACCTCCCGCTGGCCTGCAGGTACCCACACTAGCGGATGCTGCTCTCTTATTGGCACTAGGTGATCGCCGATGTTTTTTTCAGTCAAAACTCATTTCACACGGCATGATTTGAATTGCCGACAGCTACAGATATTTAGCACACCAAATATCTCACGGGTGTCAGCGACTCATCTGAGTTTTTTTTCTTTTTCTTTCAGATCATGTCTTTTAATATTTCACACTGTGTGATTGTCACTCGTGTGAATGAGCACCGTTTTGGCTGTAATTTCAGGCATTTGTTGGAGATTTCTCAAAACCTGTCGGCGAGTCAAAATCAGGCTTAAAATCATGCAG
This sequence comes from Danio albolineatus, assembly GCA_903798035.1. Taxonomy (NCBI): domain Eukaryota; kingdom Metazoa; phylum Chordata; class Actinopteri; order Cypriniformes; family Danionidae; genus Danio; species Danio albolineatus. The sequence continues at coordinate 4,424,584 of CAIGQQ010033541.1, read as the reverse complement.
TCGGAACTCGGCATAACAGACACCTCTTCACCATTTGTTTGTTGTCATAGTGATTTCAAAACTTACAGTTGTAGGGGCGTGGTTAAATGTTAACCACGCTCAATGCCTCAGACGGACTAGATAAAAAGGGCAAACAATTTTTCTTTTCTTAACGACATGCACAGATGAACTGTTCACCACTAAACTAGCAGTGTGAGCTAACAAAATCAATATCTAAGTTTTGATTTCATGTCTACTTTAAGAGCTTCAAAATTCATTAAAATGTGTGTCTGTTTGTGGAGATTTCAAGACTTGAGATGTTCTAGTTTTTGTTTGATTTTGTGATTCATGAATAAAATAAGATCTGTGGTAAACAATCGTTTAAATAATTTAGTATTTATGAAATAACAGCATTCTCTCCTGCAATGTTAATTACTGCACACACGTCTGTGCTGAAAAAGCTCATTTTGAAGCAGTTATGTTTTTAGAAATTTACAAATATACTCTAACAAATTCTGGAATCCATCCTCTGATTATGCGACGTCGATTGTAGCATGAATATTACTTGCAGCGAGCACCAAAAACTAATATTGAGGGTTTAGTGAGAAGCAATTTGGGTACCTGATAATCCCATGCATAGCTGTTAAAGCCCAGGCCACAGCCGGTGGGGTCAGCGCACTCCACATAGAGACTGTAGAGGTCATAACATGTCAGCTCTCCGGTGTTATTATACATAATGCCTGTGGGAGAACACAAACATAATACAAAAGATAGATGAGCTTTTCGCCAGAAGGATATATAAAAAAAAAATAACTTGAGCAGTGCCAGTGTTATTTACCAACAGTATCTCTGAGCGCAGACATTAGATCAGTGCCATTCAGCATAATTTCACACGCCACCTGTGAAAATAAAAAAAACAACACTATTTATTTCTTCAAGACAATCACATCAGTTTCATTCCAGCTGTGGGAACTGCACTGGTAAGCGATTTTAAATGAAGCCAGATGGAGTGGATTAGTTTCATTTGCTCTCGGCAAAAGGGAAACGTTTGATTAACACCATTAGGTTTTGCATTACGCAATAAAGCTTTTATTTTTTTTTATGCTACACCCGTCCCAGTTGGTGACGAAGTTGGCTTGGAAATTCGCAAGTCTTAGTACCTTTACAGGAAAAGCTGGCATGCTGCCCATGAAATGAGTGCTGTAGGGATAATCCAACATGGCCATCATGGTGAAGGCGTTACGTAAGAATCCGTTCAGCTGATGAATGTCCTTTGGAGAGGAGGGAGTTTTACACAGAGAGAAGGCAGACTGGATGCGGATGTAGTCTATGCGGTGCAAACGAGTAAAAACGAGGAGGATTAAATTAGTTTTATGGAATTACATCAAGCACATTTTGAGAGAAAAGCTGCTGAATACCTTTCTGTTGCGCCAAAGTGTTTAGCTTCTGGAAAGCTCCTTGCACTGCATCTCTGCAGGCAGGGTTGAACTTCTCAAAGTCCTGAACAAGCAAACAGATGTTTCAGTTACTCCACTTCTATTACTCTTTAAGCAGAAAAGGTTTTAAAGGTGTTTTAAAGTGTAGCTCCTTACAGCAGTTACATCCTGGAAAAACTGCCGAGGGTCTCCGAGACCTGCGGTGGACAGGATGGGGGCGCTAGCGGCTAATGCTCCAGCCACAATATTCGGGTACCTGATTCTCATGTAGACACTCAGCATTCCTCCATAGCTGAAGAACACATTTGATAACATCAACATTAATTTTGAATATTATTATTAAATCATATTAAGTTTATTTTCTTTCCTTAATTTATTTTTATCTTATTATTATTATTATTATTATTAAAATGATTTTGTTAATACTAAAGAAAATGAATGAATGAATGAATGAATGAATACTACTACTAATAATAATACTATTACTACTAAATAATATATTAATGATGATGATGATGATGATATAATGATGATGATAATAATAATAATAATAATATTGTTGCTTATTATTATTATTATTATTATTATTATTATTATTTGTAGTAGTAGTAGTAGTAGTAGTAGTAGTAGGATTGAAACATTTACAATTCCTATAATTAAAATTTTAATATTTATATTATTAATATAATATTTTATAATAAAAAAAATAAAAATACATTAAAAAAAATATTGCTGATAGCTGGTTAGCATAAGGATATTTATGGGTCAAAAGACAAAATTTCCAATACATTTATAATAGAAACAAAAAGCTGTTTGGCTGGTCAGTACAGTATAAAGATGTAAAATAAAAATTTATTTTGGGGCAGAACTTTGATCCTTAAAGTCTTTTTTATTTTGTCATTCTAAATATGTCTGACATTTTATTTATTCTCATTTTATTTTTATTCAGATTTTTATTGATTATTTAGTACTGTATATAAGCCAATAAACTATTCTCACACTGAATAGTGTTTTAACAGCTTAACAATCTATAAATTGTGGTAAGAATGTATGACAGTGACAGTCAATAAACTTTTCCCCTGAATAATAAATACATAAATTACATGACACATTCTATTGTGCAGAGAACAACTTTTAGGCTTTGTTACACTTCTATTGTTAGGATGCTTGAAAACCCCTGTTTCGTCTTTAACCCATATGTATCTATCAGAGGAAAAGTAAATCTAAAGTTCACCTTCCACCAAAGACAATGACGGGACATGTTTGACCTCCCAGCTCTTTCTTCAGCTCTGTGATCATGACGGCATAGTCCGCGAGGGCCTGCTCCACTGTCAACAGCCCCACCTCAGGGATTTTAAAAGAATTCTTCCCAAATGGAAGAGATTTCCCATAGTACCTCTAGAGATTAAAGCAAAGTTTTGAATTAGTGGACGTGATTTACAATGCATTCTACATAAATGCAGTAATAGTGTGAAATATTACTACAATTCAAAATAAAGTTTCTATTTTTATTCCATTTAAATCAGTTCCTTCATGTGTAAGCAAAGCAGAATTTTCAGATGCATTACTCCAATTTTCAGTGTCACAAGATCCTTGAGAAATGACTCTAATATGCTGAACTGGTGCTCAAATATTTAATATGATAAATTTTGAGAACGGGGGCAGCACTGGGGCACAGTGGGTAGCACTGTCACCTCAAAGCAAGAAGGTGGCTGGTTTGAGCCTCAGCTGGGTCAGTTGGCATTTCTGTGTCAAGTTTGCATGTTCTACCCGTGTTCGTGTGGGTTTCCTCCGGGTGCTCTGGTTTTTTCCTACAAGTCTAAACACATGCGCTAAAGGTGAATTGGGTAAGCTAAGTTGTCCGCAGTGTATGTGTGTGTGAATGAGAGTGTGTAGCGTTTCCCTGTGGTGCGTTGCAGCTGGAAGGGCATCTGCTGCTGGATAAGTTGACTAGTCATTCCGCTGTGGTGACCCCAGATTAATAAAGCGACTAAGCCATAAAGAAAATGAATGAATGAATGAATTTTGAGAATGGGTGTAGTAAATAGTTTGTGGAAACTACAGTTAATAGTTTTTATCTTTGCTCTATTGTATTAATCTTTGCTTTTAAATTGTTGATAATATTTAATGCATGATTTCATTCCCCTATAGAATAATCCCAAACAGTCTAAATAATGAACTCTTTCCAAAAAGAGCTATTCAAGATATTTGCTTTTTAAGTTTTATTCATATCGCAGCAGAACAAAATATTGCAATGTCATATTTTTCCAATATTGTACAGCCCTAAAATGTCAATGATAATGGCAAGGACTTTTATTATGTTCTATGTTTTCTCACTTCGACATCAAAAGATATTTTTACATTTTAAAATAAATATTCCTAGATTTTTCTATGTAGGAAAACTTTCACAATACAGTATTTTTTTTATCAAATACATGTATGGTATTGATGAAAAAAGCTTTCAGCTTATTTTTTTCCAAAGCTTGTCCAGTATTGCGTATCATATGTCTACATATGCACTTCATTACTTCCTCCATAGTCATATGATTCACTGTAGTTTCGGGAAACTTACATGTTCAGCAAATATGAGCAGGGCTCCCTGCACTGCTGCCAACTCTACCATGAAGCCTGAATTACGTGCAAACTCACTTATGTCCCCCTCATTGCCCGTGTAGAAAAAAATGGGTCCATAGCCTTTCTTCCAGAACTTATCTGAAACATACAGTGCGCTCAGTAAAGATATAATTTAAAAGTTATGACACATTTAATAAGACTTTTGAGGCATATAAGTTTACCTGTAATAAGGTAGCGCTGATCATATGTGCCATTGCCAAGACTGTTGTAATTGAAGTGGTCTAAAATCTGTTTGAAATACTTTTCCTTGAAATCAGGTGAAAGGTCTCCGTGAGATGTGATCTCATTGCTGAAGTTTTCCTTTTAAAAACAGTCAAACACATATACACTTAATACAAACACTTCAATGAACATGTACACATAGACATCACCTATATACTATATAACTGCAGGCTATCTACTGTATGTAATAACCTAAACTGTTTAAAGCTATTAGTTACTAGTTAATTAATAGAGTTATTAACTAATAACCTTTATCTTTTATAATTTTGATTGTAAAGCATTAATGTGCACCTTTTGTAAAGCAGCTTTGAAACAATAATTATTGTGAAAATCACTATACAAATAGACTTGAATTGAATAAAACACAATTAAATAATGTTCGTAATAAAACAACAGTGACGGCCAGGAAGTGCAGCAGCTACCACTAACTTTACCATTAACTTAAAGTTAATAGCAGAACAACTCACCACAGGACGAGCCTCGGCTTTTCCACGGAGGATCAGCAGCGTGAACCCGAGGAAGAGCCACAGTACAGCCATTCTCACAGAGACCCCATCGGTCAGACCAAGACAGAAATACAGTAGAGCTTGATGAAATCAAAACAGGACAATGACCGTCATGTGATCACATCAGCTGTCATGTGACTAATGTTTATAGACGTGCCGCGTGCCGCCTATAAGCTTTACAGACAGTCGCTTATCTCTGTTGGGTCAAAAGGACGTGTTATTACGCCGTTATAAAGTTCACAACAAGAAAAGATCATTGAGTGATGGACAGAGAAGTTTCGCTGGAGTGAAAGCCAGGAGACATTTCAAAGTAAAAGTCTTCGTGAAAAACAAGCAGCACAAAAGTTTATAAATCCTTGTATTCAATATACTCGAACAATTTAACTACTACATTTTTGATAATGTTTGTTTAATTATTATTATTTTCTATTTGTCTGTGGGGGCATGATCATTATTATTATTATTATTATTATTATTATTGTATTGTTATTGATTATTTTTTCTTTAAGTTTTATTGTTTAATTTAATTCACCTTTCAGAATTTTGCTAAGTAACCTCACTGTTCTAATACTAATTAAGAACAAAATCTAAATCATTATCATTCAAAATGCCAAAAGGTATTTTAGAATACCTAAAATAGAATAAAATACAAGAATTAGTCTGTAAACAAAATGTTAAAATAAAATGAATAAAAGGTTAGAATAAAATGACATGCACACACAAATTTAAATATTGAACTGTTGTACACAACAGTAAAAGCTTTTCAAACGCGGTAATATCGAACCATACATAGTTTTAATGTCTTGCTGTAATTATTTGGCTATTATTAGAGTAATGTGATGGGGGAAAAGCAAAAATAAAACAATTGTTTTAAATATAAAGATTACTTTAATGTATATACGTTTATACACACACACACACACACACACACACACACACACGTATTCTCCTTTACGACACAGCAGTGATAGAACATCATAATAATATATACACGTTTGCAATGTCAAACACCCATGCACATTGCTGTACGGGGTAATGGTTGCATGCAGCTCAGCTTGGTACTGCTGCAGTCGGGCAGCGTCCAGACCTAACAAATGGCTGTCTTTATTTAAAATTAGTCGGACTTTATCATGAAGGCTTGGCTTAACCTCGTTGAAGACGACCATATGGAAGACGACGACGACGACACCGAAGAACGCCAACACAGCGACATTAAAACTATGACGCCATATAAAACTTGTGTTCTTGCTTTGGGTGTAATAACATGCACGCACTGTAGGCTATGTAAAGGGTATTAGCAGTTTGGGATGTACACGTGATGCCAACGTACAAATGACTCGTCTTCTGCGTTTAAGGACTACAAAAATGCTCAGTGGATGCACTAAAAATTTTTTGAAGATAAGCAACTTCTCAACTCTGATATGTTTCTGTGGCGCCATCTGCCGTCCATATATTTGCTGGTAACATTTAACACCGATTATAGGCATGCATGTACTGTAAATGGTCTAGATATCTTCACTTGAAGTATATAATATAAATATATACAACATTGTATATAATGTTAGCCTAATAAGGATTTATGACGTCATCAGCTATAATGGCAAAAAAAAATCACAATTTGACCCCATTTTAAATTATTTTTTATCCCCCAAATTATGGTTTTATATACTTTGAAATCAAAAGTGAAAATTAATAATTTTTTATTATAGGTTAGGATGTGTATTAATGGTTGTTGTTTATGTGTTATTTGCAATATCAGTGCACTGCAGTTTTTGTGAGGGAATATATTGCATCAATAATATTGTTAGTGTAGCAAAAATATTCAAATGTGGTTACCATAACCATGTTTTTTGTTTGTTTGCTTGTTTTGTTTTATTTATAACAAAAAAAGCTTTTTTTTAAAAGGGATACACCCCCCCGCCCCCCTCAAAAAAAACTCTCCATTTATTCCACCTCACATGGTTTCAAACCACGTTTCTTTTTTCTGTTGAACATTTTTAAAAAAGTATTACTAAAAATGCTCCAAACCACTAGCAATTGGCCTATTTTGTTCAGTATAGTACGGTAGGAAAAAATATGGAAGTCAGTAGCAACCAGTTTTCAACCTTCTCCATTATATCTTCTTTTGAAATGAACGGAAGAAAGAAACTGCAGCAGGTTTGGAACAAATGAACACACAATGACAGAACTTCAATGTTGGGGAGTTTTTAGTCACCAAAAAAATATTACATGTTGTCATGAATTATTGATATGTGTTTTTTTTTTTTAATCACAGTAGAGCAACACTGGACTTTCCTCCCTCTGGTCTTTTTTTACTTATTCTCTATTAAAATAAATGTCAGGTGAACACTAAATGCTTCCTGGTCTTGTAATGCTTTTCTATTTCCTTGACTTGCTCAACACCTTCTTATTTAATTGAGCCATAGTGTACGTGCCTCATCTGTGACTCAACAGCTCTCTCTCTCTCTCTCTCTCTTCAGGGAATGCAGGACTTCCTGATGGCACTGAAACTGGGCGGAACCACAGATATGTGTCACACTACAAATATCACTTCCCTAAGAGCCCATGCTTATTTACACCTGTTCAGGAGTTGCTCTGATATCCACAAGCAATCACTTCTAGAAAGCAAATTGAGTTCTTGACTTATTTCTGTTTGTTTGCGTGCAGTGGTAAGTGTCAGTCATTGTATTAGTATACAGGGCTTTCTTTTATTGGTTTTATTGACTTACAAGAACCTGCATAGCTGGTCTCACTTGTATTTGTAACAGCTGTTATTCTTATGTTCATTAGTGACCTAGGTATGATGTTTTGTCAGTACTGCTTGGTGATGATTTATTAACCTCTTTTTGAATCAAATAATGTTTAATTCTTTGTGTTTTGCTCTAGAATCATGCTGTATATCGAGTTGATCAGGCTGTGGGATGAGGCCGTAAAGGCAATAGACATTCGGGACTGGCAGGGAGCTCTCGGTAAACTCAACCAGATCACGGATCATAACTGTCGCACAATGTTTGTGGTTGCATCCACTCACATTGCCCTGGGTCAAGTGGATTTGGCCATTAAGGTACAAACTAAACAAACTGTCATAGAGATGGTTGATGTTTATAACAATAACACAAAATGAATATCTGTTCGTTTTTTTTTTAACTTAAAAATGCAAGACCACCATCTTAAAATTTAAATGGCAGTTTATATGTATAAAGGCCTAGTTTTTAGTGTAAAATATATAATTTTAATTAATAAATGGATGTAAATTTATAAGTTTCAGTTTTTTTTTGTATTTCTGTTATTCTATAAATTTTTTTTACATTTGTTACATTTATTTATTTATTTATTTATTTATTTTATCAGTTGTAGTATTTCTTGTTATTTTTAAATTATTTATTTCATTAGAGGGATAGTTCACCTAAAACTATAAATTCTTATTGTCATTTTACTATACTTGTTCCAAACCTGTTTGAGTTTCTTTCATCTGTCAAACATAAAAGAAGATATTTTGAAGAATGTTGAAAACCGTTGACTTCTGTGATTGTTTGTTTTTCCTACTGTGCAAGTCAATGGTTAAAGGTTTTGTTTGATTAAAAAATCAAAAGAATAAACTTTTTTTTTCTTTTTTTTCTTCTTTTTTTTCTTTCTTTTTTTATAGGAAAAATATAATACGCAGTAATTATTAAACCAGGAATGATATGAGTCGATTTTTACTTTTAATTTTTAAAGTATCATGTATATTTATTTGAGGGTAAAAAAAAAAACGAATTCCAAAAAATACAATTAAAGTGACTCAAAAAATGAAAATAAAGTAATCATTTTTTGATGATTTTTTTTTTTGACAACAAGGCTCTACTTGTTTCAAATCTGTATTGATTAAATTCTTTGTTTAAACACAGAAGATATTTTGGTATAACCAAACAGCTGATGAATATCATTTACTGCCATGGCAGAAAAAACACTGTTCAACAATATTTGTTCAACAGAAGAAAGAAAATCGTAAAGGTTTGGAACAATTGGATGGCGAGTAAAAGACGATGACAAAAGGACAGTATTTTTATTTTGTAGTGACTTATTTTTTTAAAAGTAAAAGCAATCAATAATATTAAAATAGCTCTTTTTTTTTTAATGTTATTTGAATTTTTTGTATTACTGAATTTTGTTTCGTCTTAATGCTAACACAGTTTTTTCAGAGATGAAAATATAGAAAACATGGTCAGGAAAGGAAAGAAAATACATTAAGTACTTAGACACACAAATAGAAAAGAAGAACACAAAAATAGGGGATTAGGTTACAGTATTGTAATATTGCTTATTATGGATAATATATATTTTTAATTATGAGTACTTTCATTGTTATACAAGTTATAATTCTATAAAAATATGGCAATAGTAAAAAAAGTTTTGGTGTAATAATTATTCTGATGTTTTTTTCTTCCTAGAAATATAAATATGTGTATTAGTCAAGATATAAGAAATTTGTTATGTGTCTGACAATATCAAATTATGTATTTCAGGCTCTCGACCAGGTAATCGCTAAGGACTCATGTCTTGCTGTGGGATTTTTTCAGAGGTCTGCCGTTCACATGATGGCAAACAGGTGAGATTTCTCTGTTTTTCCACTGTAGCTTTCCATGAGCAAGTCGGCTATAGTCAGCGTGATGCAACACAAACATTGACCTCTTTTGTATAAAGCTGATGTTCTGGACAGCTGATTCACTTTCATCTGACACTGCCTCTTTGTTCTCTTACTCTCTCGCTGTGTCGGTCTCTTTCTCTTTCTGTCTCTGTCATTTTTTCTAATGCCAGGCTTGAGGAGGCATTGTCTGATTGTATTTGGGCTCAGAAATACATGAGGGAAAACCCTGTCATTGACTACAAGCAGCTGGGTCTTCGCTATAAACTCTACAGCTGGCAGGTCAGAGCATAAGTATACTTCTTCTGTCAAGAGTATATGAGAAATGAGTGTGTTTGTGTTAATTAATTGTGAGTGTTTTTACACAAAAACATTTCTAACTTCCATTTTCTGGAACTATACTGTAGGACTCTACTCTTGTTTATTATATCTGTTTATTTGTTCTGTATTCCGTTAAAGAATTTTTTATATGCTATTATGTTATATTTATTTATTTATTTATTTATTTATTTATTTACCTATTTATTTATTTATTTATTTATTTATTTATTTATTTATTTATTTAAACACATTTATAACACATTTATATTTATAAACACATATTATTTAAACTCCTGTGAAATTAATTTTTTTTTTAAATCAAAAATGGAGAAAATATTTTTATATAACACATTTGTTCTGTAGCCAATTGAATATATGGCGTTTCTTTAGGAGGCTTTTATTATTTAAATAAAAAAATTGGATTGAGAATATTTAAAACTGCTTTTATTCCAGCCAAACTAAAAGAAATAAGACTTTATTCAGAAGAAAAAAATATATAGGAAATACTGTGAAAATGTAATTTCTACTTTAATCATCACTTGGGAAATATTTGAAAAAGAAAAACATTGTGATTTTGTTGCATATGATTCATAAAAATGACTTCAATCTTCTAACACTAGCAATTCCTTTTCTTAAAAAAAACATCTGACCTTCTAAGAGTGAATTTAGTGTGCGTGTTTTAGCACAAAACTTTCCTGACTTGCAATTTATTAAAAGTCAGGAAATTGTTGACATTTTCAATGGAGCCTTGTGTCAACTCTGCCATTAAACATGAACGTCGGTAGAGTTCACCTGCGCTGATAGTCATCACAAGGCCTCTTTGAGAGCTGAGTGAAAAAGCTCATGGTTATGCAATGTCAAATGCCATACTGAAAGAAGATAAGACATATCCAGCATTCCTTGCTTGCCTGGTTAAGCCTGAGCAAACGAATCAACCTTGTATTCCTCAAATGAGCTTTACCTGAAAAGTTTAATTATGTGCACTTGAAAGGTATTATAGAATCACTTTATGAGGTCATTGTTCATTATAATGAATGTGTAGTACAACTATGGTTTACATGAGGTGCTGGAAGAATAATAGAGATAAGGCCTTATTACACATAGGTTGATTGAATAGAGCTAGATGTTCAAGGACATTATTTATTTTAAGGAGTTTAACGGTGCAGCAATAATAATAACACAAAATAATTAACTTAAGTAAATATACTCTCACTGGCCACTTTTTTAGGTACACCTTACTACAGTACTGGGTTCCGTCATGGCATAGATTCAACAAGGTATTGGAAATATTCCTTAGAGTTTTTGGTCCATATTGACATGATAGCATCACGCAGTTTCTGCAGATTTGTCGGCTGCACATCCATGATGTGAATCTCCTCTTCCACCACACCCCAAAGGTATATTGAGGTCTGGTGATTCTGGAGGCCAATTGTGTACAAGAACTCATTGTCATGTTCAAGAAACCGGTCTGAGATGATTCATTTCGGTGATTCGCTTTTGACACGGCACATTATCCTGCTGTAATTAGCCATCAGAAGATGGGTACGCTGTGGTTATAAAGAGTTAGACACGGTCAGCAACAATACTCAGGTTAGCTATGGCGTTGACACGATGCTCAATTGGTACTAACGGGGCCAAAGTGAGCCAAGAAAATATCCCCCACACCAGTACAACACCACCACCAGCCTGAACCATTGATTCAAGGCAGGATGGATCCATGCTTTCATGTTGTTGACACCAAATTCAGACCCTACCATCTGAATGTCGCACCAGATATTGAGGCTCATCGGACCAGGCAACATTTTCCAATCTTCTATTCTCCAATTCTGGTGAATCTGTGCGAATTGTAGCCTTAGTTTCCTGTTCTTAGCTGACAGGAGTTGCACTCGGTTTTGCTTACGTAGCCCATCTGCCTCAAGATTCGATGTCTTGTACGTTCAGAGATGCTCTTCTGCATACTTCGGTTGTAATGAGTGGTTATTTGTAATGAGCGGTTACTGTTGCCTTTTCTATCAGCTCAAACCAGTCTGGCCATTCTCCTCTGACCTTTGGCATCAAGGCATTTGTACCCACAGAACTGTCGCTCACTGGATATTTTCTCTTTTTCAGACTATTCTATGTAAACCATAGAGAGTATTGTGCATGAAAATACCAGTAGATCAGCAGTTTCTGAAATACTCAGAGCAGCCTGTTTGGCACAAACAACCATGCCATGTTCAAAGTCCCTTAAATCACCTTTCTTCCCCATTCTGATGCTCGGTTTGAACTGCAGCAGATCAGCTTACCATGTCTACATGCCTAAATGCATTGATTTGCTGTCATGTGATTGGCTGATTAGAAATTTGCCTTAACCTAATAAAGTGGCCGGATCTGAGTAATATTTGTTTTTAATCTAGCCTTATTCTCAGAAAAGTTGCATTGAGGCATGAAAATATATTTTTAAAAATCTGTGATATTCTAGAATATGTTTATATCTCATTTTTGTCAGTTTTGCGTTTAATGAAAGAATGAATCGATTATATAAAATATTACAATGTTTGATCCTGTGGGGCTTTATTCTGCGATAGCCTCCTGGATCTACTATAACCCAAATGTAATGTGTTTGTAAATGTTGAAATTAACATGATTAATCCATTCTGTAAAAGTCTAGATCATGTTAATAAATACATTAAGTAACATTAACTAATGGAGTCTTAGTGTAAAGTGTGATTAAAATGTTAGCATAGTTCCCATGAAAATATTAATTCAAAATAACTAGCATTTTAATGTAATTAAAAAAAATGAAGCTTTACCTCACAGGGATGAATTACAGAAAACGGCTCATTATAGTATACACTAACTTGCTCATTATTCAGTCACAAGATGTAAAAAAACAGTTGCGTAACAGACAAGTCCATATTTATGTAGACTGTTTTGGTTTCGAACCTATTCACTTATTTTGTGGTTGTTATTTGAAAATAACATACTTTGAAATGTCGTGATTGTCCAGCCATGTAATAACATTACCCAGCAGGCACAGGATGGCAACGTTACGTCAGATTGATGTTGTGCCCCAACGTCATGGGGATGTTGCATTTTGTTTGGAAATGAAAATCCCGTTGATGTCAGAAACCAACATCAGGCTGACATCAATGTCCAACGACCAACTGAAAATCAACCAAATGTCAACGTCTAATGATGTTACAGCTTGACGTTGTGTGGACGTTACCATGACGTCTACCAGATGTTGGATTTTGGTTACCATACCTGACTAATAAATGTCAGTATTTGACATTAATATGACGTTTGTTTAAGATGTTGGCTCAATGTTAGATTTTGGTCACTTTCCAACACAACCTAAAATCAAACCAATATCAACGTAATATGATGTTGTTATTAGATGTCAAAATAACTTTGTCCTTAGACCCTGGCTAGACATTGAATGTTGGCCACCTGACGTTACGACCTAAATCTAACCTGACATTAACATCTTATAACGTTGTGTGCCTGCTGGGTAGTTATTGCAACTAACAGTTAACAACGCAACTACTGTAAGTGTTAACAGAAACTAACAATTAACAACTACTTTTGTCAACACTGACAAAGATGAATAAATGCTGTAAAAATGTTCATCGTTTGTTCGGGTTGTTCAATTGAACATAGTCATAAGGTGTTACCAATTTTTTCCTGAACATTTCTGAATTTGACAAATTATAAGTTCAACAAATCAACAAAAACTTTAAAGAAAAATCTTTTGCAATATATTATACAGCAAATTACACTTTTGATCAATTTAATGTGTTCTTGCTATTTTAATGCGAAACTTAAATTTGACCCCAAATTAATTAGTCTCTTCTAAATCTTAATGGTCGTAATGATATGTCATGTACAATGTGTTCAACTCTTGTCCTCAGTCTGTGTGTGTGCTTGTGTGTTTATTAGGTGCTTTATAATGCAGCAGCCGTTCACTCTAGACTTCAACAATGGGACAAAGCCAGGGACATTTTGCTTGCGGCCTCACAGGAGAGAGGAGCAGGCCGGAGCAACCTGATAGACACGGCCCTAGAGGCTATTTCTGTATGTCTTAGAAACCTTTTGATTGCATTTTGCTGATAAAGTATCACTGAACATTGTACTCACTTAATGATTCTGTCAATGGTATTTCAGAGGAAGGATGTTTCAGAGCCACTCCTGCTCCCAGAGGGTGAAGTGTTTCGTCCCAGGAAACAGGAGGTCGACCAGCTGAAACCGAGGGACTTCTTGGGTGAAGCAAAGGTGATTCAAACCTTCACGCTGTATTGCAGTTTTAATAGCTGTTTGAGTGGGGAAATCGAAATACTAAATGAATCTAAACGCTCAAAATCAAATATTACTGACCAATGAATTAGGACAAACTGATAAGGAAGGGAGTGCACTAAGCAGGTCTTAATGTTTTCAGCTGTCTGGTCTGTCTTTTCCAGTTACATAAAGATATTAGTATTATATATCATCTTCCCATACATTTTTGCTTTCCTAACCAAATCTAAACATCTTCAAAAACAAAGTAGATGTGCTTGAGATGCAAAATGGAATTTAAAACATATAGTTTCATTAGAAATTGAACAAATTTACACGAGTTTAGGCTTTTAACAAGGACAAATATCTGTTTTGCTTAATTTAAGTTCATTTAAGCAAATATTTGTTTTTGTTTAAATCACCAGAAACTTGCTTCCTTCTGAAAATTTTTTACAGAAACAAGATTGGTTATCTCTTGTAACATCCTATGTATTTAAATTCACAATAAAACTTGCAAGCATAAAAATACTAAGAACGGACACTTTCCTTTTATAATGTGATCAGAAAGTATAGTAAAAGCTATTTCCATATTCTGAGATGTTTGAGTTATTTTATTTTATTCATACAAAAAATATACTGAAATATAGTGTTCCCAAGTTATTCATAAAATATTCTTTACATAGATTTTAAATGTACATAAACCACTTTAACATATAGATTTTTACAATCTTAATTTTAGCTCATTTGAATGCTTGTTTGTTTTTTTTTTTTCTCTTCATTTCAGTAAATTTGAAATCACATTGAACTATTTGTGTGATTGCATGTCAAACATTTGAGTTCATATATATACACACAAAAAAATTGGTGGTTCCAACGACCCCAGATTAATAAAGAGACTAAGCCGAAAAGAAAATGAATTAATGAATACACAAAAATCTGCAGTACTACAAGCACTACAACTTGAATCATGTTCTCTGAAACTAAACTCTTATTTCAGGTCATCACTTCCATGATTCCAAATGATGACTTCAGAGGTTTCGACCCTCTCAGACCACAGGTACACATAACACCTATCATGCTACCAGCTTAACATTTTATCCTCCATGTTTCACTGTCTTCTGATTTCTAACTAGACTCCTCTGATTTATGTATCGTTCTGCAGAAACCAGGCTACTATGAGCCAAAAGTAGAAGATGGCCAGTACGTATTCAATATACAGATAATATTAAACTAGACTGTATCAAGACCAGCTTAAAGGGACAGTCCCCTTAAAAATGTCAATTCTGCCATCATTAGCAAGATGCAAATGAAATTTTAGTTCAAATCTTTTCCATCCTGTGCGTAAAATGAGTTTCAGATGTATACAATGTGGTCGATCCACTGGTTTGTCCATTAATGCTATCTCATCATGTCTGTTTTTGTTATAACATGATGTCAAAAACAAAATCACATTACTTTTTTAATGTGCAAACCGGAATGCATTCAGTAAAAGTGTTTTTAGGGTAGTTAATGCACTTTTTTTTAATAAATTGGATAAAAGGTTTCTCCTCAGTTTTTTATGCACATTTTCCAAATTTATATGCATCTTAGTGTTGTCCTTATGCATTTTTAATGCAATATTCTAAAATGCGCATATAAATAGCTTGATGGAAACATAGCTATTTTACTCACCCTCGACTCAAATGCAAATGTGAGGTTTTATTTTTGTTTTGTTTAGCACAAAGGAAGATATTTAAAAAAATAATGAAAACCAGTAAGCATTGACATCCATAGTAACGAATACTATTGTATGGAAGTCAATGGTTACAGGTTTCCAACATTCTTAAAAATATCTTCTCTTTTTTTCAACAAAACCAAAAATCTCAAACTGGTCTTTTTTAGGGTGAGTAAAAGATGGCAGAATACACTAAGACGAGCTGTTTTATTTTATAGCAATGTAATTTTTTTCTAATTAACTTGTGTATTTACTGCTGTGTAGAGACTCTCGTTACATGATAGTGAAGAGTGCGTATGTGGCTAAAGGAGCAGGGGAGCTGACGGTGCCCGCTGGAGCAGAAGTGTTTGTGTACAGCGATGACGACAAAGATGGACTGGCAGTGATCATTTATGATGGAAAGGTGGGATAAAATTTCTTAAAATGGAAAAAAATGACTGGAGATTTGCTATAGAGGAATGTGAAAGAGTCTCACTTTCTAATTATACAAATTGACAAAAGCAGTTTTTACAAAAGCAGAGTGAAAATGTTTGACATAATAAATAAAAGCTTAATATAGAATAACACATATAGCCATTTTCAAATGTGCATTTCATTGAAGCAAGGCTTGCTTACTGCGTCTAAATGGCAATATACTTTAGCATTGTCTGAGACCTTTTGCTTTACTCTGTTTGGAAAGGTGGATTAAAGAAGAACCACTTAGTTTAAATCAATCGCTACATATAGAGCTTTACCTTACATGAGGCTTTCTCCACAGCTTTAACGAACAAACCTTTTTTATTTTTGACCAGATCTGGGATCTAGAAAATCTCTTAGGCTAAAAGTGTGTCTTTTCGACTAAGCCTGGATAAAAGAAATGTAATCTGTAATTTTGTAAAATACTTCAGTATTTAATGTACGTATTAAAGTTTAATGTACTGTTCATATCTTTGCCTTTATTTTTTTCCCCATTTTTATTTGTGTGAGAGGGGGAGGATATGACTGATGGATATTATGTTTTTACTCATAAAATTTGTGTTGTCATGTTCTGCACTAGAAAAAAGTTCAATAAAATATAATAAATATATAT
>CAIGQQ010033541.1:4323255-4407425 GCA_903798035.1 Danio albolineatus | reverse complement strand
ACTTTATGTACACTGGAAGCTTCTGTAGCCAAAGCAAATTCCTTGTGTGTGAAGCACATATGGCAATAAAACTGATTCTGATTCTGAAAACTGAATGGACACTGGATTTTAGAAATTCTTTAAAATATCATAATTTTGGTTCAACAGAAGAAAGAAACTCAAAGAACTTTGGAACAAGTGGTGAGTGACAGAATGTTCATTTTTGGATGGACTATCCCTTTTTTTAGCACACACTCTAAAACATTGTGTAGTGCACTTATGCACATTCATCTTTTCCTGTCTGTCCTTCAGCTGTACTAAAAATAAAAAAGCACAAATGAATGTACCGCATGTTTCACCCTCTCTTCTGTAGAGCTGCACCCCTCCAGTGCTGGAGCTTCCCACACAACTCCTCCAACAACCAGCAGCTCCACCTGCATCCCTCCACAGCAGGTGAGTAATGGAGCACACTTCAAGAGGATGGAGGTATGCTGACCTTGGGGCAGGACAAATCATAAAACTGAAAGAAAAACTACATAAAAACAGCTAAGATTATATCACGCAAAACAACTTTTGTCAGAGATTTCATAGCTTTCCTTCAATTATTAATAGCTTATTTCTTTTGTTTGTGTACATTAAATTTAACATGAACTGATCTGAGGTGTAAAACATGGCTTTTACATTTGTAAGGCCTTTTAATCTGAAATATTTGGTTACATCATTGGCAAGGCTACATAAGGGCCAGAGTGGCACTTGCAAATTCGTATTAATGGCTGGTGTTTCTAATCAAATCAAGTGAAGTTTATTTATAAACTAACTTCGTGAGGATCCCGTGCTTATGATTGCTTGCGGCTGGTCCCGCATTATTCAATTTATGAATCACCAATCAGACGATTCCTTAGCCACTATAAATACCCTAAGTTTTATATTACAGCCATTTTCGTTTTGAAGACCCCCCTCCACCCTTACTCCTCCTCCTTTCTGAGATGGGGGGCGTGGTGGCTCAGTGGTTAGCACTGTTGCCTCACAGCAAGAAAGTCACTGGTTCTTGTCCTTACCAAGCCAGCCAATGTTTCTGTGTGGAGTTTACAGTACATGTTCTTCCTGTGCTCACGTGGGTAGTTAATTAACTAATTCAAATCGAGTCCATAGACATGCTTCTTATAAGTAGTTATCTCTTAAGAGCAATCACTATCTGTTCATTAACTACTACAGGAGGGGAGTTCTCGAGATCTACCTGAGCTCAAACTGCCTTCTCGTCTTGCAAAAGGGGGGTCCCCCGAGATCAAGGATCTTATGAGCTCAGGGCTCTCTCCCGGGAGCTTTAAAAGCTTTATAAATAATCATCAGCTAAGTGTGAACTCTTGAATACTATTTTTGGGGCGAATAATTGTTTTTGAATAGTAGCAAAAAGGACTATAGTAGACTGTAGGACTTTTGAAAGTAAAAGTATCCTGATTGAAAAGCGCTGATCTTTCAGTTGTTCTATCCAATTGTGAATGTATGGATTCAGCTGTAAAACAGAAGTCAGATGGTCTTTACCCATAGTTCCAAACCCATTTTACTCACCTGAAATCCAGTTTCTGTTGTTTGAACTCATCGTCATTGCAGCAAAATTGGATTCCAGCTGTTTTCTAGCACTAAAACCATGTAATGCCACTCACTGAAAGCTCACTTTAGCTCTATACCTCGTGCTATAATGTGTTATGCTCATTTGAATCAAGAACATCTGCTTTAAATACATATATCGATCTACTATGGTTTTCCAATGATTAGTAAAACAAAACGCTACAAAGTGCAAATTGCGCCCAAAAATATTGTATATACTGTTTACTTATTGTCTTTTTCAGCAGTATATATGACTCTAGGCTGTCTGATTAAATGATGCTTAATACATCAAAATTGATGTATTGTGGTGATACATCACATTTTATACAGTTGCAGTTTATTGCTTTATATTTCTCTAATTCACCCTAAAAAATTCGAATGCTATTATTAACTGTGGAAATCTGCGTCCTTATTTTTACCGGATGTGTTGTAAAGTCATGCACTTTTAGCTTGAGAGTGGGCACCGAGGTCCACATTGTTTCACCAAGGTCCTTCGCTGGGTTACATTCTCTGTGCTCATATCTTACATGCTTCTGCAAATTTATTTTATCTCCCTGTCCAATTTGTCCGACCTGAAAGCTAACGTTTCTGACAGTATCATGAACTGTAGATGGAAATAGAAGCAGAGCATGATTAATGCAGCAGTCGTCATGGTTGATCTTTTGTGTGAGATGAGATCTTTTGAATGAGTTTTGTGACTCAGACATGAAGTGGAGTGTTGAGGCAGCAGGCCTTTGATATGGCCTGATTCAGTCAGAAACACACCCAAGGGAACCAAAGAAAGCTGATAAAAATTTGAAGTGGGGACTATTAGAGGCCACTGTCTAGTAGAGAAACACGATTACCTTTTGACGAAACTTCGATATAAATATGCAAATTTTGCACATGACAGGACTTGATAATCGACAAAAAGGAGCTTTGAAATTAGGTTGGGGGGGGGGGATCAATTACTTTCATTTGCTGCCATATGCTTGTATTAGAATTTTAAATTTGCTTGGCTTATGCTATAAAAAAGAAATCAAATTCAGATGTATTTCTCAGTTGTCTCTGCTGTAACCTCGGATGTGACCCCTATTTTTCAGAGCCAAAGTTCACCCCAGGAATCAGGATCAGTAGTAGTTAAGGTGCACTACACTTACACTATGGCTCTCCAAGTCCCTGCAGAAACTCCTTTCCGGGATCTGCAAGAGAAAATCGCTCAGAAATTAGGACAGCCTGCAATGAACATTCGCCTCAGGTAATATTGCAGACCTGCAGTCTGGCTGACCTGCTTTTAGTTGCCATCAATTTCCAGCGTTAAAGTATGTTGAAACTCTGGTCACATTTTTCTATTTTAAACCACCGCCCCCACCATGCCCAACGCATATTTCCTGCTCTCGCAGACACAGAAGGCCTGGCACCAGAGTGCTAACACCCCTAAATGGTGATGATGGACTAGATTGCCTGGAGGGTGTTGCTGAATCGGGACGTGCCCAAATCTGGTGTCAGGTAAATGCAGTAATTAGCACTGTTTGACTGACAGCACTCAATGAAGTCTTTGATAAGAAACAAGCGATTAATGTATTATTACTGTCCCCAAATGAGACCACTAAAATCTAGTTTTCAAAAAGGTTTCCCAAGCACAATTCTGTTTATAATTAGTTACACCATCTCTCGCCAGTGGTTGAGCTAGTGTTACTGGTCTGTACACTATTCTGGCAGTACCTCGTCAATGTTTACACCATTTAGAACCGAAATGGTTATCCCTGGGTTAATCTAAACCCTAACAAAATATATAACCCTCTGTTAAATAATGCTTCACACTTTCACACTAAGTTCATACTTAATATATTTGAAACCTTTTCTGTCACCATTTGACATTTTCCTCTTCAGACACAGAAATAGCTGTATGCGATTGGCTGTCCATTGCTGAGAATCTAGCCGTAACATTGTAACACCACATCTTTTCAGACTGTTTGACAGACAGGTTTGGTGAAGCTATGTGAGGTTAACAAAGCAAAAATGATGCTAAACCTGCTTTGATGTGGGTTTTCAGAACCACAGGAAATAGGAGGTACTATCTTTTCTTTTAAAATTGTGAAGTGTGAAGCATTTCTTTTTCCTGAGTTAAAAAAACAAAACAAAAGAGTCAACATGAGCTGGATGTTTCAGTTGACTTTACTTCATTATTATTACATTTTCAGTTAAAATGAGATGTATTGAGGGTGAGGTTGGAGATGAGTGGTTGAAGATTTTGTGTTATTACTGCTATTCATGTTAGGAATGTTATTCCAGAATGCTACCCCCCACCCCATCTGCCCCATGGATTAATTTATTAATTAGTGACCCTGGAGTCTGGACCATAAAACCAGTTAGAAATGTCTGAAATTGACAGTTTTCTGAACAAATAAGAATATTGCTAATAATGATATTGAAAATAATAATAAGGATATCTGGTTTGTTAGGTTATGATAATATATGGTCAAGAACTATTTGAAAATCTGAAATCTGAGGGTTCAACAAATTAAAATAAGTAATTAATATTATTTTAAATTAAGAGTGCAAAACATAGATTGTGTATTTCCTTCCTCAATATTCTTTTTTTTTTTTTGACAAAAATATAACGGCAACATTTTAGGGTTGTAAGTCACATTTAATAACCTTAAGAAAGCAATATAAGCTGACAAGATAAATTTGTCAATTAAAATTATTAAAAGAATAATGACCTTGGGTTAAAACGTGTCAAAATACCTTTTGAACTGTTAAATTGTTTAATATTCTGTAAGGGGAATGACAGTCATCACTCTGTCCTGTTATGAATGAATCTGACACTATTTTCAATCAACTTTTTTCCATCTCATCCTAAGAATGAGGACCCTCTGGCCAACAGGACCATTCTCTATCAGATGGTGGCACTGTATGATTACAATGCACAAGGCCCAGAGGATTTGGAATTCAGTGAAGGCGACACAATTGACATTCTCAGTGAAGGTACGCAAACATAGGGGTGTTTTTTTATCATAGCAAAATTTGAATTTGCCTTAAATACCAGTGTTGTTGTAAGAAACCCATTTGTTTTTTATAAATTTTTCCAGTGAACGAGGAGTGGTTAGAAGGGCATGTTGCTGGAAATATCGGCATCTTCCCTCAAAGTTTTGCTCATCGTGACACAGACAGCATCAGTGGGGCATCAACAGATTGACACAGCCTCAACATGTGACTATACAGTATGAGCGTTCACTGAACTTTCTCATACACTATGAGACGTCCATCTGTTAAAAGTAATGACTGTATTTATCATACGTTTTCTCGTTTTTATGCCAAAGTGTGCCTACACTGAATGAACATGATCACAGTAACTTCTAAACTTCAGTTTAGATAAAAAATGAATTCCTCAGTCTCCATATTTTTTCTGTTCAGGTGAGTTTTCCAATTTATTTGTTCCTTGATTTATTTTTCCTTTTGCTTAATGAGATTGCACATCTCTTTAAGTGCTTCAAACAGAAAAATAATATCATTTGGGACTTTAAGCTCTCTGTAATATATTACATACATTAAAATGCCTACTGGAACACCTACTGGATTTCTGTGTACACTGGATGCCAAATGGGAACTCTTGGCTCTCTTTACAGAGTGAGCTCATTTAATATTAATAGAAAAGAGAGAGTTTCAGGTACTTTTTGAGATCACAAAAGAGTGTGGCTGAAGGCCAAACCAGAGTTTTAAATAGCGCTTTATGGAACGCCGGCTCTAGTTTACATCATTACCACCCACCTCTTCTTAACCTGCAGCTGACACGTTATCTATCATATACAAACTGAGCAGCAGAAAGAGAAGATTTAACTTGCATCACACCAATACAGTACACACCGCTGTCAGGTTTTATTTCAGACTTGGTCAGATGTCATAAAATGGCTTTTAAATCAGCCCTGTCCTGTAATGGGAGCTGAATACACCTCAGCGAGGTATATCCGTAATGCAGTGTTTAATGGCGTGTGTGCTCTGTCAGACTGGGCACTGGGGCATGGCACTGCAGCACGCCATCTCTCTGCTCTTTTATATTGCCGTAATTATGGGGTTGGCAGAGCCCAGCGTGACGCACATTTCCCTCAATTCCCATTAAACATCCCACTATTAATCAAAGCCGTACTGCATTCTGACCCAACGTTTACTGAACAGTTCTTCCCCTCCTACTGTCTGTCCCAGATTTGCGCTTGTTGTAGATTGAAATGTTGTGTTGTAAACCATGTTGTATATGTGTCAAAGAGTTATATTGTTTAACATGTTTCAGTGCGAAAACAACCCTCTGTCAGTTTTTTTTATTTTTTATTGGGGGTGTAAGTGAATTGTATTATGGTCTAGTGCAGCCAACGGTGACGATTTAATGGCCTTGACAGCACAACCAGTCATAAATGTTACTTGTTTATTCAGTTCATCACCTGCTCTGCTCTCAAAAGATTATGTGACACTCTTTATCCAGACAGTGGAGCATAAACTGGTCAACTACTGCGGGTGGTGCAGAGGAAAAGCTGGAGTTTGTTTTAAAGGGTTAGTTCACCTGAAAATTAAAATCTTGTCATCATTTGCTCATCCAATTAGTCTTCAGACGCAAAGATTTTTTTAAATTGCATTTAAAGATGAACAGGAACCTTATTTTCCACTGTCATCTGAGGTCATAATGTTATTACGATTTTTACATTAAAAAATCATAACATATCAGTTTTGTTCTGCTTGTTTTAAATCTTTCATTTCAATAATATTTCAAAGTATATAGTGCAGCTGTGTGTAAAATTCTGCATGTGTGATTGACTGCCTGTAGTCCTCATAGATGGATGCTGCTGTAATTTAGGTCAAAAACACTTAAATATTACATACATGTAAAGCAATATGTAATAACAGAAAAAGCAATAGCCACCGCATAATAATAATAATAATAATAATAATAATAATAATAATAATAATCCAAAGACATGTGGTATAGGTGAATTGGGTAAGCTAAATTGTCCGTATGAATGTAAATGAGTGCGTTTGGATGTTTCCCAGTGATGGGTTGAGGCTGGAAGGGTATCCGCTGTGTAAAACATGTGCTGGATAAGTTGCCAGTTCATTCCGCTGTGGCGACCTCAGATTAATAAAGGGACTAAGCCGAAAAGAAAATTAATGAATGAATAATAATAATAACGTTTCCCAGTACTGGATTGTGGCTGGAAGGGCATCCATAGCGTAAGACATATGCCTGGAATAGTTGGTGGTTCATTCCGCTGTGGCCACTGAAATAGAGACGAAGCTGAAGGAAAATGATTGATTGAATGAATAATAATCAGACATTACAGTCCAATTCAATATAATTGACACTGAAACTTTAACTTTTTTATTCTCTGTCTTTCTAAATATCCAGCTTCGCATTGTGCCTCTTTGTTAAAAAAAAGTGAACGAAGGACCAAGTTTTAACTGACATAGCCTGGAACTTCCTTTAAAAATAATGTTCATCCACTTTTCTTAATGTTGGGATCAGAAGGAAAGCAATGCATAGAATGTTTGTCTACAGTTTGGCACTGCACCATGTCTTGTTATCTTTTGAAGCCATGTTTATCCGTTGGTTTTTGCATAGATGTGTGTTTGCCTCTCACTTTCTTCCTGCTGCATGCTTAAATTGGTGGGCGGAGCTTAAAATGCAGCATCAAGCAGGCTCTGATCTGCGGAGGCAGGGTTTAGACATAATAGACTATACCGTAATAGAGTTGTTTTGGCAGATTGTTCTCAATATGAACAGTTTTTAAAAAACAAGAACATGTTTGTTCTAAAATTGTTCTAAAATGCTTATTTCTGATTACAAAAACATAGCTAATTGCAGAAACATAATTCTACTTCAGACATTTCTTTCAAACTTTGAAAAACTACATTTTCAATGTGGTGGAAAAAACTGTTTGCTCTCTGGATTGCCAGATGAAGTGAGGTATGTACATTCTGGCCATTAACTTGTACACAATTATAGCCTATATTACAAAATATATATATTTTTATTAGATATATTTTTAGGGTAATGGCTAGGGCCAGACAGAATCAGCTGATATTTTTTGCTATTTGCTATTGCCATTTGTGGATTTATGGAATGATTTTGGGAGTGTCGTTGCTAAAAATGTACATGAAATAAAAAATAATACCTTTTTAACTTTTATTTAATATTTACAATGCAAATCCAATTAGATCCACATATTTGGTAAACAAAGCAAGCCATTTAATATATCTACTAAAAGACAGAAAGTGCTACTTTACAAACTGTATTGTAAATAAATCATATGAATGCTTTCATATTAGTCATTAATATTTAAATTAAAAACTGACTTAATATAAATTTACACACATTTATACAAAAAAAAGTGATGACTCAGTGATGTGCTGAAAATCTGCTGATTTCTGTATGTACAGATTGCGTGTGGGCCTAGTAATGACTTTTGTATGTGACGCAGACATTCAAAGCTTAATTCTAAAATCTCAATAGAAGATGTCTGTCTCGATACAAACATTTTGAAGCATCAGAGTTTTGGGTAATATGACTTTCAAAGGAAAGGCAGAAATCTCTCAGATTTCATTTAAAAAATACGTCATTTTGTTTTCTGAAGATGAAAAGAACTGTTATGGGTTTGAAAAAAAGAATGAGAGTGAATAAAATTATTATAACTTTTTATTTTAAAAAGAACTAACCTTTTAAATCAAGCTCAAATCATCAATTCCCTAAAACACTCAGACATGATGTCAGTAGGAAATAAAAGACAGGAAAATATATCTGGTATTCCAGCACCTAATTGAATTTCTGGCAGACATTTTTGGAGCCCTTCTGAGTGTATTTGTTAAGGGAGTCTGTAATTATGTGTGACTTACAGCTGAAGTGTGGTCCGCTCTCTTCTGCAATGCATAAAGATCAATGAGCATCTCTATTGTCTCATTTAGGCCCATTAATTGTTCATTAATTTCTGCCATCATGCTCTGATGCCAAGAGCGCTAATTGCAAATTAGCAATGATTTTGACTCTTTTGCTGCAATGTCACTCTCGTTAATCGATGTGTTGAAGACCAGGAAGGACAATGAAGTCTAGTTTAGTTTTATATTCATCTTCATCCTACCCTTTTTAAATCAACTATTAATGCGACCGTAATTTTTTTCAATACGGTGTTTTATCCACAATTATTATCCCGCATTTTTGTTTCATTAGTATTATTACTTCTGTTGCATTTGTTAAATTAGCTTCATTCTATTTTGCGGTAATCTATTCAGCTATGCCCTTTGTGGCTGTCTAAAGCAAGTAAAGAGCACTACATTAAAACTGGATTGGGTCAAAGCACATACACTTGAAAAGGATGAGGTTAAATACAGCAACAGCTTGTCCGTTTGAGTTTATTAATAGCTCTCAGAAAGACTGTAGTCAGTAGTGGACGTCGGCTGACAGGCCTTTCTAATTCCTCTTTATGAGCTTAGAGAATGACACGTGTGTTTTTACTGAGCTTCCACAACAGTCCGGTGTAAAGCCCTGCTGGTTGCCTTTTCAGCACATCACACATTGGCTGAATCAATATAATATAAGGACAATTGCAATTGTTTATACAAAACAGTTCATGGAATACACTGGATGTAGAGTGTGGATTGTGCTGCTTTTCACAACAGATGCGTTATTGAATACGGAGAAAAGAATTCTCACAACACCAACCAGATTAGAGCTGGGTTGGTGATGTGATATCTCTCTCTTTGTCCAGACCCACTGGATTAGAGAGCTTCAGGTATAAATGGAGCACTCCTAAATGAAGCGCGCACACATGCATGCGACCAAACACTGCCCTCATTTCGGAAATCTGTTCAAAACAGCTTCCTCTTCATATTTTCAGCGGAAGGATTGAAATGTTCAAGCTTCTAACATTTCATCTGCACTGATGTAAAGGAATGAAATTGGCAATCAGAATCAAGTTTGCTTTGCATTAGTCATTACTAAAAAATATTTGGGTCACTACTGTTGAGAGTTTTTCCTCCATTTAACTGCAGGCTGGAATGCTTTGTTCTGATTGGTCAGTTGCAGCACTGGGAGGTTGAATATATTCCACTCAGCAACTTTCATTATTAAAGAGACTGTGTGAAAAAAATATTTTGTGTGCATTTGTCATTTTGTCACAGCTTGTAATGATACGAGAATCTTACTAATATCCAATAATGTCTACGAAAGACTGTTTAGATTTTTTTTTTTTAATGTGAAGACCTTAGGAGATTATGTGTGACACATAAAGTCCAATTTATGTCAAAGTTTAATTCAAAGTGTAGTGTAACATGGCTAGATCTACACTTGCAGGCCACTTAATTAGGTACACCTGTCCAACGGCTTATTAACGCACATTCCTAATCAGCCAATCACAAAACAGCAAATCAATGCATTTAGGCATGTAGACATGGTCCAGATGATCTGCTGTAGTTCAAACCGAACATCAGAATAGGAAGAATAGGAAAGAAAGGTGATTTAAGTGACTTTGAGCGTGGCAGGGTTGTTGGTGCCAGACAGGCGGGTCATTTTGTACTATTTGTATTGAGAAGAAAGAGTACACATTTTTTTCTGTTTTAAGTGAACTATGCCTTTCAGTGCAGACTTATGGTGATGCCTAAATGTCTAACATTTGTGTCCAACATGTGTGTCTACAAGTGTCCAGATAAAACTTTAAAAAAAAAAAAATTGAGCAGAAACTTAATGCTAAAATAAAGAGTAATGATTAATTACAACTCAAATCAACATTTCATGCTTTTAGCTAGTTTGAGTTTTGCAAAGAGAGTCTAAATGCACAGATTTTCCTTTCTGGTTATAGTTTTCAGATTTCAACATTTTTTATAGTTGAGATTAAGTGGCTCACTGCATGGCTCACAGTCTTCCACTGTGTTTTCCAATGAGAAACATCATTACAACTTTTACGTTATGTCCCCAAATGTTCTTTGCAAACGCCTTATTTTTCAATTGATTAACGTCAACAGCCTGGCGGGCCTTGAACATTAAAAATAGCTCACGCGCAGGAAGGATGTGCTTTTAGTTCGTCCAAATGCGTTCCTCACAGTTGTTTGTTCCTAAGCAACAGAGGCGCCTCGCGCGTGCGTCATTTCCTCCAGAGCGCCTGTGTTGGTATCTCACTACGGACTCAGTAGTAGCGACAAGAAATCCGAGTGAGACGCACTGACCACGCGCGCTCCTTCTCCCAGCGCCTCTGACAAACTTCAAACCTTTTGTTTTTCTGTTTTCTCCGCGCAGGACGCCTCTCACCACCTGGTTTTCAGCGTGCACCGTGTTACCTAAAGGATTAAAGTCACTATTAAGGACGTCAAATCCTCGCGGGACTTAATTCGGGTTTGTTGTTTGCCTCTGGAAAGAACTTTTGACTTTTGCCCGCTATAAATTTCATTCAAAGTGGTTGCAAACAAATTTCATTAAAAACGAAAAGTTTCGTAACTGTATTGCACTAATTAGTCTCTCGCGCTGTGATCTTGAGCGCGCGCTCGCAAACAAAGACTTGACTCGGCATGGCTGGACTCGCCACGGGTTTAACGCACGAATCGCGATGCATTTCTGTTTTTAGAAAGAGAAAGTGACCGTGCTCTGTTCCTAATGCCTGATGTGAAATCCCCCTGTGGTTTCGAGGTGTCTGAGAATGAGCACGGATCTGGAGCGCGCTTCCCTCAAGTCTGGCGCGAACTCGCTGGGCTCCGGTGGCCGCACGCTCTCCGTTAACGTCAAGAAGTTGCACAACGCGCTCAACGTGCTGCTTAACGACTTCGAGAGGGAGCAGTTTATCCACTGTCTAAACGTTTACCACGCCAAGCGCAATGTCTTCGATCTCGTGCAGACTCTCAAAGTCATTCTCAACACCCCCCACAAGCGCCAACTGTTACCCATGCTGCGCCTGGTCATTCCCCGCTCGGACCAGCTGCTGTTCGACCAGTACACATCAGAAGGGCTTTATCTAAAAACGGATCTGCTGGCAGCGAGTGTCAAACATGAGTGCTCGGAAGACCTCAGTAGCACGAACGCGCACGCGGGAGCTTCCTCGGTGCACTTCGCGCCTCAGTCTGATCAGGCCGGTCCCAGTCACGGCTCTCTGCGCCCAGCTGCGGTTTTCAGCACCTCTGCTGAAGGGACAGCGCCCGCGCTCATGCTGGAGGCGCCGAGCGAAATCCGCCAGGTGACCCTGAAACGGAGCAAGAGTCACGAAGGCCTGGGATTCAGCATTCGGGGTGGGTCGGAGCATGGAGTTGGCATCTATGTGTCGTTGGTGGAGCCCGGGTCGTCCGCTGAGAGAGAGGGGCTGAGAGTTGGAGACCAGATCATGAAAGTCAATAACGTGGTGTTTGATCGAGTCACTCATGGAGAGGCAGTCAAGGTGATGTACATGTGATCTCTGTGTCAGTGTGTGCTTTTGGCAGGGTATTTAAATCTTTCTGATTCTCAGCCTGTTATGTGGAACTGTTAAATCTGAAATTATGCACTGTAAAAACGAATGGGCACCATTTGGAGACACCAGACTGCCAAAAAACTGTGAGCTCATAAAAACCCCACAAGAACAGTTCTCTCAGTTACTGCAAAGACTGTGAATGTTTCCACTAGTAAACCCAATGTAAATGAAGGATTTTGATGCACATTAGAGTCAACTTTTTCAGTCCAAGCCAGTCAATTTCTCCATGATTCATAACAAATGAATCCGATTATGGCATAACTGAATTAATATAAAAGCTTTAGTTGTCATTAAAATAAAGAAATGTCATATTTGAGTAAACTAAACTAAATCATTATATTGTTTGTTTCTTTACAAAATAATGAAGAATTAAAACAGAACTCAAGATAGATAGCTAGCTAGATGGATGGATGGATAGATAATGTAAAACTATTCAGATCAATTAAGTTACAAATAAACTGAGTTTTAAATGACACATATACACCAACTAAAAACAAAACGATGAAGAATTGCATTTATGAATGTAGGTGTGTAAAAATGACAGTGATCAATATATTTACTGTGTGCAGATGCTTTAACAGCCCTACTTTTGTCTTGGTAAAATTATTATGGAAAAATAATATATTTTTTTAATTAATAATGCATTTTATTTTTTGATATAAGAGTTCAACCAGCAACATATAAATGTACTTGGTACACACACTCCTGGTTGATAATCACTGTTCCCAAGAGCCTCAAACTGTGCCTCAAGCATCTTTTTAATTTTTACGGTGGTTTTGCACCAAACAGCCTCATTTGCTTTCCCCCTCCCTCCTCTCATCCTATAAAGTCCGTTACCAGTGTCACAGGCCTGCAGAAAAATCTTTGGCTGCCATCCCAGTCAGAGTTACTGGCTTTAGCAGGGCTAAAATCAATCTTTTATTTATTTTGCCCACTTGATTACACAGTGCTGGGCACTAGCTTTTGGACTCAACCCCAACCTGGACACAAGCACTGAGACTTTTTTTCATTTGCTCCCTTCAAATGCTCCTAAGCTAGATTTAAAAAAAACATGTTTGCTGTCATTCATTGTGTGTTATCAATGTAATTTCAGGAAATTGGGCAATTTACTCACAAAGGACTTGTGTAGCTAGTGCTGGTTTCAGGCATTGTGAACAGAATTTGATGTATTGGTGTTTGATCAAGTGTAGCGTCCGGATAACTCATGCTGAGATTTTCCTGTGATGGAATCTATTATCTTCTCTAATTTTAGTTCTAGATTTGAGAGTTAAATCATAGGTTACATAACAATTGAAGCTTGTACAGTTTGCTGAAGAGCACTGACAGGCAGCCACCTCACTCTTACTTTCCTCTCCTCTTTGCTCGCTCACTCTCTCTCTCTCTTTGACTATTTGTGTGGGCAGATTCATTCTATGTTTGTTTTTTTCTTTTATTTTTTTGAGTGTTCATGTTAGACTGCTGTGGGAAGTGCACAGTTTTTTTTCTTTCCTTTTTTTATCGTCCTTGCTTTGTTGTTCTGCCTGTCGAAATCATGTCGTAATCTTGTTTTTCTGACAGAATTGAATCCACAAGCTAAAAAAAAGTGCAAAGCAAATAACAGTGCGAGTCAGCTAGTTGCATGAAGCTCAGTCTTTTGTGTTTGTACTATTATAGTTTTTGCTTTCTGCCACTCACACGAGTATATCTGTTTCATTAGGTCTTGGTATAAAGGAAGTTCAAAGCCTGATTCCTGTTTGCGAATCTTTGAGTGAGTCAGTCCGTCTTGATTGCAGGTTCCATATGTAGGGATTAAAAGTGATTGACCATGTTTACTTTAAGTACCAGCCTGTGAGCATTTTCTAAATAAAAATGGATGAGCTGAGAGCTGGCTATCTCACATCGGCTGAATAGTTTACTATTAAGGCCAAAGTGAACTGAGCTGATTTGACAGAATCAGAGTAAACACTGGAACTGATGAAAGATGACCTTAGATTTAAGGATAGCTTGTCAATATCACTAAATGGACATGTACATTGATCAATCAGGTAGTATCGCCACATTTTGAGCCAATAACAAAAAGAGTGCGAACACAGTAATAAAGTAGCTTGATAGAATTTAGGTATGGCTGAATCATTTTTCTGATTAATCTGGTGGAAAACTGCAGAGAGGCCTTAAAGTTTCTCTTCTGCTGACAACAGCAAGTTTAAGAGTGTTTATCTACACCATTTTCAACAACAACAACAACAAAACCCTCAAACCTTTTTTTATTCATTTTGGCCTTTCATTCAGGCAAAAAAAAAAAAAAAAAAAACAGGTTTGAGGGTCTGGAAATGCTAACGTTTGAAAACATTTAGATTTATAGTGCAACTTTTAGTAAATCTTACGTTATCATCTCACTGTAAACTACACTCCATGTGCAAAACAAATTGTCACTCACTCTAAAATGTTATTAAACTGACTAGCTTTGATAGTGGTATTAATTTGCAGTGACGTTGTTTCAGTATGCTTCTGTATTTAATTAATTAATTAATTAATTAATTATTATTATTTTTTAAAATTTTGTATTGATGAGTAGGTAGGGCCTAGTGGGTAGCACGTTCGCCTCACAGCAAGAAGGTCTCTGGTTCGATCCCCGGCTGGGCCAGTTGGCATTTCTGTGTGGAGTTTGCATGTTCTCCCCGTGGTTGCGTGGGTTTCTTCCAGGTGCTCCGGTTTCCCACACAGTCCAAAGATATGCGGTACAGGTGAATTGGGTAAGCTAAATTGTCCGTAGTGAATGAGAATGTATGGATGTGTTTCCCAGAGATGGGTTGTGGCTGGAAGGGCATCCGCTTCCCAAAACATGCTGGATAAGTTGGCGGTTCATTCCGCTGTGGCGACCCTGGATTAATAAAGGGACTAAGCCGAAAAGAAAATGAATGAATGAATGAATGAGTAGGTAGGTAGATTAGATAAGATTAGATTAGATTCAACTTTATTGCCATTACACATGTACAAGTACAAAGCAACGAAATGCAGTTTAGGTCTAACCAGAAGTGCAATAGCAGCAAGTGCAGAATACAGGTATAAATTATAAGGTGCAGTTATAGAAAAACTATGGTCATATTTACAGATGGATGTACTATGAACATTATATACAGGTCGCCTACAGGTAGGAGAGTAGGTCTGGTTAAGATCTGACTGTGGTGGTCAATCCATGTTCAAAAATGATGCCTCTTGCTCCCTGAAGCACTCTTGAGCCTGAGGAATTCTGGTATCATCTTGAAATATGCCAATGCCATAAGGATAGAAAAGTTCAATTGATGTAATATTCTGGTCACATACAGTATATGGTCAGTATATTCAGGCAGTCGGCTGACCTCATATTCAGGTACATAATATTGCTGAACCTAGAGCTGACGAAATTCAGCATCCCCTGATCACATCGCTGCACCAACAGGCTTCTATGGTAGGCGCTTGGCATGATGGGAGCATCACTTCATCCGCTTCTCTTCTTACCATGATGCAACCATCACTTTGAAACAGGATAAATCTGGACTCATCACACCACATGACCTTGTACCATTGCTCCAGAGTCTAATCTTTATGCTCCCTAGCAGTTTGAAGGCTTTTTTTCCCGGTTAGCCTCACAGATAAGTGGTTTTCTGAAGGCTACACAGTTGTTTTGTCCTAATCCCTTAAGTTCCCTTTACATTGTGCACGTAAAAGTGCTCTTTCATAGCCATGAGTTCTACTCTTGTTTATTTTACGGTTTGATTTTAGCAGATGTCCAGATTTGTTTCTACCACGTTTCTTCATCAGACCCATTTTTAGTAGTTTCAGCAGTCTCCTTAGATGCTTTCTTTGCTTGATGCATGACAATAATTTGACCCTGCTGAAACAGATTAACATCTTTTTCACAATCACAGGAAGTGTTTTCTTACATATTTGTTTATGTAATTATAAGTTTCTCTTTGCATCGGTTAGGCATGAGCTGGTATAAGACTCTGAAGGTATGACAGTATTTTACGGTATGACGATATTGTAATTACTACTCTAAAATATATTCTTTTTAAATGTGTGGCTAAAAAACAAAACCCTTTCCCCCTTTTAACACAATATATATATTTTATTTTGAGAAACATTTAAAATATTTTGGGGCAGTAAACATGTCAGGCTAAGTAATTCAAGTGAATCATTGATTTATGCTGTCCTCAATTGTTTCAAAAACACAGATTTCTTTATGATTTACACCAAAAAACGTAAATAAAAAATTGTACACATACCTTAGGGAAGGTATAGCAGAAAATTTTGGCGGTATAAAAACCTTGACTTTTCCATACCACGGTATACCTTGAAAACGGTTATCGTCCCATGCCTAGCATCAGTTAGGCTTTCATAACTTATTATCAGCTGAAACATAATCATCCATGTGGTAATTATCCATTGAATGACTACTATTCCAGTATGGAAAATGCAAATAAAAAAGAAAGAAGTGATTTCTAAATTTATGTTCACATGTATTTCATTGCAGACAATACAACAAACACTATTTAATGTGCTCCTCATCTTTTTTACTGTTTGTTTTTTTGTTTTTTAATTTCTTTTCAAAATAAACATATGACAATTTTGGTTCTTTCAACACCTTTTAGAAAGGTTAAAACAGTAAAGCACTTTTGTAATGTTGCCTTTCCTTTTCACAACACTTAAAAAAACATTTAGGAACTGAAGACACCAAGTGATGAAGTGTTTCAGGTGTAATTCTGTCCTATTCTTCCTGCAAATACGTCTTAAGGTGGGCAACAGTTTGGGGTCTTCATTATCACATGTTGTGCTTCAAAATGCAGCACACGTTCTCTATTGGAGGCAGGTTAGGATTGCAGGCAGGCCAGTCAAGTACATGTAATGTGTGCAGAATGTGGTTTTGCACTGTCTTGTTGAAATACACATGGGCGACCCTGGAAAAGAGGGCAGCGTATTGTACTGTATGTACCTTTCAGCATTAATGGTGCCATCGCAGAAGTGCGAGTTACCTTTGCCAAGGGCACTGACACAACCCCATACCATGACAGACCCTGGCTTTTTGGGTTGTTGCTGGTAACAGTCTGGATGATCCTTTTCTTTTTTAGTGAGCGCCGTCTTTTGGATGAGACATTAAACCAAGGTCCTGACTCTCTGTGGTCATTAAAAATCCACCGCATTGGCTTTGTAACTGTCTCTCCATTCACCCTATAGCTGGTGTGTGGTGAGCGCATCTGTGCCATTGTCCTGTGGCTGCCGTCGCATCATCCAAGTGTATGTTGCACCCTAGTGGTGGAGTGGAGAGATACCGCTTGTGGTTGTGAAGCGCTTTGGCTAAACGGCTATAAATACGCTATATAAATACACATATAAATACACATTACTTACTACTTACTCGGAGCCCAGAGAAGTCAATGGCGCTTCTGGACACTGTTAACATAGGGCTTCCTTTTAGCACAGTACAGTTTTCACTGGCATTTGTGGATGTAACTACATATTTTGGTACTTTGCCACAAGGTTTGTAAGTAGTCCTGAGCCCATGCATGTGGTGACCGCATCAAAATAAAATGTAAAATGCTATGAACTAATTGTGAACTGTGATCTGTGACTTCTTAATCATTTGCTAATTGTAGCTGCTTTAAACCTAAAAATCTGCATTTGTTAGCAGTCCCTCGATGGCATGTGGGTGTGAGACTCAGGATTTTTACAACTGATAGGACTAATCACTCTTTTCTACATGGTAAATGTTGATCTTTCTGACTTAAACCCCAACTGTTGTTATCTGAATTCCAGCAGTTTTTCCAGTGTCACTATTCCATGCTAATTGCCGTAGTTCATGCTAAGCTAATAGGGGTGTTCAGAGCCACTCCTGTTGGGATTCCTGCTCTCGTTTATTAATTGGATCCATTCTGCTTCCCATTAGGAGCTGAATAATTCATAAAATCTGTTAATTAAGCAGACAGTGTTTAAGCCGATGAACATGCTCAAAGCCGCCTCAACCATGAGCTTTGATTAGTCCTGACAGAGAGAACTGTGTACAGTGAGGTGTGTCGATGGGTGGATAATGATTAAATTGGCACCAGGGATTCATTTATTTCATTTAATCGCTACGTGATTGCCTTTACATGTACAGGTACTCCAATCTTTAGACTCAATGTAAGTCAACCTAGAGCCTAGCAAAAAAGGAC
Source organism: Danio albolineatus (assembly GCA_903798035.1). Lineage (NCBI taxonomy): Eukaryota > Metazoa > Chordata > Actinopteri > Cypriniformes > Danionidae > Danio > Danio albolineatus. The sequence goes on along the minus strand of CAIGQQ010033541.1, from coordinate 4,389,220 downwards.
CCTCTAATACTTTTAAGTCATCCAAATCTGAATAACCAAAGCTTGATCATTGGCTTTAAAATGATCTGCTGAATAACAGGGGATTTGACAGCGAAGTACAGCAGACAAAGTCACATCGTCTGCTCTCTCTGTCGTAGTCTCACCCCATTGACCTGCCAGTCTCAAGTAATTATTCTCAATGACAAATTGTGCCGGCAATGCAAATAATGGCGGCGCAGCTGCTTGTACTCCTCTGTTTTTCAAGTCTTACTTTGATCCACTATATTTATCTCATTCTTTTTTTGTTGAATTAGCAGCAAGTACTAAAACCTCCCTAGTCTTTTGAACAGCTAACCCAGCAGTACATTACTGCAAAAATACTTTTCCTACTTAGTTTTTGTATAATTTCTAGTCCAAATTAAAATAAAAAACTTAAATCAGGAAGCATGTTCTAAACAAGTAAAACAAACTGCCTTGTTTTCAGAAATATGTCAAAATTATGTGAGCTTTTACATAAAACAAGCAAATAATCTGCCAATGGCGTAAGCAAAACAAATTTGATTTCACTTTGAAATAAGTTCATTTCAGCCGATTCGAATGTTATCACTCAATTAAATTGCCGTTATCAGTTGATATGGGCCAGTAGGGGCCTTCTGTGCCTACTGGTAGGCTTAGAAGGCTGTTATCATCCATCCACATGGTTAATTAGCTTTAGATCACATATGGCTGCGGCCGTAAGTTAACAAGAATTATTTATTAAATTTCCCAATATTGTATTTTATTAACATCTACCTTTACCCCAACCCTAAACCCAACCGTCACAGTAATGTAAAAACAGATCTGGATCTGGAGTCTTCTCTATTAGCCTCGTAAGGCCCAATGTGTGTGTGTGTGTGGTTTTTTTTTTTACATGCATTTTTTCTTTTTCTTTGCTATTTGGGCTTATTGGAACCTAATTAGAATAAAAACCTAAGCATCATCTTTTGATATGATGTACTTTTAGAGAAAAAAAATATGTCTATAAATGGTGAACTCAAGGTCCGAATTTACATAAAACACTTTTTCCTGACTGATTTTTTAATGCATTAATAACACATACACATTTTTTGAAAATGTTTTGTATATAAAAACACTATAAAAATAGTGTTTGGGACATTTCATATTCTGCAAAACAGTTGCAGGATGAAACTGTATGTCTGTAACAAATTATAAAACATTCAAAGTATTTTAAATAGCCACATAGGAGCTAAAATGTGCTGTCCACATATGTGGCCACTAAGCCCTAGGAAGTTAGTATAGCTGATTAACCATGTTGGATGGATAATAACAGCCCCTACTGAAAGGCCCCTACTGGCTTATATCTATCAACTGATAACCACTCTGATAACACCCATTCAATCGAGTGATAACATTCAAAGCACATGTTCATATTAAAAGATTATTTTGCTTGTGTCAAAATTAAGTGTTTTTACCTAAAACAATTTTATTTCTGAAAACAAGACAATATTTTTTTTTAACTTGTTTAGAAAATGCTTCCCGATTTACTTCCTTTTTTCTTTTCTTTCTTTCTTTTTTTCTTTTTTAGATATTTAGATTAGAAACAAGACAAACTCTAAGTAAGAAAAGCATTTTTTGCAGTGTTGCACTCTATATCTGACGGCTCAGGAACAAACAATGTTATTTCCACCATTGTTGACATACACAGGCTATTTTATAACGCGAGTCAGAGATAATGCTGTTATGGGAGTTTGGGGTTATGTAAGTGTCAGAATAATGAAAAGCTGATTTCTGTCCCAGTCCTCAAAGAAAGTGGTGAATGGGCGAGTTTATCAAAGCAAGAGAGATGAGATTGTTTTATCATAGCTTGGAGGAAGAGAGAGAGTGAGAGAAATAGTAAGAGAGGAGGAGCAGAGGTTGATGGGAATGGAGTTTTACACAGTCCATCTGCTGTTCTGTCATGGAGATTTTAAGAGGCCAAGCGGCTGCCGGAAGAACCGTTAGATGTAGAGTCAATTAGACCCTCTCTCAGTTTCAGCTCAGAGGCTTCTAGAAGGACCCACCAGGATGTTACAAAGTGCTTTCCTTCTTGACTGAATCTCACAATAGACCTGCTGCAAGTAAGAATGCATAACTTATTTCTAATGCAAGACTTTGCACTAACATTAAAGCGTCACAGAGGGATTATTTTACATTATTTAATAATGGAAGCTTGTTTTATGGTTCCGCAGGAGAATGGGAATGTCAAAGACGTTTGGGAACATATGTTGAGATCACAGTTGATTCTGCACCAGGGGATTTGAACCTGTTCTTTACAATTACCTTCTTGTGGAGCATGAAGGTTTGTGGTTTGTAGTCATAGACTGCCTGTGCGCACACCTTCAGCTTTTCTGCTGGGTTTGAATGAAGTCGTTGATCATTGCACTTTCTTTTTTCTTTCTTTCAGTGTTTCCGTCTTGTTTGCTCATTTGCGTGTGTGTGTGTGTGTCCCGTCTCTCCTTCTGCCTCCTGTTCTCCCTGGAGAATGACTACATCTCACCCTATTTCACTCAGCACTCACTCAGAATACAAATTTCACCACTCACTTTCTGTCTCATACGTTAAACCTTGTGGTTCATTATTCTCTCATGCAATTTTAAACATGTTTTGGCCAGTCATAGGTGTTGACAGAGTTAGACATCCTTAGCAGATATTGATGACCAGCAATGCCTGTCTCAGTATCTGTCTGTCTGTCTGCTCTATATATCTGTTCGTCTGTCTATCCATCCATACATACATACATACATCCACCAATACATCCATACAAATATACATCTATCCATACATACATACACACTCACACACTTTATTAGATACACCTTACTAGTACCAGGTTGGACCCTCTTTTGCGTTCAGAACTGCCTTAATCATTCATGGCATAGATTCAACAAGGTACTGGAAAAATTCCTGAGAGATTTGGTGCTCTATTGGACTGAGATCTGGTGACTGTGTTGGCCATTTGAGTACAGGAAACTCATTGTCATGTTCAAGAAACTGGTCTGAGATGATTCACACTTTATGACATGGCACGTTATCCTGCTGGAAGTAGCCATCTGTTTCCTGTTCTTAGCTGGCAAGAGTGGCACCTGGTGTGGTCTTCTGCTGCTGTATCCCATCTGCCTCAAAGTTTGACGTGTTATATACAGTTGAAGTAAGAATTATTAGCTCCCCTCTTTATTTAATTTCCCCAATTTTTGTTTAACGTAGAGAAGATTTTTTTCAACACATTTCTAAAGATAATAGTTTAACTAACTCATTTCTAATTTCTGATTTATTTCCTCTTTGCCATGATGACAGTAATTAATATTTACTAGATATTTTTCAAGACACTTCTATACAGCTTAAAGTGACATTTAAAGGCTTAACTATGTTTATTAGGTTAACTGGGCAGGTTAGAGTAATAAGGCAAGTTATTGTATAATGATGGTTTGTTATATAGACAATCGGAAAAAATAGCTTAAAGGGGCTAATAATTTTGATTTTAAAATGGTTCTTAAAAAATCTGTCTACTTTAAATCCCTATAAATTTGTCTCTCTGTCTACTCTTTGTATCTATATATCTGCCTGTCTGTCTGTTTACACTATATTATAACTTTTTATCTGCCTGTCTACTCTGTATATTCATATATCTGCCTGTCTGTCTACTCTATATTTCTGCCTTTTTGTTTGTGTACACCATTTGTCTGTCTGTTTGTCTACCCATCCGTCCATCTACTGTATATATACTGTCTGATTGTTTTGATTGTATAAAAGTCATTTCAGTGATTGCATAACTCTAATACTAGCATTAGTGTTACGGTCATAGAAAACAGTAATAAAGCAAAATCAAGGAGGTGTGTCCAGACTAATGCCTGGTAGCGTAAATGTGGTTTATTTCAATACTGTTTTACAAAGTTGTGTAATTAAAACTGTGGGTGTTTTCAAATAGCTGACTGAGAGGCATTAATCATCCGTAGCCTCTCTGATGAGCTGTCCTGCTCTTTGTCTAAAGCAGTACCCAACAGAGCAATTTTACCTTCTCTCAAAAGAAGCACTTGCATCCAGCTACCGTTCGACCTCTGTCGTGACACGATCTGTCTGTTTAAATTCTTCTCTGTTTATGTTTGCTCCACTTTGATCTCTCTCTATTCAAGCCCCAAAACAGCAATTACCACAGTGTGGAAAGCAGATTTGTACTGATGACTTGGTAAAGTTGTCTACTATTGTTGCCGCCTGCTGGCCTTGACAGATATTAGATCGATATCGCCGCACGTAGACATTGGATTGGAGGTTTCTGAACGTGTCTGACTGCTGCCCTTGGAAATGACATATTCTCCATCTGTACTAAGTGCTTGGCTGTGCATATGCTGCGTTTACTGCACTGAATCATGTCGGTGAATCAACCATGAAGCACGGCATTTCTGGTTTGACAACTCACGGTTACATGCTGCTTGTCGAATCTGAATTAAAACAACTGAGTTTAAGGCATGAAGCTACATTATAAGTGAATTTTTTCGATGCATGTTGCACTTTTTATTTACCCTATTTTACAGCACAAACCGACTCTGTGAATCTATAAAAAACATATTTAAGCCAGCACTTCTTAGAGCATAAAAAGAAGCTCTCAGGCATCTGCTTGAATGAGTATCATTTTTTCTGAATTGAATGTTTGATTCATTTTTTGAGTGGTGAAAGCTGAATGCTTTCATGTATTGCATTTTTTTAAGTGGTGCATTTCAGTGTTAAATTCTCTTGCTGTTTGGGTTGTTATCCAGATTTGGGCCTGTCAGATTGCTTTTGAAAAGCTGAATAAAGAGGCAAGGAAGAAGCTTTCCTGAATTTCCTGACAGTACTGTCAATAAAAAAATGAGTAGAGCTGTAAAAGCATGTCTTATTGGCAGTGTGAATGCACGTGTACTTAGAGACATGGGGAGTTTGTGTTTGGCATTGATTAAGTAGACTTATAGGGGATTAGAACTGTGTAAGTAGATCGAGCTTTAGTTAAACAGTCGGTTAAGGATTTTGTAGCTATTTTGTTGGTAATGCAATGTGTAAAAAGACTGAGCGGTGGATTTACAGACTTTCTCTTGTATGCTACGGCTAACCAAGATGCGTCCTTGAGTGAATTCTAAAGAAAAGTGATCACATTTTCTCCACAAAATATGAAGCTGCACAACCGTTTTCTTCTAAATCAGGGTCATGTGAAACTAAAAAAATGAAGCATTGATGTGGAAAATGTAGATTTGCCTTTAGAGGAAAAATAAAGGTAACTAATGGGCATTTGTTGCAATCGATGCATAATTGCATACAACCAACACCAAATCAAACCCACACTCTAACCTGAACCATATAGTAAGCAGTGTTGGGAGTAATTAGTTACACAGTTGCTAGTTGTAATAAGATTACTTTTCTGCAGTTAATTTAAGGAATTACTTTTAGTTTTTAGATAATTATATTACACTTACTTATAATCATTCATTCATTTTCCTTTGGCTTAGTGCCTTATTTATCAGGGGTCACCACAGCGGAATGAACCGCCAACTATTCCAGCATTTGTTTTACACAGCGGATGCCCTTCCAGCCGCAACCCAGTACTGGGAATTGCTTATAATGTTTTCGCTTAAATATTGTAAATAAATTCAACAGTTCTGTATAAATTAATTCAGAAATGCAGAGTAATTAATGATTCAATTTTTTACAGAAAGATTTCATTTATCAAGATTGAACATGTTTGCGAAACAATGAAATGAGTAAGAAATTTATGTTGTGTCATTATGCTTTGAAATGTTTTGTGTTTTGACACATACAATGTTTATTGTTCTTTTAAGTGTTACATTTTTAATTAAACTAAAATATCATGTTTGACTCAAACCTATAAAATTCAAAGAGTGCTATTTCTATTGTCTGTGCATTCAGAATTTTACGTAGTGCATTTGGATTTTAAGTGTGGAATCGCTTAATAAAATTACTTATTGAGTAAATGTGTTACTGTTCACACATACAGTACCAATAGAAATGTAATTTAAATACAATTTTATTTGGTAATTAGTAATGATTTACTTTTTGAATACCTTACCCAACACTGATTGTTAGTTCATGACATGAATGAATATTATTCAGTATTTAAATGAATAGTCACAGCGTAACGATGACACCTTAAAATTGAGTCCAATCAAAATAAATACAAACAAAACCTTCAAATGAGGGCAATAAAAGTCATCAAACCAACAAAACAGTTACTCTGTGCTTACATTTTCTTGCTAAATCCCAATTAGTCCAATAGGTTGTTTTCAAGGATGTACCGCTGGATCACGTCTCACTATAGTTGTTAATTGTGATATTTAATTCATCTTGTCTCTATCTAACGCCTCTTCTGTCTTTTGAATCTATCAGGTAACGCGTCACAGCGTCAGTACACCGCTTCAATCTTTCGCTTTCACGCTTGTACTTAGTCATTTTAGCGTAAACCTCACATACTGTTGGTTGGTTCCTGTTGGCTGTGCACCTTTTTTACTAACCAAGTTTGTCGACGCCATTATAACGACACAGATTACTGTCTATTCATGCCAGAGTCCTGCGGAAAAAGTGATTGAGGTGTGCTAATTTGTGTGTAACTTCTTTATTTATGATTTGGTTATGGGTGAAACAAAGACCATGCGGGTCAGGTAGTTGAAACGGTAGCCTACAAATAATTAATTAGTTATGAATTGATTGATTATTCATAAGTAATTAATTCACTGCCGCCTATGACGACGATGCCATTGTCCATTGCGATGTTTCACATTAGACATTGTACGATGCCAAATTGGTCGACATCGCCCAACCCTACGGTGTATAATCTTGATTGGTGCTGTCAAACGAATTATCGCAATCAAAAAAAAAATTGTACACATGGATTTACTGAATGAATGTTTATTACATGCTGCCTTTTCAGTTTTCACAAAAATACATAAATAATAATATAGACTTTTTACATCCGCTCTTTTGTATGCTTTCATCTGTCATTTTGTAATGTCTGGAAGATATCTGCGTGCGGAAAAACTATAGTAAGTTATAATAAACATGTTTTTGAACCACAGAGTAAAGTGTATAATGTTTACAACTCTTTTTTTTAATGAATGCAGCAGAATACTCTAGCATAGTAATCTGATAAGCTGTAATAAATACTGTAACGTGTAAACTGTGGTGCATTGCGATGGTGTATAATTATAGCGTAGAGAACTGAAGCCTATTGTTTAACAGTAACAGTTTATTGCTTCAGTTTTGTCATACCAAGCAAATAATTACTACGACCGTTTAATTCAATTAATTGTCTAATAGATCGTATTCTTCCAAACACTATAGTATTTATTTTTTCATGTAGCGTAACAGCTTATACAGTATCCACTGCCTCTGACAGGCGAATATATTTTAGTTCAGTAGAAAAGTTGGCCCTCTTCATGCCCTCTGCCCAACATATGTGGTTATTTTTTTTGTAATTATATCTCCATTGAGATATGCTATAAATCGCAAAAATACAGACTTTCTCCAATGTCTCCCATGCAGTTTTTTACTTCCTGCCCTCCATCTGAATTAACCTATTTACCCAACAACCTGTGCAGTACACAGAGAAAGAAAGAACTTGTATATTTTTGGTAACATTTGTCTTTAAATGTTTGAGGTCAACACAATTGATTTTCAGCAAGGAGACATTAACTTAAAATAGCGGCAGAGCGAATGGCAGTGCATATCTAGAAAGCAATCATTCCCTGTCATTGTGTTTGTGACCTTATGTACAGTATACACTTCACTGCCAGATTTAGAGTTTAGCAGCTTACGTGAGCTCTGCTGAAAAATAATGAACCCTGAAGAAAAGCAGTGGAGAGCGATGAGCTTTTCATCTAAGGCAATAGCTGTTTTTTTCTATTATTCTCCTTTATAAGCGCTGTGCCATTTTTCTTCTGTGCTGTTGTGTGACGGTGCACTGAAAACATCTATAATCAAAATTTATACCGCCGGTAATGGCTCCTATCAGTGTTTTAATGGAGAGTGCGTCTTTTATTTGCTTGTCTTCACACTGCGTTGCCACAGTTAATGGAACAATAAACAAGCAAATTAAAATATTGGCAACCCAGGCGACTCGAATACGCTCCGTGATCCTCAAATCTCTTCTTGAGAGGGGAGTTGGAAATAAACTATTCGTTCTTATTTTCAGACCACACAGTAAATAAGTCCCTGTATGTGTTGTGTTATTAGCTCCTGTTGATCGGGTTTGCAAGATTTGTATTTGCCGTCAGGCTGCTCAATATGAACATAAACTTTCTCTTTGCATGAAAACAACATATTTATATTTATCTCACCTACTTTTGCGGCCGTTGAGTGAGAGATTTTTGTGTTTCCCCAGAGGCATGTATGTTTGACCTTTGCTTTCCTGAATGGGTCATGCAATTTCAACAGTTTCTTGCAAGCCAGGCTCATTGGAATTATGCGCCCAGTGACACATTTTTGAGAACTGAGATTAATGTACCGGGGTCTGTGTTGTCTTGCAGTTTTTGTTTTCACAAATCTGCCGTGTATATTTTTGACAATCTCAAACCCATTACTGGGGCACATTTTCTCATACTTGCCATATCTTTTGAATCTTCAGAGGCAACTGTGTACATTTCTGCGTATGTTAACATCCTTCTTGCACGCATCCCTGAGTTGCATGCAACCCCAGCTTGTCATCATACATAATATATCAGCTTGATATCGACTGATACACACACCCCTTTTCTAAACCCAAACGATAGTGTTTTCAAAATCACTAAACAAGAAAAGAAGAGCCATCGTGGCTTTTTTGGGTTTAGTTTTTCTGGAATCATTCTTCACTGCACTCGAACTCCAGTCTGCTCTACTGTGCGTCCTAAGTCTGACACTGTTTCTTCATTCATTCATTTTCTTGTCGGCTTAGTCCCTTTATTAATCCGGGGTCGCCACAGTGGAATGATCCGCCAACTTATCAAGCATTTGTTTTACGCAGCGGATGCCCTTCCAGCTCTGGGAAACGTCCATACACACTCATTTACACTCATACACTACAGACAATTTAGCCTTCCAAATTCACCTATATCACATGTCCTTGGACTCGAGGGGGAAACCGGAGCACCCGGAGGAAACCCATGCAACCACGGGGAAAACATGCAAACTCCACACAGAAATGCCAACTGACCCAGCCGAGGCTCGAACCAGCAACCTTCTTGCTGTGAGGCGAACGTGCTACTCACTACGCCACCGTGGCGCCCAGCCTGACACTATTCATAGTAAATTACACAACGAACCGGTCATGCTGGAATAAGCTGACCTTTTGGAGGAAAGTATCTCCCTGTCAATGCGACCGACCATATGTAGCCACAAGCTCCTATTTCTCGGTTCTCAAAAATGTATCCCTGGGCACTTTTTTTAATTTATTTTTCGCACAAAATGAGCTCAGATTTACAGAGAATGAGTGACGTATGAAGCGACGAATATTTGACAAATGAGTTGAGCTGGCGAAATGGAACTGAGAGGAAAGAATGAGAACCATCAGCTTGATTTATTAAGAAAGACAGCATGTTTTGAGATTTGCTCTTTTGGCAGGTTTAGTGCATTGATGTCCCTAAAGATCTTTACATAAGATATTTAGTAGCATCAGTGTGTTTTAGAAATAAGCTAATCTGACAATAGGAAAGGCTGAGGCGGATGTTCAAAAAAAGTTCATGTCAAAGAGTGAAGGTTGTCATTACTTGATTTTTTTTTCTTCAGTGGTGTGCTTTAGACCTACTTTCCTTTTACTGTTTAATGGTGTTTCTGGGACTGATGTCTTCAGGGAGAAATGCGCATATTGCGAAGCTTTTACCGGCCTTTCTGGATCCCTGTGGTTTAGGACACTGAAACTGCGATAGAAAACATTCCATTTAATTATTAATCCCCTGTAAAACTGAATTACAATGGTTTTTATGAGATCTGATTTCACTGTGAACTGAAAAGTCAGCTTTAAGATTATGTGTTCCCACTTTAATCACATTATGTATCATAGTAATGACTTTATAGTTATGCTGTATATTGGCTGATTTGCACATTCCATTCAGTCACAGTTGTGAAAGTTCAGATTAAAAAAAATGGACCCACTTTATAACAATGACCTACTTTATAACAGGACAACAGTCAAATTATCATAACATTTTAGGGATACACGTACTTTCTTGTGAAATACATATACATAAAAATAAATATTTGGGGGAAAGCTGTTAATATATATTATTTGTTCATGCTATTTGTATTCATTATTTGATTACTGGTAAGAGAAATCTTATAAATCTGAAGTAATTTCATAACAATATCCTAATTTAACATTTGTAGGAAAAAAATCTTTATAAATTCAATAAACGTGTCTTAGCTGTTTCATTCACATTTTGGAATATTTTTTTAAGTTCTACAGATATTTTTTAGGAGAACCAATTGAAATCTCCTACTTTAAAATCTGCCATTTTCTGCTCATGATACCCTACAATTTTTAAGTCAGTCTCCTGAGCTGTAAAATTTCTTTGTCTAATGTTCCCTTCAAGTTGAAGTTGGAAATTACATAATTATAAGTTCTGTGCACATTAATAACCGAACTCATATTTAGACACAGAAATCTCAGAATTCTAGAGAATATATGAATTTTGTAGTTTGGAAGGACAGTGTCAATATAAACCGTGAGGAAACGCATCTTATTTATGTAAATTATATAATCTATACAGAGATCAGTCAGATGAAAGCAATTATGTATTGAATTACAGCTATAATTTGAATTCAATTGTTTATTTGTAATTACATCATGATAAAATTTAGCAAGTTTTGTCTATGTATGATCTTTTATTATTTTAAATGTATTATATACAAAACCACTGTTAAGTTAATCAGTCATAAAACACGCATTCAGTTTTACCTGACATGGTATCAATGCATAGTATGAGACATAGAAAATAACATTTTAGTATGATTCTGAATTCATTAAGTTTGTTAGATTCTTTAGATCATGCATTTGTATTTCAAATGTATTTGGTTTGTAATTTTCAATATTTGAACTGATACTTCAGCTGAGATTATGCATTTATTTGAGTTATTAGGGGTCAAGCACCGAAGGTGCGTAGGCACCTATTGTATCCATTCCAGTTCTTATTATTCTTCTTCTAGCTTCCTCCTCTTCTTCTTCCGATCTGGGAGTCTATGGCAGCCCAATGAACCGTTTGCGGCATTTGCGTAAACTTCGGCTAATAAAGGACAGTCTGATCTTCTACCACAACAAATTTGACTCTCTAACTTAAACTCTCTGTCGCCACCACTTGTCCAAAGTTTCACTTATGTTTATCATTATAACTTTTGAACCGAACGGGCTACAATTAAAATTCCTCTGATTGCTTGGCAAACTCACCTATGATGTCATTTTCCATCATATAATTTTTTTGCTTTTTCAAATTTTTTGTAAAAAAACCTATTTGAACGAACTCATTCTAGGCCATTTTTCCGTTTTGCACCAAAATTGAATGACATTATCTACAGACCATGCTGACCAGAAATGATTGAATTCAAGTTGATTAAACCAAGCATTTTTGATCAACTTGTGAACAAATTTAACGTAAAGCTTGTGAAAATTGACCGGCTCAAGAGTTATAATACATTCATTAGCCATTATTAATGAAACATACAAATATGGTAATAACTTTTGCTGCATATGCTTAATTTGATGAAATTGGTCTCAGATTATTTCTTGGGTCATGCCAACAACACATACCAATTATGCCATAATCTGCATAATAGGATAGTATTGTTTCTTTTGAGTTATACATATGAATTCAGTGCATTATTAACTGGAGACTTGCTCTGACCGAGTCATTTGGATCAGTGAGTCGAATCAGTAAGTGAGAACTGATGCAGCCAGATTTAGTCCAATTCAGTATAAATGGATCCAGAGGTGGGTAGTTGCAAATTAAATTTACTTTGTAGCATTTACTTGAGTTAAATTGTTATGTAACTTGAACAATTTTTATAGACAAGGCATTACTCTTACTTGTAGGGGTCACAAGACATTTACTGTTACTGATACTGTTACTGTCAAATGGTAATAAAAATGATTCATTTCACTTGTTCATAAATATTGCAAGGCGCTGCGATGGAGGTGTGTTAGGAGAGGTTGCTGTAGAGTTGCGCCATCAAACTGGCATTACAAAATATACATGATTTCCAGCTCTAACCTAAAAAAACACGTAATGGTAAGTGTCAAAATTAATTGTAACCTAACTTTGATAACTAGGGACATTTTTAACTTATTGTAAAATTTTCAAATTAACAAAAGTTACAAATTTCACGCATTTTCCCAAGTGTTTCTTTTATATGCTCTCTTTTGCAAGCAGACAAATATCTCTACAACCCTAAAACACATGTTCATAAACAGATTTATACTAAACATTTTCATAACCGTTTCTCAAAATACAATTCATTCACACAGGTAATTATTAAAGTATAACATTCAAACATTACATATATTAAAAATATCTAGTAACTGTTTATAATATTTTTTAATGAATACTTTACTTTTACTTTACTTTTACTTTTAAGATTGTTGCTTGTATACTTTTACTTGAGTAAAGATTTTGGATACTTTACCCACCTCTGAGGGAATATTTGTTTTGTAAATTAAAACAAACCAGACACCACTTTCTGGAATGGGTGATGATTTCAGTTCAAAATTTCAAGTAACAACATGTTTTACACCATCTATTATTAAAATTATGTTAAAATTATGATATTGTGCTTTGCAGTGCAGCAAAGTAAAAGTTTGCCTGCATATAAAAATACTCATATACAGTAGCTACAGGTATCTGTATGTGTATGAAAGGACAGTAGCAAATTAAATGCATGACAATGATAACTAGCCAAACCTTGGCTACTTTTGGTTGTAAACCTTATGACCATAATTTTAAAGAGCCCATATTATGGGTTTTTGAAAATGAGCTTGCATGTAGTGTGTACCACAGCTCTAAGTGAAGTGAAATGTCCAGCTAAGGCTTAAATCTGAAAGTGCACAGTGTTTAAAACTATTGATTCATCTATAAAAGAGTCGACTCATCGTTCTTCAAATGAATCGTTGTTATAACGAGTCTTTAGCCGTTTCGGCATTACGTGAACACGAAACATAAGCCCCGCCCACTAGCTGCGCACGCAGACTGCGGGAAAGTTGAAACTCCCCGGCCCGCCCACAGACAGGAAGAGAAAGTGGAAGATGACAAGCACTATCGCATTCCGGTTAAATCATGTTACGTCGTGGACGCAGTGCTCTGAAGTGTGAGGGGAAAGTTCTGCTCTTTTCCCTTCCTAAAGATAAAGCTGTGAGAGTCCGTGCGTGAGGCATTTTTGCAAAAATAAACCTCGGCATTAGCCCAGCTTTGTGCTGTGTTCCCTCTAAGGAGTGCTTCTAAAATCTACACTATTACAACGGGGGATTTGCTGCCGGCCGTCGTTAACGGAAAGAGCATGGGGAGCACCGGGACGTTTCCCAGTGGCCTGACGGCTGATCTGCCCTGCCACCGTGAATCTGGCGTGCACCCTCTATCGAACCTCTCCTTCTTTCCCCATTTCAACGTAAGTGTGATTAAAACTGTTGCCTCGCTGTTTTCTCTAGCTTGCAAATTATGTATTTAATTGTGTTTTGAAAACGCGATGCGTGTTGCTTTGTTTATGGATTAAAATGCGTTTGTGAGCTCGTGCTCCTCTGTTGTTTGTCGTTGCTGTGGCCACCATGGGCTGTTCCTACTCACGCGCGGCGGTCATGCGTCATAATGGGTCAGCTTTTGCTGCTCTGTGCATTAATACTGAATGTCTGTCGCTGTTTTTAGTTATGGTTAACAATAGAGTAATATGCTGGGAGATTGAGTTCGGGAGTGAGCTGTCTTAACTTCTGTGAAGCGTGTTTTGGGCGCTGCGATCGGACCAATGTTGGCGACCCGGGGGTTTCACAGACCGTACCAAAACGCTGAGGACCGGGGGGTGGTTTTCCGGGAGAAATAACAAATCGGGAGGGTGTCGTTAGATGGGTCTGAAATACGGGCTACTCCTGGGAAAAACGGGAGTGTTGGCAGGTATGCTCACGTATTCACTGTGCCGTGATGGGCATTCTCTAGCGCTGAGCGCTGTGGACCAATCGCAACAGACTGGGTCATCGACTCATCTGTCCAATCAGCGCAGTTTAGCATCGCGCTAAGGAGTTGTTTGGGAACAAATGAATCGCTGAACGATTCATATGGGAGTCGCTGGAATAATGAGGTAAAAATAAATGCAGATTATAAGACAATGAATGTGTTTTTTGACCTTGCATGCATATCAGCCTGTTGATGAAGACCCCCAAAACCAAAATATGACATTATTTAATGTACAATATGGGCTCTTTAAAGTGCTGCTGCTGCCTTTTACTGTCTGCTTTGATTGTCTGCGACCATAGCAGAAGATTTGCGTTTCTCAGAATGAGTAAGCAGACACATCAATGTTAAAGGCTATGAGGTCGTTGTCTAGTCATCACTCATTATATTCAGGTCACCACAGGTCTCGCATGGCGTCTGCTCGGGTGGCTGGAAAGCAGTGTGGAATAGGACTGTTACCTGTTTGAGAGCTGTGTCTGCTGAGGCTCAGCACAGAAATGTCAGGTGTGTCCTCTGTCTCCGTGATGAAGAGACACTGGCTTATGGTTTATTCACTAAAGCTCTGTCAGACACCCACGTTCTCTCTCTCCTTCCTATCTGCATACATCTGGCTGTTTGTCGCCTTTGACTTTGTTACTTGTTATCTTGCTGAAGCCTGAAGAAGAGTTCAGACCTATTGTGATTGTATTTTAAGAAACAGATCACCCAAAGATTTTAATTTGCTATTAATTTATTTACCCTCATGTCGTACAAAATGTAGGTGACTTTTTCTCTTTCATTAGAGCAGATGTTTATTATGCCACAGGAAGCGTGTGCTCAAATGTTCATTTGCAGAGGCTGTGGATTGAACATGATGTTGTTTTAAATAATTATCAGATTCTTGCACAGATAAATTCATAAAATCTCAATATTTTTGTTGTGCCTTTTATATTGTATGCTGTTAGCTGTTGATTTGCATTTTATGAATCATCAAGGGTCACAGTTTCAGCTAAAACCCTTCTTTAATATTCTGTTGAAGAAAAAAGACAGCTATACGACTTAGTCTGCTTGTGAGTAAATTAACATATTTTAATTTTGAGGTAAACTGACACTCTAAAACAAACCTGCCCTTAGACTGTATTTTCAAGCTGCTTCTGTTATTTTAAACAGAAATAATTTCACTTTAATGTAACTCTTTTATGTTTTAATATATTTTAAAAAGTAATTCAAACATGCAATGACATGTTCTGTTCAGGATTCTAAAATAACTAGAAATATAACCACATGACCATCTTTTTGTAACTCCATCCACTCATGCAGATACAGCTCTAACTTAGAATAGGGAAGGTTAAGATCATGTTCCAATACATTCATTTTCCAACACATTTTAATCTGGAATAAAATCAGACCCAATTTGGTGTCATATTTCACTTCTTTAATTTAAAGGGGTCATGAACTATGTAACCAAAATTCCTATGATTTTTTATTTATTTGTTTATTTATTTATTTATTTATTCATTCATTCATTCATTCATTTGTTTATTTTACACATAAGAGGTCAAAGTAATTTAAAACATCCTAGAAGTTTCATGACTCAAGACTTTCTTGTAACTCTAAAAACAGCCTATATTGAAGGCAGGCTGACAAAATAACAAACTTTGCTATGTTGTACTCTATGAGGTAACAGTGGGTAAGTCATACATCCACAGAAGATTGATAGCTACTATATCACTGCCTGTTTAGCAGTGTTAATATGAAAAACTGTGAGCCAATCAGAGAAGTATTAATGTACAATCCGCCATACCTATTTAAACAGTGTGTTCTGATGAGGGGGTCATAAACAGCGCAGAAAATAGTCGATTACTTCAAAGTTTTTGGATGTAAAGTACTTAATAACACTATAAGTCAAGTCCGGAATCCAATCTGTATCTGGAACCAGAGAGAATTCAATCAGGCCCGATCAATCAGTTGATATTGATGTTGATAAAATCGAGTTTTTAGAGATGTACTGTGTAAGGACGGTATGCATCCATTTGCTTCAATCAAGCACAGAACTGTTCTATTTAATTTGTAACGAGATGAAATGTCAAATGGCACTATGAGACAAAGGTTAATCTGCTGAATACAGACAGTGCCATTTCTTACATTAAACTGCTCTGTATTTTGTTACTCTTGACCTGCCTTTGGTTGTGGTTTGTTTATAAAAATTGCTAAAAAAAATGTCACAGTGCCACTTCTGCACTTGTTATTAATCTATTTTTAAATTAAACTCTTTTTTTATTTAAATAGCTGATTTATGTATGTACATGGTTATTAAAATTATCTTATAGTAGCAACAAAAAAAACCCAGATAGTTCATGACCCCTACTTAATGTATTTTTAAGCTGTTTCAGGCTCATAACCAGGGGTGTTCGGAAGACTCAACCCTCACTGACAAAGTTCCAGAATTTGGAGAGGGGTCTGGCTGCAGACTTGGTGCAGTGCAATCTGAGCTGCATCCAACACTTTTTAATGGGCTCACCTACCCCCACCCCTAACCCTACCCCTCACAGCGACGTCACAAGCTCCATTGAGTGCATTTTGTCTGACATTGCATCGTGAGAGATGTAGTCTCAGCTTGCAAAATAAAGGCTGCATCTAGATACTATTGGGAATTTGTCTCATACATGAGCTTATTTGTCCTATTTTGACTGCTATGCCATCATAAATAGTAAAAAAATAACCAATTGAAAAAGGCTTTAAGACCAAGCAGATTCCTGGTTTGACTTCAGTTAATCAGTTTTGGCCAATGCAAACAATTATTTTTCCAACATCCAGCTGTGTAAGAAAACATCTGACATAAGCAAAGTCATATTTCACTATTGTATTGTATTTAAATAAATGATACATTTGAAAAGTAACGTTTATTCTAAATCTTGCACATTATTCTTAAAAGAAAACATGACCAATAGAAAAGTATTAAGCACTTTTACAAGAGAGGCTATAAAAATTGTGAAGCACAAAATTATTATTATTATTATTATTTTGGTTTAATTATTCATTATTCAAAGGGTCAAATTCTGACAGCAAAGTTGAATGTGCTGGCCAGTTTGTTATTTGCCTAATAAATTACAATAGGCTACAGTTTTTAATTTAAAGCTTTTTTTTTCTAATGATTTATGATGATTGATAAATTTGTATTTTAAAAATAGATTTTCTTTATTCTAAATGTATAGGAAATACATCAAAATATGTGTTTATTATGACCATTTGACAAGCTAATTCAGCTAAAAATAGTGCTTAAAATGTCATCAAAATGCAGTATTTGAATCCCATCCCAAAATTAAACAGAAAATGAGGCAAATAGCTGCAAAAATCTGTCCACATTTTGAGAAAAAAAGAACCACCCCTTTCACCAGGCTGGCTCCGGGCCCATTTCAGTTACATGACTGGCTTCAATAGTTATCAAACGGAGCCTTGTTTTGCTTGTAGTTGTGATTTATTTATTTAATGCTACCGTTTCTCTCTTCACATATGTTTTAGTTCTGTATAAGACTCCTCTCCTTAAAGTGTCTCCAGTAAAGTACGGCTAACTAGTTTGATATTTAATGAAATGATAAACCTGTGGTATTTCCGAAAGCCTGTCATTTTATAAAATACATTTCGAAGGCTCTTACTCTTTCTTAAGATAGAATAATGTGACTCACCCACTGTACATCCACACAGCACTGAGTCTGTCTCTTACTCAGTGGCTCTGAACTCCCCACATACTGTCTGTTATGTAAGAGATGTGTGGCTCTGCTAGCTGTCGGTGCTGTTGTTTTTGCACACTGAGGTGTTGTTATGTAGCTGACCACATTTGGTCAAGTGCTCCATTCAGAGGCTGCGGATGAAACGCTCCACATGGTTTTGCAGGTTAGGTGTTCATATTTTTAGCCCCTTGCCTACCTTTTCTGAAAAGTGTTTGTGCGAGCGCTTTTGCCATTGTTCATAATTCATGCAGCAGTGGTTAGAAAAAGTTACGCTGAATGTGTTGTTTCGCTCCAATTAAACATTTATGTTAATCTATGTAGATCCATGTAAATGACCAGCATGTGTGCGTCTCTGTGAGCGAGCCAGTGGGATTTCAATCACAAACACAGCTCTGTCTGCTCATACAATTATGCCAATGAATGCCTTTTATCTCCATTTGGAGAAGCTTTCTGTAGATCAACATGTTCTGCAGATGTTTACAGCTGTTGAAGAGTTTATTTATTTATTTATTTTTAATATTTGCGTTTTTGGACAAACGAAACCTCTTTGTCTGAATCATTTAAAGTCAGTGTCTCATTTTCTCTCATATTTTCCTCAAAGCACATTAAAAAAATTGTATATATAATTTAATATTTCACATTTAATATTTTTGTAGATATAATTCATATTATATAAAATCAATGCAAAAAAATATATCATTTTTTAAATAGGTAGAACCATGTTATTTTTATTTTTATTTTAATATTTTCCTATGTCACCCACTTTCTGCGACTGGATTTTTTTTTTCAAACCACTGGGACATATTGATCATTTATTTCATTTGAAAGTGAAAATTTATGATTATTAAAAAAAAAATGTAAGTGTTTTTTTTAAAAGAAGATTTAATAGTAATGGTTTTGAGTAAGATGCTCATAATTGTTTTATTTTATGAAGGTATGAAATTTATCCCACATTTTAAAAAATGCTGTCATTGTCAAAATGCTGTCATAAAGGTTGTCATTTAAGCACTGATAATGTGTTGTTGAAAAATAGACAAACATGTCTGAAACTATGTCATCTTTTTGTTGTTTTGAATAAAATATGATGCTTTAAATGACAACTTTTCATTTTCCATTTGGAAGAAGTGTCATCAGTAGTTCTTAGACAAAATCACAAATTAATGTTTTATTGAATTGAATATAAATTGTAAAATATACTAATAGTATCGCTGTGGTTTTACCTGAAATGTATGAATTTATGGCTGTTTTATATAGTTTTGATTCTTCTGGTCCTCACTGAACCATAATGCAGAACTAGTATATGGATTCTGAATGCATTTTGAGGGATATTCTGTGTGTAGGCTTTCCACACCTGTCTTTCTCCTTCTTCTTTTCCCCTTACCTCCTCTTTTTGCTTTGAGGGAGCCCAAGCACAAAGTTAGATGTACAAAAAAAAAAATCCGAAATCTCAGTGATCTGATCCAACCTTTCCAAGGGACTTGAAAATCAACAGTCTGTGTGAACTTTCTGCTCTGTACTGGGAGGTGAGATCTGTCATCATCTGAAGATATACTAATAAATACCAGTGAGATGGCCAGCTCTGTCGCTATAAAGCATGTTAAATGTCAGAGATGGATGTGATGTACAGTTGAAGTCAAAATTATTAGCCCTCCTGTGTTATTATTATTATTATTATTATTATTATTATTATTATTTTCTTTTAATATTTCCCAAATGATGTTTAACAGAGCAATTATTTTTTTCACAGTATTTCCTATAATATTTTTTCTTCTAGAGAAAGTCTTATTTGTTTTATTTTGGCTAAAATAAATGCAGCTTCATATTTATTTTTTCAACAATTTTAAGGTCAATATTATTGGTCTCTTAAGCAATATATTTTTGATTGTCTATAGAAAAAAATATTTAAATTACCATAACTTGTCTAATTAACTTAGTTAAGCGTTAAATGTCATTTTAATCTGAATACTATTATCTTGAAAAATATCAAATAAAATATTATACTGCCATCATGGCAAACATAAAAGAAATCAGTTAATAGAAATGACTTATTAAAACTATATATTTAGAAATTTGTTGGTAAAATCCTCTTTCCGTTAAACAGAAATGGGGGACAAAAATATACAGGGGGCAATCAATAATTCAGAATGACTAATAATTCTGACTTCATCTGTAACCGGATGTTTTTTGTCAGAAATGAGAACAGTTCAGAGAGGTGGTGGGACTGTTTTACATGGCTTGAGTCAATCCACAAGAGACCTGCACTAGAGTCAGTGAGATCTTTTATTAGACTTGTTTGGCTCTTACAGGCCGTGAACTCAGAATTACATCTCCAGCAGGTCAAATCACTGTGCAGTTTTTAAGAGGAGAGTAAAACAGCAGATACACAACTCTGCTTTTATTTTAAAAGAGTCAGTGTTTAAGTTCTGCTCATTAATGTACTGTAAATGTTTCACAATGGGTCATTACATTTTCATTTGCTGGTCACATTGACTTTGTTTGTTAGTTCATTTCGTTTGTCTATATTGTATAAAGGCCTATTTATTTATTTTATATTTACTGTATGTATATATAAATGAAAGAATAATATTTAATACCAGCTATAATTTGTTTATACACATATTTCCTAGTTTCTCCATAAGTTAGCCCTCAAGAGGCTCTAATTGGTCAGCTAACAATGTGCTGTGATTCTACAAGCACGCACTTTTGTAGTCTCAGTCAGAGTAACTGCTTGAATCAGACAGAAAATGACACAGAGGACAGCTGAACCTCATGTCTGGGTCATAAGCATGTGTAAGTAATATGAGACGTTCATATATCTTTTGCAAGTTTGTTATTTGAGATGTAGAATGCAGGGAAAGCGGCCGCATCAAGAGACGCAGCAGCGCTGCTGAAGATTGTGGGTGTTTACAGGGGTTTAACAGATAAATATGAATATGTGGCTAAATTGTAACGGTGCCAAACAGCATTTCCTGTTGTTTACATCCTTGTTTACATCCTTGATAGAACATATCGTTAATGATAGACTCTATGCATGCAATAGATCAATTTTAACAAATAAAAATGCTTACAGGTTGTGGCTCACAATCCACTGCTACATCTTTTATGGTTGGAGGAGTTTTAGCTGAATCCAGCACTAAACTGGGAGAGATTCTGGAAGTTGTCCTTTGTCAAATGTTAGCTATATATTTTAAAATTAAATTTTAAGCACTTCTCTTTTTGTGTCATGTTCTTACACTGAAAAAAATGATTCAATGCTGTTTCCTTGGGTTTACTTATTTTTTTTACGTTAAGTGGCTGTAAACAATTAATTTGGGCTGAATTTAAACAAACAAATTAAGTTGAACATTATTAAATGTAATTTGTTTGTTTAAATTCAGCCCAAATAAATTGTTTACAGCCACTTAACGTAAAAAAATTGAGTAAACCCAAGGAAACAGCATTGAATCATTTTTTTCAGTGTAGGAAGCCCAAATAAAGAAACCGAACAAGCTCTGTGGAAATGCAGCATTTGGACAGCATTTTAGCTTTCTCTGCTATAACATTACAGTGCCTCTGGCCACACCCCTTCGCTGCGCAGGGTGTATGCGTGCGGTGAATGCACGTAACTTGAAGCATTTAGGATCTCACTAGCCCGGATGTATTTTGTTGTAGTCCTCAAACTTCGTTCGCTGTAGGCTTTGCTAAACTAACTCTGTAAAAGCCAATGTCTCCCTCTACATTGAACTTTACACTCAACTAAAGTTTAAAATATGATATCGTAGTGTACCACCCCTTTAAAAAAAACCTCAAAAGAGCATGCAAACTGATGTACTTTGACACAGGGATGAATGAACCAGACTACACTCAGGTGTAAACGAATCAAACAGTTGTGATAACTGAAGGAAGGCAGGAAAAAGTAACAAGGAAAATCCAAACCAAAAGCCAACATAAACTAGACAAAACAAACAGAACTAAACATAACTGTGACTATATAAATGAGCACAAATGAGAGTCGATCAATGTTCTCGAATGAATATTTTTGTTCCTTTCTCAGCAGTCCTCATGTCTGGGTTTTCTCTTCACAGGTCTTGAAGGGCTCAAAGAAGCTCTCTATGTCAGTCTGTTCAATGGGACGGATCCCAGGCGGTTATGTGACCAATCACGTGTACACATGGGTGGACCCTCAGGGCCGCAGCGTGTCCCCTCCTCCAGACCTGGTGGAGCAGCACAGCTTAGGAGGAAGACTGTCAGACCTCCACACAAACACTGAGAAGAAGGTCAGTGTTAAAGATCCTTTGAAGTGCTTTGAAATGTGCAATTTTTTTTTTGATGTTTGACGTAATCTCAATTTTAAAAAAATAAGATGGTGAGACAATAGAGTAGTTCCTCTTCTTTAACAAAAACACTCAATAGTGTTTCGTTTTATCACAGCTCTGCCAGTAAGAGTGGTTGAGATAAAGCACATCAAATGAAAAGCGTCGTGATGAGGGCGGGGCATGTCAGATACTACAGAGCATTTGATTGGTCAAGATTTTAGGAGAAACTGAAGTATGAACTGAAGTGACAAACTGTAAGCTTTGAATATATATAATTTTATATTTTCTGAACACAAATGTTGCCGCTGTTTTGGAGCACACTAGCTAATCGATATCCCTGAGGCTAACAGACTAAAACCAACAATCAACATTTTTATTTTATTTTACGGGGCCTTTAAAACAGCGATCATCATCACAGATTCAGTGGAGCTCAAGTGATTTATAATTCAGTGTGACGCTGTAAAGTGTTAAACATCTGTGGCTTCATGTAAGATGTGACATCTCGAAGACGTGTAGAAATGATCCAAATGTCTCAGCGAGCACATTTTCATGTACGTCAATAAGGTGAGAACTCACAAAAATCAGCTGATTTAAAATAACCTGTTATCCCAGTTTACATGCAAAAAAGTAACCTACCAATTCAATTAAACTGCATTTAGAAAACGTTGTATAAAGCTTAGTGGCGGAAAACATAATAGTTTGCATATTTACATGCTGTCCTGTCAAATTTATTAAGAGTATTACAACATGTCACCATCACCAATATGTTTACATCCAAAGAAGCGAATTAGACTTCTGCGCAAAACTAGAATATCGCATAAAACATTTGCAAATAAACCATTTCCACCCTGTGGGTCAAATAGAACAAAAATGTCACCTCCTAATAAACTGGTGCCATATATTAAAAGAAAATGGAAATTGCTGCAGTAGAAGCCACTGTGAGCCCTTTTTTATTCATTCATTTTCTTTTCGGCTTAGTCCCTTTATTAATCTGGGGTCGCCACAGCAGAATGAACCGCCAACTTATCCAGCATTTGTTTTACGCAGCGGATGCCCTTCCAGCCGCAACTCAGCCCTGGGAAACACCCATACACCCATACTGTTTTTTGTTTTTAGGGGTAACCGGAGCACCCGAAGGAAACCCACGCAACCACAGGGAGAACATGCAAACTCCACACAGAAATGCCAACTGACCCAGCCGGGGCTCGAACCAGCGACCGTCTTGCTGTGAGGCGAATGTGCTACCCACTACGCCACCGTGTCACCCTGAGCCCCTTTTCTTATAAAATAAATTACTTGTAAAGATGAAACGCAATGAACACTTTGTGAGCACAGACGCTAATTACCGTTCTAGAGAGAAGGGTATAAACAGAGGTCAGAGCCAGCTCCAAGTGGGTGGGACTTAACTCCAAATGGGTGGGCCATCGAGCTCCAAGTGGGCTGTGCAAACCAGGATTTTTTATTTATTTAATGTGTTATACATGAAACTGTTGTGTTTTATTAACGTCTACACCTAAACTCAACCTCTCAGTAACCTGATGTGTTGTATTAATATCTGCACCACCTACACCACCTAAAGTCCTTCCCACTTGGATGTCAACTAACCTACTTGTGCTGTAATCCCACACTTGGAGGTCTCTGAGCTGCAGTGATACCTATTTGGTTCTGGAGGTAAAAATACTGAACCACTTTGATGATGGATTTTGGCTAAAGGATTTTTGAACGAACTAAACAACATTTCGGATGTTATGCAATGCGGATCGTCCACTGGTTTGTCTATTAATGGCATCCCATTATGCACATTTTTGTTATCACATGATCTGTTACAACAAAATCGAATGACTTTTACGATGCATGTGCTAGAATTTATTTAGTAAATGTGTTTATGCACATATTTTTTCTTACTGACTAAAAAGTTCATCTTACTCAGTTGTGTATATACGTTTTTATGCACATTTTCTGAATTTATGTGCATCTTTTTATTTCTTTTTATGTGATAGTGAAAAATGCTCATAAAAATGGGTGAATGAAAACAGCTAATTGAAATCTTATGGCTCATGTATTATCCTCTCGAAATACAGCATTTGTTTTGTACCACAGGGTGAGAGTATATTTATATGTTCCTGTCAGAAATGAATCGGTTTTAGTGGCAAAAACTAGGTGTTTATTAGTTTATTCGTTTATGCTTAATCCATTCATGGCCTTACGCCAATAAAGTAAAACTGGTTGATGCATTTACAAGACCTCATGCATTGTTGGCTTATTATGACATAAACTGGTTAAGAATGTGGATGTAAACAAACTCAGGGATTCCTCTCTGCTGCAAACCAGCTCTGCAGGTTTTTTTCTCTATAGGTGCATTAACACACACACATACTGTACACGCACACACATTCATCAGCTTTGTTCACTATGCCCTCGCACACCTTCATCCCAAATTCTGCCTCTTCAGCTAAAAACATCCAAAGGACAGCAGTCGCCCATCACAACACTGCCGACAAGGACTAAAAACACTGCAGCCAAACACAAGTTCTGGTACTTAATAAAGCATCTGCCAGGACTGACTCATGAGACTAACATCTTTTATCTCAGTGTACAAGGTATCATCAGAGGTTTAGTTTTTCCCCCTAATCCCCCCTTTATTTTGTGTGTTTTGCATTTGCACAACAGTTTAAATATAAGAGAGAAATTTATAATAAATCCTGTTGTTACAGTAGTAGTTTTCCATTGCTACAAATTTCAGAACTCATTCTAATTTGCTGATTATATTATTTTATACTATTTAGAATTTCTTATAATTTTCAGTGCTTAACATTTTTTTTGTGGAAACTATGATGCAGTCTTTTTAGTAAAGTTTCAAGTAAAGAATCCTGATTTTTATATATATAAACGGTTGAAGTCAGAATTATTTGATTTTTTTTTTCTTTTTTTTTAATATTTCCCAAATGATGTTTGACAATTCAATTCAATTCACCTTTATTTGTATAGCGCTTTTACAATGTAGATTGTGTCAAAGCAGCTTCACATAGAAGGTTATAGTAAATTGAAAATGTCAGTTTAGTTATTAATGTTTGAGTTCAGTTCAGTGTTGTTCACGACAGAGCAAGGAAATGTTAACAGTATGTCTGATAATATTGTTTCTTCTAGAGAAAGTCTCATTTGTTTTATTTTGGCTAGAACAAAAGCAGTTTTAAATTTTTTTAAAGACCATTTTAAGGTCAAAATTATTAGCCCATTTAAGCTATTTTTTCCGATAGTTTACAGAACAAACCATTGTTATACAATAACTTGCCTAATTACCCTAACCTGCATAATTGACCTAATAAACATAGTTAACCCTTTAAATGTCACTTTTTAAGCTGTATAGAAGCGTCTTGAAAAATATCTAGTAAAATATTATTAACTGTCATCTTGGCAAAGATAAAATAAATCAGTGATTAGAAATGAGTTATTAAAACTGTTATGTTTAGAAATGTGTTGAAAAAAATCTTCTCTCTGTTAAACAGAAATGGGAGGAAAAATAAACAGGGGGGCTAATAATTCTGACTTCAACTGTATATAATTTCTAAAAAAATACAAATAAACTACAATAAATTTATCAATCGACATTGAAAATAATGACCAATAATATAATTGGGAATCATTAAGGACCAGTCAGCAGATTTAAATAATTTTGGTCACACTTTACAATAAAATTTCATTAGTTAATGCATTTACTAACGTGAACCAAGTATGAACAGTTATTTTAGAGCATTTATTAATCATAGATTAACATTTACTTATGCCTTAAGGTAATGCAGGGCAGGTTTACTTAGCACATTTCATACGCAGTGGTAATTCAAAGTGCTTTACATAAACAGAAATAAAAGAAACAAGTATTAGAAATTAAAAACGAACAAAGAATAAAAGTGTTTAAAAACAGATTAAAATGTGTTAAAATAGGTTTTAACGGAATGAAAAGAAGGTAATACATTAACATTAGTTAAGACATTAAGTTAATGCACCATGAGTTAACATGAGTGAATAGTATTTTCATTAACTAACATGAACAAAAATACTGCAATGAAAGTATTGTTCATTGTTTGTTCATGTTAATAAATACATTAACTAATACAAACTTATTGTAAAGTGTTACCATGATTTCTTGATTAAAATAATAAAGGATGCTGAACACTTATTTTCAAGAAGGAAACACAGTGACCAGCTTACAAAAACAACTGTGGACAATCCCGGTAGCAACACAGATTTCAGAATCAAGTGAATGCTGAATTTTTTTTTTTAAAAAATTCAATTATTAGCTTGTGTAAACATCTGACATGTAAAATTGGCTATTCAGGAAAGGCATAAAAAAAAATACACTTATTCATTTTATGTGGATTGTACAGTGTTTTGCAAACTGTGTATAACGCTCTTTAGGTTAATCCACCTACACTATAAAAACCTATAAAGTGGAGCTTTTCACTCGTAGTAGCTGTCTAAATTCCAGACAGTGGTTAATGCAACAACAAAAACAGTTTGTTTCTTGAGATTTGATTATGGATGACTCTAGATAGTCCTAATTACAAGCCCTGACAGTGATCTATATGTTTTGGATGAGGCAGTGGAGCATGCTCGCTGCAGTGAGTCTTTAGCGGGGGTTTGTGTGGTTTTGGCTTGACTCTGGAGCTGCTGCAAACAGTATTTCAGGCACGCTTTAGGCCCAACTCACCTGGAATGCTCTTTACGTCAGTGTGATTGATTTGACCCATCTGAACTATCATTTGAGTGCAGATGAACTAGCCGAATCCATATTCCCCATTTATCACACTACGTGTAATGCATGAAGTGTGAAAAAAGATGGTTGTTTGTTGACCTGTGTGCATGTATGTATAATAACATATGTTTTTTAGCACTGTCTATAGAACAGACCTTAATAAAATCTTTGTCAGTTCCAACTTAAACCATCCAGTCAGCAGTACTTTACGTTTATCACATCAGTTTAACCAATCTGGCTTTTCAAAAGGTCAGGCACTGTCTGTTTCATTACATTTCATACGCAGAATCCACCTTCATAGTCTGAATAATACTGAGGAGAAACATATCTGAATTCTGGCAGTCTGCTGACTGTGTTAGTGCTAAACGATGCAAGATGAATAAGAACTGATGTAACATAATCACCTCAAAGATTGAGCCCACAGAGAGGTAATAAACACAGCTTTATTTGATTTGCTGGTAATTGTTCATTGGGGTTCGAAGAACGCAGCGGTTGGTTGTGCAGACTCGAATCCTATTGGTATTTCATTCAAGTTGAGCATCAGTAAAATCTTGATGGGTGGGTGAGTCAATTTATGGTCACCGCCTCTTCATTGCCTTAGCGTTTTTTTAGTAATGGGCGTCCATAACTGATGAGCAAAGTGAAGTGTGCAAACGTTTACAGATAGTAGGAAAATGATCCCACCCACTAACACATAATCTCTTTTTCCTGAGTGTCCACTTAATATGCTGGAAATTACACTGATGAACTGGAGGTGTGTCTGTAAAATATGATTGCTTTATAAATACTGTCATTGCATGGGTGTTTTTTAATTTAATTCAGCTATGCCTTTTTGATATATTACTGACTAGGCGTGGGCCAGTTTAAGATTCTGATGGTATGATAACCTTGGAAAAAAATATCACGTTAAAAAGTGTCACTTTATTGTGATTACTGCTTTAAAATATATTCTTTTTAAATGTCTGGGTAAAAAAACAAAAACTTTTTTCCTCTTTGAACACAAAATATTTTATTTTGAGAAACATTTAAAACAGTTTGTAACAGAAAACATGTCAGGCTAAATAATTGAAGTGAATCATTGATTTCTGCTGTCTGCATTTCTTTCAAAAACACAGATTTCTTTACCGTTTACAACCGCATCTTTGGATATCTTTTCTGCTGAAGATACTGTTGTCCTAAAAGACAAAAAAAAAGATACATAAAAAATCTTACACATACCTTAAGAATGGTATTACAAAAATTATTTTGCGATTTTAAAACCTTGAATTTTCCAAACCACGGTATTCCTTGAAAACGGTTATCGTCCCATGCCTATTACTAACTTAATGGTATTACTTAAATGTAATAGTTTGACAAAGTATGCAAAAATGTAAATGATATTTTTTAATAGACTATTATTTAAAGGCATAGTAAACTATTTGCCGCTTGAGGCCATTGATTAAAGAGAGACTTAGTGTGGAATCATGGGAGTTGTCACTTTCATTGCATCCAACAGTACAGAAAATCATGTTTATGGGTTAACTAAAGTGTTCAAGCAGTGCTGTTTTATCATATTAAATACAAAAACTGAGGTTGATGATGTGTAGGGTGGCACAGTAAATCAGTGGTTAACACTGTCGCCTCACAGCAAGAAGGTCGCTGGTTTGAGTTCTGGCTGGACCAGTTGGCATTTCTGTGTGGAGTTTGCTTGTTCTTCCTTGTTTGCGTGGTTTTCCTCCGGGTGCCCCAGTTTCCCCCACAGTCCAAAGACATGCGGTATAGATGAATCCAAGTTCATATCCCAATACTGGGTTGCTGCTGGAAGGGTATACCCTGTAAAACATATGTTGGAATAGTTGGTGGTTCATTCTGCTGTGGTGACTTCTGAAATAGAGACTAAGCCGAAGGAAAAATGAATGAATGAATGATTAATAATGTGTGATGTCATTAGTATGGGCGCCACGGTGGCCGAGTGGTTAGCACGTTCGCCTCACAGCAAGAAGGTCGCTGGTTCGATCCCCGGCTGGGCCAGTTGGCATTTCTGTGTGGAGTTTGCATGTTCTCCCCGTGGTTGCGTGGGTTTCCTCCGGGTGCTCCGGTTTCCCCCACAGTCCAAAGACATGCGTTACAGGTGAATTGGGTAAGCTAAATTGTCCGTAGTATATGTGTGTGAATGACAATGTGTGGAAAAGAAAATGAATGAATGAATGTCATTAGTATGGCGACACAGGACACATTTAGTGAAATGAGCTTTGGGTAGGGTTGTACCTATACTCAATCGATCGTCTGCTTTTAACCCATCCAAGTGCACACACATATTTGGATTGAGGAGTGAGAGCACACACACACAAACGCACTCTTCGAGCATACACCCAGAGCAGTTTGCTTCTAGAACCAGGGGAGCAATTAGAGGTTAGGTGCCTTGCTCAGTTGTTACCTCAGCTGAAGTTCAGTCAGTCCAACTTCCATTTCCTGCCTGAACCAGGAATCGAACCAGCAACCTTTGTGTTACAACTCCAACTCACTGACCATTAGGCATCAACTGCCCCAACAAATGTACATTTACAATAATTTACAATAAATGAGTAAATAAAAAATGAAATAAATTCCAGTGATGCATTTATTCCATCATCTGTTATAGATAGTAAAGGGATAGTTCATCCAAATAGAAAATTTTCTGTGAATTTACTCACCTTCATGTCCAGTACTCATTAGACAACCTTTATATGATAATTTTTTCTTTCATTTTTTTCACTTCTTAAAGATCTTACATTATCAGTATGTGCTGACAAAAGTTTAAGTTGCATTTACTGGAATTGTTAGTTCGCTGCACTGTCAGAAATAAATTTACACGAGCTGTCACTGGTGTGGTACCTTTTCAAAAGGTACACATTTTGTACCTAAAGGTCCATATTAATACCCCAACGGTACAAAAAGTACAAAAGTGTTCCTCTTAAAATTTTTAGGTTCTAATATATACTTTTGAGGTATCAATATGGACCCTTTAAGTACAAATGTGTACCTTTTGAAAAGGTACCACCCCAGTGACAGCTCACGTACCTTTATTTCTGAGAGTGTGTGATGCCCATAGCTCATCCACAGTCTTTTTATTTTCTTGTCTAATATTATATTTTTAGGAAAAAGTTAAGACAATTGCATACGATAATGCCTTAATTTTTCTAGCATTTTTTTCTGCTGAGATTATTAACAGCTACGTTTGATTCGCAATTGCACTGTTGGCACACTTAAAGCTTGTAGTGCACTTGAAATAGAATATTGTCTATCTGCAAGTTTTTAATTAAAAGAATCATGTTGCAGCTGTGATTTAAAGTTGATTATAGTCAAATGTTAAAAAGCCCAAATCATTATTATTATCAGTTTCAGAATAATAATAAAAGGAAAGCAAAAATCTGAAATGTGACAGTCTGAATTTTAGGCGTTGACTCCAGTAACCAGTAACTTCAGCATTATCGGTAGATTTTAAAATGCTTGTGACAGGCATCATTGCTGTTTTTCCGCCTCATTTGTATAAAGCTGAACTTCTTGACACTCTCAGCCCCTTCTCAGCTGTCAATCCCACGATTCCCGTGGAAGCCTAATGCTAAGCTCCTGTAGAGAATGAATTGGACACGTATGGTTAGATTGCTCTAGGAGATGCACAACTGCGAGGACTTGTTAGCGTATGCATAAACAAGTGAGATGAGCATGATAAAATGCTATAAATATATGTGTGTGTGTGTTTCTCAGGTGAACATCTCACTGGATGACGGCCGATCTCTGGGTCTGATGATTCGAGGTGGTGCTGAATACGCTCTGGGCATTTATATTACAGGAGTGGACCGAGGCTCTGCTGCCGAGTACAGCGGACTGAAGGTAAAATATATTGATTCACAACTCGTAAAATTGACTTGGCAAATATTAGAGAGCCGACTTCGACTTCATTGCAATTATTTGTGCCTCGACTTAGACGTGAGCCAGTTTCTTACACTGTTTTTATTCAGTCTAAATGACATTTTTGGATGCGAGCAGTTTGCAGTGATTTATTAATACGGTTTCAAGGAACTCATCAGTCAATCAGTGATTCAGCCAGTCAGTGATTCATCAGTAATGATGTCTTGTTTAATGGGCCAAAATTTACATACCACCTGACATCTGGCAGGAAAGTTAATCACATTTGAATCTGCAAGTCATTGTGTTTTGACTGGGAATATTCTTCAGCTGCTCACTTGGGAAAAAAAATAAAAATAAAAAACGAAACATTTCAGAAATGATGACGTTTGAGTTTTGTTTTCGGAAATGCCACAAGTGTCTTGCTGTAGTTCGACGTGACCGCATTCCGTTTGTCTAATTAAATTTGTGGTGCGAGTATATTGGCCGAGGTGGCCCTTGCCAAACTGGAAGATGTAGAAACAAAGCTGCACTAAATCCAAAGCTGGCCTCATAAAAGATTGAGAGAGCTCTTAACATTTTGGCTTCCATCCATCGACAGAAAGATGAAAGATGCTTCCTCTTTCTCCAGTCGGCCAGAGAATGAGCCGGCCAGGCAGGCTTTTTGGAAAATATCAGAGGGTTGAGTCTACACCCTTGCATCACTCCGCTTTAATCTGTGGAAATGGATTGTTTCGCTCATAATAATCAATCCTTTGTGTTTTTTTTTTTTTTCGTTGACTTCGCATGGTTTTTTCAGTCTAGACATTTCCCTCTTTGTAACCTCTTGTGCTTGACTTATTCAGAGCTTTAGCTTCAACCTCGGAGACAGATAAATATTTTACGTCACCTTTTTGGTAATGCAGCTCCGTGCTTGTGCATGTCCACAACTGTTCATTTGTATTCTCGCCACTTTGTTGCATGGCAAAAATATTAACAAAAGGGTTGATTTGTAATCGCCTCATGTCTGGGTTGCTGTTTACTTTCTCTGGCGACAAGACGTCAGACATTTCTTATCATAATTTGTGAGGTTAGAGGGACAACACCA
The DNA here is from genome assembly GCA_903798035.1 of Danio albolineatus. Taxonomy (NCBI): domain Eukaryota; kingdom Metazoa; phylum Chordata; class Actinopteri; order Cypriniformes; family Danionidae; genus Danio; species Danio albolineatus. The sequence goes on along the minus strand of CAIGQQ010033541.1, from coordinate 4,357,337 downwards.
CATTGACATCTTATATTTATTCGGGATTGGGATAAGAGTGTTGTGTCTGAACAGAGGTGACAAGGATCATTTATTTGATGATAGAAATGTTAAGGATTGCAAGAACAGAGGGTTAGCTTTGTTAAAACTGAAAATTCTATTATGTTGGGTAAATGCTGGCGCCACGGTGGCGCGTGAGTAGCACGTTCGCCTCACAGCAAGAAGGTCGCTGGTTCGATCCCCGGCTGGGCCAGTTGGCATTTCTGTGTGGAGTTTGCATGTTCTCCCCGTGGTTGCGTGGGTTTCCTCCGGGTGCTCCGGTTTCCCCCACAGTCCAAAGACATGCGGTACAGGTGAATTGGGTAAGCTAAATTGTCCATAGTGTATGTGTGCGAATGAGAATGTATGGATGTGTTTCCCAGAGATGGGTTGTGGCTGGAAGGGCATCCGCTGCGTAAAACAAATGCCGGATAAGTTGGCGGTTCATTCCGCTGTGGCGACCCCGGATTAATAAAGGGACTAAGCCGAAAAGAAAATGAATGAATGAATGGGTAAATGCTGCAACTACACCATCTGGCTTTAAAAAAAGAGCCTCTTTTTCCATTAAGTGGGATTTATTTATAAACTAATTTCGAGAGGATCATGTGCTTATGATTGAACACAGCTGGTACCACATCAGCTCTGCATATTGCACCAATCAGACGAATCCTGACACACTATAAATTACCAAAGCTTTCTACTCTGGTCATCTTCGTCTTGAAGAATCCCCCCATCCACCCCAAGTCCTACCCTTCTCCTATAGGGCGGCACAGTCGCCCAGTGGTTAGCACTGTTACCTCACAGCAAGAACACAGCTGGTTCGGCCTCTCCCCGAGCCAGTCGGCGTTTCTGTGTGGAGTTTGCATGTTCTCCCCGTGTTCGCGTGGGTTTTCCCCGGGTTCTCCGGTTTCCTCCCACCGTCCAAAAAACATACAACATAAGTAAATTGACTACTTTTAATAGTCTCTTAATACAACTCTAGTAAGACATATCTCAGCACATTCACAAGCGGGGGGAGTTCTCGAGATTTACCTGAGCTCAAACTCTCCTCTCACCCTTTAAACGGGAGGGAGCCCTGGGCTCAAGGATATTCTGAGCTCAGGGTTCTCTCCCGGGACAGCTTGTCAAATACGCTTTATATCAATCATCAGCTATGTGTGAACTCTTGAATGGCTTTAAGAGTTGGTACGGATTTGATTATACATCATTGTATTTCAAGTCTAGTAAATATTTACCAGTGTTCATTTTGTGGTGGGGCCTTTTGGAGGGCTCTTAATTGCTCAAAATGGACTGTTGAAGATGTTTTTGTTTGTCTGTTGCTTTTGACATCACGACTCAAAGGATAGATTCAAGTGGTTTGGGACTGTGCTTGTGTGGTGCCATTAGCTGATCAAAGCTGTCATCACATTTTCTCTTTTATTTTGTTTTGTGGTTGAGCAGAGGTTTTAAAACAGGGTCAGGTAAATGCAGGGTCAGGTAAATGGAGTGCTAAAAGGTCAGGTTTTTATTTTAGTAAAATATTTAACCCTTACGTGCGCCACGGTGGCGTAGTGGGTAGCATGTTCGCCTCACAGCAAGAAGGTCGCTGGTTCGATCCCTGGCTGGGCAGTTGGCATTTCTGTGTGGAGTTTGCATGTTCTCCCTGTGGTTGCGTGGGTTTCCTCCGGGTGCTCCGGTTTCCCCCATAGTCCAAAGATATGCGGTACAGGTGAATTGGGTAAGCTAAATTGTCCATTGTGTATGTGTGTGAATGAGAATGTATGGATGTGTTTCCCAGAGATGGGTTGTGGCTGGAAGGGCATCCGCTGCGTAAAACAAAATGCTGGATAAGTTGGCGGTTCATTCGGCTGTGGCGACCCCGGATTAATGAAGGGACTAGGCCGAGAAGAAAATGAATGAATGAATTTAACCCTTACGTGCTGTTGGGGATGTTTTTATCCACTCTGGGGGGATTTTAAGTCTTAATTTGGCCATGACATTTTCTGTGTTTCAGCTAGCAGAATGATTTTTGGTGACAATTGTTTTTGACACATATTTTGAGAAAATACTTTGAATTAAAAAAAAAAAAAAAAAAACCTCAACGATATGCTCTGGTGACACTCTGGTCACTTTGGTTTTGTTATGTTCGGGATGAAAACATCCACTAAATTTAACTGCTGTAAAAATGCATCAGATAAATTGATTTTTTTTTTTTAAATCACAGTCTTGGACATGTGAAACAACTTTGCATTTGATGCATTGTTTTGGATTGATTTTTATTTTATTTGCCCTAATTTACTGTTGGTGGCTGTTTTTGCCCCACTGACAATTATAACCACTTTTTTTTATCACAAACCCATGACACCATATAATCATGCGTTTTTGATGGTTGATGCTTGTCATTTTTACTGTTGATCATCAGTTGTCACTGTTACAGCTGGCTCTAAGGCTGCAACAAAATGGAGGACCAGACGCAACCATCAAAGGCAAAATATTTATTTTAACACAACAATAACATAAATTTTATAACGTAAATACAAAAGAGATTCAGAGCCTAAATGGGACAGTCAATGCAGCTTAACCGAGCTCCATGCGAAGGCGATCGCTTAGAATCCCAGCACCCCTATGAGCACACCAAACGCTGTTTACTGTATATCCTCTTCTGGCATTTGTGCACCAATCACGTCATCTCCAGCCTTTAACTAAAACACACGCACTCGCCGTCAATAGGCTGGTACACCACACACATACAGTCAATAGACAACCCATAGGCTGGGAATTTAAAGCACCATTAACCCCTTAGACAGGCCTGTGCAATAAAAGCTTAGTTTCTGGAATTTATATGGAGTATAACAACAAATTAAAGTGTGTGTATGTGTGCCTGTAAGTGTCTGAGTGTAAAAGTGACCTTAACGCACTTACCTTAATGTGTCTGAGAAAATCAAAATATGAATCTCAGAACTACATGGAGTAAATAAAAACAAAGACTGTATTTATGTACCATCAAATGTGGTTACAATGGAAGTCAATGGAACAAAAATAGTCACCAACAGTAAATTAGAGAGAAAAAATGAAAATCTACCAATGCATCAAAGCCAATGTTGTTACTAATCATTCACTCATCCAAGACTGTGACAAAAGGTTAAGAAAATCAAGTCCACAATTACATTTTATATTGAAAATATGTCATTTTGTGTGATTTATTTGTATTTTTTCACCAAATCAGTGGCATCATGTGAACTTAGCAATTAAAGAATTACAATCCTGTCATTTTTAAAAACATGTAGTAGTTTTGAACAGGACTGAGGTTGATTTATCAAATTTATACAAAAAATAAATAAATATGAAAACAAATATTCATCTGATGCATTGTTACAGCGGTCCATTTTAATGGATGTTTTCGTCCTGAACATAACAAAAGGGTGGTAATTTTGAACAGTGCACAAGGGTTAAAGTCTAATTTTATTTTAATTTTTTGTTTGTTTTATGCCGTTTACTCTTTTTATATTTTATTTAAATTATTATTATACTTCATTATTAAATTTTTTACTGGTTTAAAATGCAGTGGCAATGTCAAAGTATTAAAATTCTTTGATTGTAAATTATTCTTACATTTTACAGACATTTCAAAATAAATAATATTACTGAGAACGGAAAGATAATTTTCTAGAGTCTTGCAGACAATAGATTCAAATGTTCTCTTATTTTTCGTTCTAAAGTTATGAATGACATTTTGACTTTTTATGGGGAAAAGAATGTTGTACAACCAAAACATTCAAAAACACATACACACTTATACCTCTTTGCTAAGAAATTCACCTGCAGCTATCCCAGAAACAGCAAAGAAAAGCTCCCACTTTATTCCCAGCTTAATTACATAATTCAATCATCAGATCCAGTTATTACGAGTCTTTCCTGCATATGAACCTTACTGTATTTCAAGAAGTCATAAATCTCCCCCTGGCCTCTGAAGTGTTTTGTTAGGTGTTCAGCTGATGACGAATTGCCCTCACGACGAAGAGATGAAAGATTGACTGCATGTTTTATCGTAGAGGCTTTTCTTTCAGCTCTCTCTATAATTGTGTGGGTTTTAGTGATAGGTTGCTTCTTAATTTGAACCTTTAGTCAGTGGACCAAAGATTCTGCTCCGTAATGAGTTCATCTAAACCCCTGGTCTCCTCATCAATACATCAAGACCAAACTCTCTTTCTTATAGACACTACAAGCAGAAATATATAGAGCTGGAAATGAAGCATTTACAATGTATAAAGTGCTTAAGTAAAGAGCTGAGAATCAGAGATATTTGTGTGTGTCCTTATCAATGTATGTATGCATGTCCTATCACTTTAAAATAACAAACACTGTACATCTCTCTATATTTAGGCTAAAACACTGCTCTATTTATTTATTTATTTTTTAGTTTTATTTATTTGTTTATTTATTAAGGCTACCTATTTGTATATATGTTTGTACTTTCATTTTAGTTGTCTAATATTTCTTTAATTTTACTTTCCAAAATGAATTTTTATCTCACTTAACTCGTTTACAATGATATTAAAGCTTGTTAACAAGTTATTAATGATTAGTGAAGGAATTATAATGCTTTGTGTCATTATTTCATCTTTATTCACAAGTAGCAGCTACTGTATATTTTTGTCCGGTCACATCACGTCCCTTTGTGCCCCCTGGCGGCATAGTTGCAAACTACGGTTATACCTAAAAACACGTTCTTACTCCTTTAGCACGTCATCGGTACGACTTGTGGTGGTAATGCTCATTTTAAAGTGTCACCCAATGTATGTACTGTATGTATGAATTAATTTTATATGTAAGACCTTTGGCGCCACGGTGGCCTAGTGGGTAGAACGTTCGCCTCACAGCAAGAAGGTCGCTGGTTCCATCCCCGGCTGGGCCAGTTGGCATTTCTGTGTGGAGTTTGCATGTTCTCCCCGTGGTTGCGTGGGTTTCCTCCGGGTGCTCCGGTTTCCCCCACAGTCCAAAGACATGCGGTACAGGTGAATTGGGTGAGCTAAATTGTCCGTAGTGTATGTGTGTGAATGAGAATGTATGGATGTTTCCCAGAGATGGGTTGTGGCTGGAAGGGCATCCGCTGCGTAAAACAAATGCTGGATAAGTTGGTGGTTCATTCCGCTGTGGCGACCCCAGATTAATAAAGGGACTAAGCCGAAAGGAAAATGAATGAATGAATGAATGTAAGACCTTTAACAGGCAACAAAACCACTTGGTTGACCTTTTGTTCATAGGTTATCATATATATTTTTATTTTTATAAATTGCTCCTTTAAATTGAGTGTCGGGATCACCGTTTAATTCAAGACATGGGCCAGACTTTTTTATACTTTAGGAATGTATATTAAAAGGTTAAATATATGTATACATATTTCATTCATACTTATGATGGCCAAGCCATTTTTCAGAAATGATTTTTATATGCGGATTTTGAGCTCAAGTAACTTTTCTTGTTATCATTGAAGTTGAAAACTGCTTAACATGTGGAGATTAAAATACATATACTTTCAATTCTATGATAGACAAAAAGTTCAATAGAACACCAATTAATTGAGAGATCATTTTATAAATCAATTTAATGTTTCTTTGCAGAATTTTACTCACTCCAAAAATTTTGAATGATGGTTTGAGTGTAATATAATACAATGCTGTCTACCTCACTGCAGACCGCAAGGTTTTGATCCTCCTACCAGCTCTTATACAGATGGAGCTTCTGGCAAAATTCCTGGCCTTTGAACTCAATCCACAATTCCTTTCTACTGAACCACATTTTCCTTCAAGCAACCTCCTCCGCCTCTTCCCGAAAGCCCTTTCTCTGTCTGCTCAACTCAGAGCCATGCAGATTAAACTTCATCCGTGCTGGAGGTAAAACTGACTGATGGCCCGGCATCTGTCCCATCTGCGTAGCTCAACACTGGGCCTAATTAATGTCCGTTCCCCTTAGAGATGAGTTGGGCTCACCTGGATCTGTGGTGGAAGCCAGTCAGACACATTTATCTATGCCTCAACACTGCTGGTGTCCGGCACATATCTAGCTGACAGATGAATGTGATGGCTCTTTGTGTGTTAAGGGGGAAGGCCTGAAGCCTGCCCCGCGGTACAATAACTTTGTTCAAATCTGTTATGGTTGTTTCATTGGTGGTTCAAGTCCCACCTGGAGAACACAGAGGGACAGCCAGAGGCATTCGAGGATGGAAATAGAGTGATAAAATGGCCTAGTAAGAAGACTCACCAAAACGTATATGGGTCATGTCTGAAGTCCAACAAAGCTTTTGCTCCTTAAGGTGTTTCACTTTTGATTTGGGACAGATCAGAGCTCTCATAGGTCGCATTTACACAGCATCGCTTAAGTGACCCAATTCTGTTATTTTTTTTCTTCTCGTGTGACCCATGATCGTGTAAGATAAAAACAGAATAAAAAACAGTTCTGCTTGGTTCTGTTTGCATTAACACTGCAGATTAGTACCACTTAAAAAAATTGTTTACCCAAAATTGTAGATCTGTCATCATTTACTCGTCCTCAACTTCTTTCAAACCACTTTGAGTTTTGTTCTTCTGTTGAACACAAAGGAAAGTATACTAAAGAATACTTGAAAAAAAACCAGCCATTAACTTCTATGGTATAGTTTTGTTCATATTATGTATGTGAATGACTGTCTTTTCCCCCAACATTCTTCAGAATACCCTGTTTTGTGTTCAACAAAACAAAGAAATTATAATAATGTAGGACCATTTGAGTGTGAGTAAATGGTGAGAAAAAGTTTAAACAGCCCCTATTTTGCCTCACAAAAGGTCATATTTTGGTTTGGGGTGTCTCCAACAACAGGCTGATATGCATGCATGGACAAAAAAACACATTAATATTCTTATAATATACATTTATTTTTACCTAATTATCCCAACGAGTCCCATATGATTCGTTCAGCGATTCATTTGGTCCCAAACCTCTCCTTAGTGTGAGGCTAATATGCGCTGATTGGTCCAATGACCCAGTCTGTTGTAATTGGTCAACTGGGTTCAGCGCGAGACATAGAGAAACGCCCACCACGGCTATGAGAGTATGTGAGAGGCCAAAAGAGGAATGCAATAAAGCAATGCACATTACTCTTAACCCTAACCCCAAGTAATAACGACACACATTCAGTATTAATCCACACTGTGGCAAAAGTTGAACTGTTTTGAAAATTGACAGCGCTGCTCATGTGAGGAACAGCTGATGGTGGCCAAAGTAAAGACAAATTGAGTTTATTCAGAAACGCATTTAGATTGGTAAAAGATAAAGCACGCGTCACATTTTCTACATGATTTTGGATGCAATATGTGAAAAGCCCCATAAAGATTTAACCTGAGAGGTACAGTACAAGCACCGATCTATAATAAATAAGTGATTACAGGCCGCTTGGGACGATTAAAAGTACAACACACAATTAAACATATTTTGCAAACTACAAAAAACGAGGCAACAATTTTAATTATGTGATGATCCAGAGGGAGAAGAAACTAGTCCATATGAACTGCAACAATTACTGACAAAGTAATGCCAAGGTCTGACAAAGACCCATACAGAAACCCCCCTGCTCTCCCCCCACTGAGCATCATGGACAGCACTGTGACTGCAGTGGAGTCATTCAGGTTCCTGGGCACCACCATCTCTCAGGACCTGAAGTGGGACACTCACATTGACTCCATTGTCAAAAAAGCTCAACAAAGGTTGTACTTTCTTCGTCAGCTGAGGAAGTTCAACCTCCCAAAGGAGCTGCTGAAACAGTTCTACACCTCCATCATTGAATCAGTCATCTGCACTTCAATAACTGTCTGGTTCAGCTCAGCTACCAAATCTGACCTTCAAAGACTACGTCGAATAGTTCGGACTGCTGAGCGAGTCATTGGTACAACCCTCCCTACTCTCCAAGAACTGTACTTATCCAGAGCGAGCAGAAGGGCTGCCAAAATCACTCTGGACCCCTCACACCCAGCACACTGCCTCTTTGAACTGTTACCTTCTGGTCGACGCTACAGAGCACTGCGCACCAGAACAGCCCGACATAGGAACAGTTTCTTCCCTCAGGCAATCCATCTCATGAACACTTGATGATAATAATCATGGAACCAACACCACTACTTGCAATACACTTTCTACATACACATACACTTATTTAACAACACACTTTACATGCCAATTTGCACATAACAAGTACACTTTTTACACACGAATACACTTATTTAACAACACACTTTACATGCCAATTTGCACATAACGGCTGCACATATAATGTTGTATATAGTAATACACCTGTACATACACTTGTCTATTTGTATATTTGCATTTAACACTCACTTCTATTTTTTGAATATATTTATTATCTGTTTTTTGTCCTGTCTCTGTAATTCTGTTGCACTGTAGAAGCTCTGTCACGAAAACAAATTCCTCGTATGTGTGAACATACCTGGCAATAAAGCTCTTTCTGATTCTGATTCTGATTCTGATACAAAATAGTCTCTGCTGCTTCTTCCTTTAATAACAAACCGCTGACAAATCCCATGTTGCAGTGTAGGTTATTGAATCAAAACCCCCAAAAATGACAGGAATAACCACAGCACTTGGCTATACTGTGGTATTGTTGTGAAAATAAAATTTTAACCCTTTATTCCCTGCAGCAGAATCTTCATCTGTCAGTGATCGTCATCATGATCAGTCCTGTGATCCCCCGCACTCTGTTAGAATCTGAAGGGACAGTTTACTGGATCTTACACAATATATTTGGTTATGTACCGCATCGATGCCGATGCGTTCAGGCAAAAGATCCGAACCCGACATGATTAATTTGACTTTTTTGACTATTTTGTTAAAGAACCAATAGTTTTAAACACAGTGCACTTTCAGATTTTAACCTCAGCTGGATGTTTTCATTCACTTCGAGCTGTGTTTCACTCTTCATGGAAGGTCATTTTCAAAAACCCATAATAGGGGCCCTTTAAAAACTATTCCTTTAAAGTGGGTAGGATTATTACTATAGCTGCACATTTAAAAAGTATAAACATCCAAAGCTTGCAGTTTGTCTATTTCATCTTTTTTGACATCACCTCATACTTTAGTTTCTCATCAGACCTTCTGCCCAATCAAATGCTCTCTACTGTCTTACATGTCCTGTCCCCTTCAAGAATCAAGACATTTCACATTTGCTTTTCATTTTATCTCTTTTCACTTGATCTCAGCCTCTCCTAATGGCAGAACTATGATAAAAACAAAATGATTTTAGTTGCTTTATGTGATACATTGAACAAAATTATTATTATCAGTGATCGGCAGTGTTTATAAATCACATTTTTGGTAATGGCACAGGTATCTTGAAACCTCACCTGAGGTAGTACTAAATGGTATTAGGTACAGTATGTAACGCAAGAGCTCTCTGTCTGCATGTCTATCTGCTAATTCGAAAGCATCTTGAATAAAACAGCTCACACATCACCCTCTTTGTAAGTAGGGACTTGTTAGGGTGCATAAAGAAGTATGAATCAAAGTTAAGAGTGCATTCTCTTTATAGCAGTAGTCTGCAGTCCATATAAAGCTGTGGAGGCTCTACAGTACATTACAGACACTGAGTTTAGGGACTGATTAATTATTTACAATACTATACATTTCCTTGTCATTTCTGGTGTAACATAGGGCTTACATTACAAAATGTTTGGATTATGTATGTAACTGTCCATCAAATATTTATTTGCTAACCTACTTTAATTTTCTGCGAATTTAAACCAGTTACAGAGATTTGGGCGAGCAGATCTGCAGCTTTATGGTGTATCATATCTGTTTGATTTTTATTTTTTTTTTCTTAGGCAAGGGTAATTTTAAAAATCCACAGAAAACATTTTTTATTATCAATTTAGGTGTTTTTGTAATCAATTTAATGCTTCCTTGCTAATTTTTTTTTTCAGATTATTTTTATTTTTATATTTTATATTTTTATATTTTTATATTGCTTACAATATTAACATTTTAAATGATGGTGTGCATGCAATAAAATGTAAACCACACAATATATACCATACAATTTGGGATCATCTTACAAGATTTGGCTTTGCAATAGAGCTAAGGGGGAACTTTGAAAGTCCAATAATACATTTTACACTATCTGTCATAGACTAAATATGTTACAAGTACACATTATTTGGCAGCACTTGACCACATTAAATAAGTGGAAATAGTAAAACGAAATTCACTTTTAAACTCGCAGGACATGTGCTGTCTGACAGCTGGCGTATGCACTCTTAAACTTTCATGTTGATGAAAATGTAAATGTCATTTAGGCGCAGCAGGAATGCTAAAACCAAAGAGATTTTAGTTTTTAAAACTATCTGAAACATGAGCTGTAAAGGCCATAAGATGCCATGTTCAGATTATTTTATCTTAACTTAGTAAGATCAAATTTGTTACTGTAAACCTTTTAAATAATTCAATTAATCAATTATTTCAAACACCATCATTTTTTGTAAAGCTAATATTATTATCTTGTATAGATAACTTTCTGTGCAGTGAGGGTATTTTATTCTGGTTTCCTACTCTGAGGAGTCTTGCCATTCTGAGGAATGTATGAATTTCCTGACCGGCCCCAGAATGTCTGAATTGTTTCAATTTCTGAGAATTCTTTTGCAAATATCTTACAACCAGGAATGCATTTTTAACCTTTTAAAGAGTATGCCAAACAACATAATTTTTTATTTAATTTTATTTTGCACACTTTAAAAGGAGTTTTTAGTTGTTGTTTTTTTACACAAATTAATAAATACAGTGCTTAACATTTATACGGTTTTGATAGGAAGCTATACAATATAATATTTGAGCATATACATTAGATTAGTCAGTACTGAAGCCAAATCTGGAGCTTATCTAACAAAATAATACGATAACAGTCCAGAAACTAGTACACTCAAATTTATGTTATTAAAAAAATATTAAAAACTAATTTAAAAAGAGAGGAAAAATCAAGTTTGAAAAATCAAAATTGTTGAAATTTTGTAGGTTGTAATTTTTTTGCAATATTTTACTTGAATTTAATTGTATTATCTTTCTATTTCGAAAGATGCACTGCGAATAAAATATTATTTTTATAACCTGTTGATTAAATCTGTTTTGTTTAAACGCACCAAAATACATTGCCTATATTCACTGAGAAATGGATAAAATATTCATTTTTAAAATGGGGGTGTACTCAATTATGCAGAGCACTGTAAATAAATAAATAAATGTGACAAAAGTACCAAGAAAAAGTACCAAGAACAGAAAAAATAATAATATTTTTTAATATTTAAGTTTCTGTAGCGCGACATTGTATGTGTACTGCATAGTGAACATTCCATTATGCCCTTGCTATGTTTACTACTGGTTATTTTACTGTTTTGTCACATGAGTTACACATGTAACTTTATACCAGATGTTAGTGTATGTTAGTCCTGATTGTCCCCAGTGGCTTACTAAGATAAAATATAGTTGTGTAGAACAGTATAGAAGGCTATTAGAGAAAAGTGGGATGGATAGAGTAGTGTAATGGTGTTGAGGGTGGAGAAGTCAGGATAAAATAGAGGGATGCAAAGCACAGCGACCCGTTGGAGAGTGTGATAAAGGAGTAGAAGGGTTAGTAGAAGAATGCCAGTGGTTTGCCTTCTGTGAGTAAATGAATGATCCTTGAGTTCCTGCAGCTTATAAATCACCTCTCTCTCTCTCTCTCTCTCTTTCTCTCTCTCTCTGTGTCCCTCTCTTTCTCTACTCCAGTGAGTTATGGTGCGTTCTGGCTGCTGACTCCACTGCATGAGGAACGTTTGCACACAGAGGAAGAAACAGACACACATCGATAACTAATCTTTCTTTATTATTTCTCCTTTGCTGAGGAGAACAAAAGGAGGAATGGAAGAGGCTTGGTTTGCCCCTGTAATAGAAGAAATGTTGGTCAAACAAAAATCGTGTTATCAGTAATTACTTTTTTTTCTGTAGTTTAAAGGAACACATTCATTGATTGATTGAAGGTCATTAATGGTCCTATGGAGGGTCTCTAAACTCTCAATAGTAGCTTTTTCACAATCCAAGACCCATTCATTGAAATTTTGGCATATTGACACCACAGAAACTGGGAAAGAATTTAGTTCTAGGAGCACCTTTTGTGGCAGTAAATTAGCACCTATCTCAGAACAGGACCTTATCATAATAAGAAATGCACACATTAGGAGCTACAGTGATATAAGTGTAGACTGAATGGATGAATGTGTGCCATATGAAACACTAACACAGTATTTTAAAGTGTTATAAACATGCACTGACAAAAATGATTCACTGCAAACATACAGTATAAACTGTTTGCAACAATTGCAAACAATTTTAACAAACAAATTAAGCTGACCATAACTAAATTTAGTTTGTTAGTTTAAATGCAGCTCATTTCAATTGTTTAGAAACCACACAGCTTTAAAAAAAAATAATAATTCCACTGAATAATTTTTTTTTCAGTATACCAGTTCAGAAGGCTTACATTACCAGCTCTAAGCAGGCTTACATTACTTAAGAGTTTCTAGTGAGACGCTAAAAGTAAAATGGTCCAAGGGGAAATTAGTTCTCAGGGAAGTAAGCCTTGTGGTTAGTTCCTATGATTTAATTCTTGTAACTACCTGGTGGGAAAACCTTAAACTGTCTTCCTTCCATTTTCCCTGTAGTACATATTGAAGGTGCGTTTTATTGTCTAACTCAGTAAATTGTGGGTAAATGCTCTGAAGTTTGGGGTAGAGTCTTTCTCTGATGTGCTGATAGTTTGTGCAGCGGGTGAGAAAGTGTTCCTCCATCTCCACCTCTGCCTGGGCAAAGTGTGGGCAGATGTGGCTGTCTCTGGGTTACCAGTTCTGTCTGTATCGGCCCGCCTCTACAATCAGACTGTGAGCACTCAGTCTGTATTTGGTCATTGTTGTTCTAATTTACTGTCCTTTACTGCACTCGTATGATCTCTATTTAGGTCTAAATAACATTTAAGTTTACTTTGTTTTCCTGCTGCTTCCTTCCAGTAAATCAGATACTCTTCTTTTTGTGCATTTATCATATGATTGGGTTTAATTATCTGGATGAGCATGTCAGTGTTCTGATTCTGCCTTTATGTGTTTCCAAAATTTGACAGCTCGTTTCTCAATGCGAGGATACTAGGGCTGTAACGATACACCAAACCCACGATTCGGTTAGTATCACGATTTTTGACCCACGATTTGATTCGTATCACGATTTTTTTTCGTGAGGGGTGGGAAACTTTTTTTTTTTTAAACAATATTTTTTATCAAAAAACATTTGAAAAATCTTTATAAACTGAACACCAAAGAACAAGATTAACCATGCAAATGATTAAATATATAAATAGCCAAATATAAAATAAATAAATAGCCAAAGCTATAACACTTCTGTTTTTTTGTAACAAAATACTGTTGAAAAACAAACAGAACTAAACATGTGGAGATGATTCGAGCATGTTGAAAATTCTTTTTCAATCAAGTTCTCTTACATTTAAGAGATGTAAACTTTGCCTGACAAATGTGGCAGCATGTGGAGGAAACAACTAATTTATACAAAGCGCACAAGAATGAGGCTGCCAAAATGCAGTAAAAAAAAAATTGAGCGCAGAAGTCAGACGAACAGGTGCAGCCATCAATTAGTGATGCATTTAAGCGATGCACAAAATATAGGAGGGACAATGTGAAGTGGAACAAATGCACTGATGCAGTAACCAAGAATCTCTGTGAAAAAATAGTGTCTTTCAATACCTTTTTTTTCTTTCGGAGACCTCGTAACCACACCCGACAGCTATAATGAATTGTCCGGACGTACATATTTCTCCAAAACAGCTATTCTACGAGCCTACAAACCTATCCGTGGTGAGCTGCAACAGCCCAATTCCACCACAGTCGAGTATTTTTCACTTACAACAGATGTGGTCGAGTACAAAAATGACACTTTACATGTCGCTAACTTTCCATTTCATTGACACGGAATGGACACTGGCGTCAAAATGCCTCCAAACTGAACCTAGCAGTGCCCAACACAAATGAGAAGATGGAGAAAGCTCGCACGGACCGTGCCCTTTCTGCTGTGAACTATTAAATTCTCATTTTCCCCGGAGAGGAACAAATTTTCACCGCACAGTTGGACAGGCACAAACAAAAATATAATTCATACATTTTTCTTGGAAAAAAATATCTTTTTGAAACGAATTTCGTTAGGTATAAATTGTATATTAATTGTGATCTAGTTTTGGTTGGTCAGTGAACTACTAGATAAAAAAAGAATAATGAATAACCGGTGATGCGCTTCAAAACAAGCGCGCTATATGCTTCAGCGCCAAAACACAAGTTGCCGTGAGATTGTGTTGGTTTGGTAGGCCTAAATAAAATAGCCTAAATAAAATTAAAGTTAAATATTCATAGTTTCAGAGAACCCCATATTAAAGTCGGGACATCTGGTGAACGCCCGTCCCTCTCTGTGCAGCCAGACTAACAGTGTGAGCAAAGCTACAGTATACTGCTGACTTATATGAAGAGGGAGGGTCCGCAATCTCTGGGTTAGTTGCCATGTTTCCTCACGTTCTTCTTCAACTAGCTCAACTTTTGCAGGAGATTGAAAAGTTAGTCACGGGTGTGTCGCGATTCTTCCTTATCACATCGCGACACAGGATCGTGGATCTTAGTGTCGCGATTTCGGTTTCATATCGCGTATCGTTACAGCCCTAGAGGATACTGGTCTAATTCTACCCTGCATGCATTGCTGGGTGTGTTCATCTGCACTTTTAGGATGTTCCTGCAGAATTTTTTTTAATGGCCTAAAAGTCCCATCTTGCTTTCTCCTTCTTATTTTGTGTATTTCTCTTTCTCTCTCTGTCTATCTATTTCACTGAACTTTCATCCATTTAGAATTTGCTCCGACAAAAAGTGTCAGGGTATTTTTTGGGCCCAATGAATGCAAAGATAAAAAAAAAACAAGAATTAGTTTTAAATCATCACAGCTTAAGTCTCCAAAATAATTTTTATGAAATCACACACTCCATTAAAAGAAATTTGCACAATATTATGAGGGTATCCCTTAGGCATGTTGACTGTGAAGGCATTCTTGGAGATCAAGGAAGACAGAAAACTAAACCGAAACTATCAACAAGAACCTACAGAAAAGTATAAAATTGTTATCTCTTCATAAATTTCCCAGCGCTTCCAGTGTGCTTTAACTGACTCCTGATGCAAACCTAGAGTCAACTGTGAATAAAAGTTTTCAAATAACACCATTTTTTACTTGTTACGTTTATAGTGAATCATCACCCCAGGTTGGATTTTTGGCAACACCACTTTACAAAATGGCAGACAGTCAATTTAATACACTATAGGGAGTGGTATTTGGAAACAGCTTACAAGTTTCTTTACAGCCATGTCAGCAATCGTCCATTAGAGTATTGATGGACTGTTTAGTTAGGGTTAGTAGAATAAGTTGACGTGAACTTGCACACTTGCATAGTCTAAAAAGACTCATCAAGATCAAGTGTTACCCAAATGTTTAGTAAATAATAGCACAAATACTGTGTTCAATACTTGTTCTATCAGCAACGGAGAACACTATAAACCACAACATGCTTATGGGACCTTGATCTTTTTTTTCCAACAACTTTTAACCTGTAAAGTTATTTTTGTTACTTTTTTAATAGATTTAATTGATGAATTGTCTGGGTTTGTGTTGTATATTATGGTACAAAAGCCTTGTAATAAACTTTCGGTACATTTTCTGTTTTATACAGAAAGTCGGATTTTATAGACTTATTTCTCTTTATATTATTTCTTATGCATTATATTATTTTGTTAAACTTTAGAGTTGAATTCAACATAAAAAGAAAAGTGGACAGAGCAGTTTAATATGTTTTTTCTTTTTTTCTCTCTTTTAATTTTTTTCTTTTTTCTTTTATTGTCATTGTTTATTTGAATTAATACACCATGCTGCCAACCTCAACTTTCAGTACTGAGTTGTTTATATGCTTAATTTGTCAAATGAATGCACATCATATATATTTTATACACATCATATTGTAACACGGGGAGTGACACTGACAACAGAGGTGCGGATCCAAATGCAGGTTTAATGGAGATTTCAGGAAAACAAAGGTCAACAGGTGCAAACAGATGTATAGAGACAGTCCAGAATCGTAGTCAAAAACAGGCAAGTCAGAAAGCTGGCGGCAG
This sequence comes from Danio albolineatus, assembly GCA_903798035.1. Lineage (NCBI taxonomy): Eukaryota > Metazoa > Chordata > Actinopteri > Cypriniformes > Danionidae > Danio > Danio albolineatus. The sequence goes on along the minus strand of CAIGQQ010033541.1, from coordinate 4,341,072 downwards.
GCAGGGATGAACAGATTGCAAGGCAAAGGTACAAACACAGGAAAACAAGACCAAGGAAACGTGTTGTAATGTCACATGAAGTAAACAAGACTCAGCAACAGTGAGTGTTTCTGTGCAGTTTAAATAGTCTGTGAATCAGTGGTGAGTGTTTGTGAATAGTCTGTGAATCAGTGGTGAGTGTTTCTGTGCAGTTTAAATAGTCTGTGAATCAGTGGTGAGTGGCTTCAGATGGGAGTCTCTAATCAGTGGTGACTTAGAGCAGGTGAGTGTGTGTGTTGCATGACTGGGGATGTAGTTCATAAAATGGCGGATTTGTATATATTTATATTGTATATAATTCGGATTTGGATTTGTATGTATATGCAAAAATCTTGTATATTAAACGTGTTGAAGAAAGGAAAAAAAGTCGACCAAGCAGAAATCAACATTCCATAATATAATTCACAACTATAAGATATTCTCTCATACTTTGTTCCAATGAACATTTTTTTCAGTATTGTTTAAGCTTTGGCTTTATATAAACTGTTTGTGTTGACCATATCTGTCAATAGTCAAAAAAGCTGATGATCACTACAAAAAAAAAAAAATTGTATCTATTGAGATGTGAGATGATTTAAAGCAGGGAAGGTATCTAGTGTCATGAAGTATGGTAAAACAAGAGTATAACAGTCATTGATTGTTGTGCCACTGTGCTGAACTGCTCAGTGAGTGTTTCATGTGTTATATCCATCGCATTGATTTGCAGAACATCACTAATATTCTGCCATGGCCGAGTAGGTTTAATGAGAACAGATTGAGCGCTTTTATCCGTGGCTTGTAACTGAATCATTTCCAGTGAATGTGCCACTATCCACTCCTTTAGTTTGTTACTGAGCGAATTTGGAAATGAGACAGATGGTATTCATAAATGACCGTCTACCTGGCACATTTTACAACAACAAACTTTCTGGCGATGCAGATTTCATTGTTTCATATACAAATCATGCTGAAAGGATGGCTTGTTTATTGGTTTTCTGGCTTTATTGACAGTCTGTATGTGTTAATTTTCTATTTGTCTTCTGTGTGGGCTTTGTGTTGTTGTGTCAGGCATTATTACGTTTCATTTAGTCTCGTAAAGAGTGTCAGATCTCTGAAGCTTCTCTCTGGTTTTGTATTTTTAGGTAGGCGATCAGATTTTGGAGGTGAATGGACGCAACTTCCGGAGCATCTGTCACGATGAGGCCGTGCAGATCTTGAAGAATTCGCGCCACATGCTGATGACCATAAAGGACGTGGGCAGGCTGCCTCATGCTCGCACTGTGGTGGATGAGACCAAATGGATCCCCAGCGCACAGATCGCTGAGAGCTCAGCCAACAGCAATAGCCAGAGGTGAAGCTTTAGTAGATTTTTTTTTCTTTACAGTTCTGAGGAGTTTTAACTGATTCATTTAACCCATATAACACATTCAGGTCTGTTTTGACACAAAATAGATGCATAAAAATTCACAAAAATATATATTTTTAATAAAGTTTTTAGTGAACCTTGCAAATGCTTTGAAGACCCTTTTTTGAGCTAAAGTGTGCTCCAAACACACATTATTATTATTATTATTATTATTATTATTATTATTTAATTTTCTTATTGAGAACCCCCTATATATTTAAGTAATTTTCAAGCACTTGCTTTTGTCTTGAGTTTGTTTTCACCATGAATGTAATTATGTATGATGTTATATTAGTGCCAGAAAAGTTTTGTAAAATATATTTAGCTTTTTTTATAAATGTCTTACACTTTTTGGCGGAATTGTGTTGATAAATATGATTATGCATGCGATTTGACAAATCATGCAATGAAAATTATCACTTTTTCCACCTACAATTAAACATTTTTGCAAGTAAAATGATGACATATTGACTTAGAATTATTATTATTATTTTAGTTTTGTCTAAAAAGTGTGTAGGTTTTCACAAATGTGCACTCGGCCTACTGGAGTGAATGTTTATAAAAGCTCAGTAATGTTATTAAATTCCATTCACTCACTTAAACACCATTAATCACCTGATTAGAAAAAATCTAGTAAACATCTAGGAAACATTTCAAATGTATTATGAAGGGTAGTGTGCAATTCACATGCCATCAAACTGGAATTGTCACCAAATAGAAGCATAAACTCTAATTATATTTTCAGGGTCCAAGCAAAGTGAAAGGTTTGATTGAGCCATGCAGTTACTTTTAGTATTGCCTGACAGAATTCCCTAAATAAAATTTGTAAAAAATTATAAAAAATAATATATAAATAAATATATATATATATATATATGTGTGTGTGTGTGTGTGTGTGTGTGTGTGTGTGTGTGTGTGTGTTGGCCAGAACGTACACAACATAACATAACTTTTTCTCTTTTTTTTGCTGGGGCACCAATGGCTTTAAGCATTTTACAATTTGAAGAAATCTTTTGGATCCTAAATTAATAATAATTTATCAAAAGATCGTAAATATTTATAATATTCAAAAACATAATTCCATAATAGACATAATGTGACTATAGCATGTGCCAGTAATCCAAGGCAGTCCCTGAATGAAAAGGTCCGATAACAACATACCGGCTGAGCTGTCAGAGCAAACAAACTGGAGGATGTTTATCGTTTCAACCAACCCTTAACAGCTTCGGACTATTTGTGATTAGTTATAATATAGATGAGTAAGATTAAGTTAGTTAAATAAACGACTTGTAGCTTGTTACAGAAAGAGTGGAGGCTCCTTTCACACCGCTGCTGAAAACCTGTATGATCAGAGCAGGCGGAGCTGTGATGGCGCAGTTTCTGTTTCACCGAGTCCGCGGATACAAGCTCGCCTCGTCCCGTCATATTTAATAACTTATTTCACTGTTATAATAATAATAATAATAATGTTATTATTATCATTATCATTATGCAGCTGGAATGACCGGCACCAATCCGTCATCAAAATCCATGAGGTTAGCTCGACTCTGAAGCTTTGATTCTCTGACTGACAGCTCGCCTACAGTATAAACAATTAAATGGCAAACATTTTTAGTTAGCTTATTGAATCCTTTTTTTAAAAACATATGTTTTTTTGTTTTGATATTATCGTTAAATCAATGAGCAAACTCGGAGCTCTTCGCCGGTGGTGACTCTCCTCCCAGGGGATGCTGAGCTCGGAACTGGTCTGGCAGATATCGCATTTTGTGCAAAAATACATTTTGCAGTGGGCCTAAAATGTTCATTCTTAAATTGTGTTAATGGCAGCAATTCACACATAGATAAGAGTACATTTGAACAGTAATTTCCAATCGTAAAATCCAAATGTCAAAAAATGGCGTTTATTGCGTTTTGCAACGAAACTCTTCATTTATATATATATAAATATATAAATGCATCATGGTTGGGTAAACCTAGAGCGCAGTAAATGGGAGAGTACAACAAACAATTTGTTTACAATCCTATTTGCTCAAATAATACTATAATATGGCATTATCAAGACTTTCAGAAAAATGAAAAAAAAAGTGTGAGACTGATGACGGCAGCCAGAGGAGAGAATAACACCAAATTTGCTCTTAGCCCCATAGATGCTGCATTAGAAACACCACGCATAAGCAGTAATTCGTTTTTCTAATTTGACGCAAAGATGATATAATACATTCATAAATGTTCATACTTAAAAAAATAAAAATAAAAATATAAAAAATTTCAAGGATTTAAGATTATAATGACTGTTAAACATGTCTTAAGTCTTGTGAAAAGGGTCCATTGGAACTAATGAACACTGAAAAATGACAAAATCAAAGAAATCACGTGATGAAAACAAAAGCGCATGGAACAACATGACGGGGAAACTCAGAACCTGACAGACACGCTCTATAAGTAACGTGAACTATAGATTAAATACTGTAATGCTGGTAATGGAGAAATAAAATAGAAAATGTTTGCTTATATTATCTCTGGTTTTTGAATAAAGTCTCAAGAGTGTGCGAGATCTGAAAGTCCTTCAAACACTAGACGAGTTGTTTTGCTCAGAAATGAAGTGGCTTACAGGAAAGAACCATTTTTAAAGATTGTTGTTTTTCTGTCCTATATTCTAAAACCTTTCAATTGCTTAGATCTGAGCTGTTTTCTTCTCAGAAATACTGTAGAGCACTGTAGGGATAGAAAAAAAAGGTTTCAATTTGCATGCTAGGAGGTGAAATAACAGTAAAAGTGTTTTTCTTTCCTTCCTCCTGAATGCTGAAATTTACTTTAAGTGTCACTCAATTTAATTGGTGATTATGAAATAAAATAATCGGAGCCGACAGCGTTCAATGATCCTTTACCTAATGTAATTTTAGACAATTATGTGGAAATTAATTCATTTCTTTCCATTACGATAATAGCTGCACTTTAGGTGATGTTTCAGCTTTCCTCTTAAATTTAGCTGTGGTCTTGCTCCTTTACTGGATTATACTCAGGTCAGTGAGTCCAGTCATACAGATGGTGGGCTTGAAAGAGTCTCTATATATAGCAGCGAGATGATTTTAAAGCTAGATGTAGACACTATTGTTAGATGATGTGCTTTAGGCAGTGACGGTTGAGATGTACGTATGACATGCTGGTGGGTTGACAGTAGACGATGACTCACAGTAGAATGTCGCCTTTCTTGCTCTCTCAACGGCTTGAATGGAAATGGGCTGATTGGGATCTCTGGAGGGTGTGCTCAATTCTAAAGTGCACCACTAGAAATCCGACAAGATTAGTTCTATGCTTTATTAGTCTTGACTTCTAGAATCTGGGGAGGACTGCTTTTTGATTACTGTTGTAAGATTCCATTCTAACAACAAAATCCGATGAATGGTCGAAGGTTAAATGCGTGGAAGTCTTTTCTAACGCTTCTGAAAAGAATTGCGTTATTTATTATTAGAATTATTTATATTTATTTTCAACTTTGCATTCAATCTGACTACAATTTTATGTGACCGTCAAGTTTAGACTGTATTTCTTATTAGGAAAGGGTCACATTTGTCGTTGATGAATCAATTTAGAGTTTTGATTTAAATCTGATCCCATACTCTTCAGTTATACATTTATTAGGGACCCAATGCGGAGTTTTCACACCACAGGGTTTACTTGTTTCTCACAAAAAGGATCTCAACACTCTGAAGTTAGTCAGAGTATGTAGGGTTGACTAATACCCAATTAGTCTGGTTGCCTTCTGCTCACTCGTACTAAAAGTGTAGTTAATTTAGACATTTTATTACAACTTGTTAAATCAACGATAACCAGAAATCGATTATTCTCCGAGCTGAAGTGCCGACTGTCTCTTGCAATTCGTTTTGGATATAATGTACACAGATAACAAAAGTGTAAATAAAGCAACTAAGTAGCTGAACATTAACAAAATCAAAATACCAGTAATTAAAAAAAAAAAAGTAAAATATTAAAAAAGTGGTAGGCGCTGACGAGGTGAGGATCCAAACGCAGGTTTATTGATAATGGTCAGACAAGCAACAGTCATCAACACAGGAGCAAACAGATATATACAGGCAATCCAGAGTCATAGTCCAATACACAGGCAGATGGTCAAAAGGCAGGCAGCAGACAGAAATAAACAATAAAACAAAGCAAAGACAAGACAAGGCAAGGAAAACAAGTGGGAATGTTTACAGTAACAGATAAACAAGGCTGAGCAACAGTGTGTGTGTGTGTGTGTGTGTGTGTGTGTGTGTGTGTGTGTGTGTGCTGTCTTTATAGTCCTTGTAATCAGTCTTTGAGCAGCTCCCAGCCGTGTAAGTATAATCAATCGCAATCCAGACCAGGTGTGTGTGGTGCATGACGGGATCTTGTAGTCCATATAATGGCAGATTTTTAGTCTCATGCGATCTATATTTACCAGTGATCTAGCGTCAAGCATTTGAAGTGGTTCAACTAACAGAAATAATACACAATTTACTGACTTAACGATATTGGCCTAATTTTGTCATTGGACCGATAACTATAACATTAAAAAATAATATTTATTGGTCAACATTGATATGGTCATCGATATATTGTACATACTTATTTTTTTCTTATGTATTAAACATTGATTTAAAGTACTTTGATTGTCTGACTTGTCGTAAAGTTTCTCTTTAGAATATATTTATAAGAATATAAGAAAATATATTAACAGATATAAGAAAAACCATGCAATCATTTTAGAAAAGTGAAAGTATGGTGTCAGGTACAGCAGTTAAATATTTGACATGACCTTATTTAATAGAAAATAAGTCATTTGTACTGTTCAAAATGGCATTTTTGAAGGGAAAAAATCATCGCAGTGGGTAGCACAATCATCTCACAGCAAGAAAGTCACTGGTTTGAGCCTCACCTGGGTCAGTTGGCATTTCTGTGTGGAGGTTGCATGTTCTCCCAATGTTCGCGTGGGTTTCCTCTGGGTGCTCCGGTTTCCCTCACAAATCCAAAGACGTGGTATAGGTGAATTGGGTAAGCTACATTGTCTGTAGTGTATGTGTGTGAGTGAGTGTGTATGGATGTTTCCCAGAGATGGGTTGCAGCTGGAAGGGCATCCACTGCGTAAAACATATGCTGGATAAGTTGTCGGTTCATTCCACTGTGGCATCCCCAGATTAATAAAAAGACTAAGCCGAAAAAAGAAAATGAATGAATGAGTCTAGATATCCTTGAACTGCTGTCTCCTGTTCATGCTCACATTCGTTGAAATCATTTGCTGTTTTTGATTCACTGACATGTAGATGTCTTTGATCTGTGTTGTTCGTAACTGCATAAGATTCTTCTGAAAGCTTCTCTGTCTGTTTTGTACACACCAAAATTCAGATGGTAACACTTATGCAAAGAGTTCATTTTAATCAAATCAAACTTGCCAGCTGTGAACACATCCTGAGTCATTTTTGAATAAAAGTCACCACACATTTCATTTGATAAGAAAATGCTATTTATAACCCCCTGAAATAAATGACTCATTCACATTAAAAAATCAGAAGTAGGTATTACAGAGAGCCTTGTAAATATAGAAGTTGTTAGTTTGAGCATTAATAATTTCCTTCATTCAATTCCTTTCTTTCTCTTTTTACAGTATTCTGTCTGTTGATGTCGGAACTGGAAGTTTAGGAAAGGTAAGGTACAAAATGCACAACTTACAAACTTGATTTTTACAAATATAAATCACTTGTTAATTTCAAGTGAAAGGTCCAGAATTGATTTGGTCTTTAATACGCTTAACTTAAGGCATTTTATGGATTTATTTCCAGATAATGAGCCAATTTTACATGACTATCGGCTGTACTGTACATAATATTTATTTGCCGTCTACCTAGAGATCAAAGCAATCATGATTTGTGTGTGTGGGGGGGACATGCATCCTGGATTAACATCTACTGTATGTTGATCCTAGGGACAGCAGTCCTATCAGCCAACGCGCACACCGCGACATGACAGCAGACAACCCACTAGTTTATGTCATTCGCCAGTTAAAATGTAGTTGTGGTTGGCCGGCGGCATGCTGGAATTACACTTGTTTCTTAGCCACACTTACATGCTATTTCAGGTCACATATTCAGAGGGGCATGGTAAACAGTATAGGGAGGCTGTCATTGTTCAAAAATGAACCAATGTAAATATATAAGCACATATACAGTTCAGTAAAGTAGGCTAGGCGGAATAGCACTGTTTACTGATGTTTTCTACATTATCGATGCTGTAAAAGAACCTTATGAAACTGAAAACAGTCACATCAATCTATCGCCAGAAGATTTTAGTCGCTGAACAACACTTCTGTGCATATAACTTATTCATAACAACAACAATCTACATCAGCTCTGGGGACTAAAATAGTTTTAAAACACAACATTACCTGTCTAACAGAAATACTTCAGCCATGGTGTCGTCCTTCCTCCAGCTTGCAAAACTAACTCCAATATTGATTCAGGATTTGAAAAAGTTTTAATTCAGCATTTGATTTTACGGCGAGTGTGACTGTCTTGCCTGCACGTGTTGTGAATGCTCGGCGCTTACTGTATGCACTAATGGCGGATATGCGTGAGCAGAGATGCGCAGAAGCCCTAATCCACATTTGTTGACAGACCGTTTGGGCAGCTTATTGGAATTATGGGAGATGTCGCCCCGACAATATTCCATTGGATGAACATTTTTTAGTTTTATGCCTCACCCAGAATATAAAAATACATATAAACACATTTAGATCATTTACTGTAATCAGTACTATTGGACTGTGAAGAGACTTTCAACCAGCACAACAAAACATGTTTCTGAAGACAATCACCTACTGCACCTTTAAGGGATACCTTTACCATTTATGTTAAGTTTAGGCGTACGGTTAGGTTTATGCACTTAAGGGGGTTGAGACAATCTCAGTCCACCACATTGCCACCCTGATTACACAAAAATGATAGAGTCAAAAATAGAAAACTGTTTCTCTTAATTTTAAAAGTCTCATGTATACAAGACGAAATTATTTGTGTTCGCACATACATGTAAAAATAAAAAAAAAATGCTTTATTAGCAGTAATGGCACTGTTAGCTTATCACTAAAAGAAGCAAAAATAAGAAAATCCAGCAAGCATTTGAGCAGCAAAAACACCACCATGAACAGTACTCCACCATTGTTGTATATGTTCTGCATCACATCCTTCCAACGCACAAGATAATGCCATTTTTATAGATTTCCATATTATGTGTTTGCACACTAACCACAACCGCAGCATTTTCCTAAATGCACACTTTGAAACATTTTTTAAAATGCTGTTGTCAAATAAATGGCTTTATGGTTTATGGATATAAACTTACCCTGTGATAACAAAAAGTGTGTGTGAACGATGTTATGGCTGTTGTGTAAACCCATCAGCACACATGCAGTGTCTATTGTCTTGAGGTTTTATCTGATAGTGGGTTGTCTTTGCACAGCTATATGGCTGTGATCTCTGCTTAACTCGCACACATCACTCCATTACTGAGTGCAAAGGAGAGCTCAGAGCTGGCAGACATCAAACTGCTGTGATTGTGTGAGGCGTCTGTCTCATCTGCTGAAGTCCGGAAGAAACACTTGTATCCCGCTGGGCAAATGAAAGCTCTCTTTGGGTTGAGTGGCCTTTCCTGAGCTGTGGAGAGCACATGATGTTTATCACCATGGTTTGAGTGATACTTTATCCACGGTGACTAAATAATGGTTTGAGAAATATGACAGGGAAATTGCTGAATTTTTAAGGTTTTTATGTAAGATTGTCACTTATTTAGTTCAATCTTTCCAAACGAGCGTTTGAAGTGAATGGCTTCCTGTACTGGAAATGATTATGGCATTTTATGGCAGGATATTGTAACACTCTTGTGTTGCTTTTCCCATTGCGCACATTCCGAGGACATTGGCACAAGTGCAAGAATTGTAAGACCCATTTTTGTTCAATGTGACCTACAGGATTGACAAGGATCTTCACTAAAGTAGTGTTATAAGGGACGAGCCATTATCTGTAGCAGAGGAATAGATGTGCCGTTCAAGAAATGTTGGAATAAAGCTTCACTCGCTTATCGCTCACTTACTATGTTTAACTAAGAAGAAGGGTTTTTTTTACAGTCATGTTAAGCTTGTAGGTATATATAATGTGTATTTTGAAATGCAATGGTGAAAGGTGAGATTTTGAACTTCAACATTTTGAGACGTTTGAGAAGTTTAATATTTTTGTATTAACTTTTTGCACAATTCTCATTGTAAAATATTATGCATACAAATAAAAATAATTTCCAATTACCTTCTTAGGTTTTTAGTCAAATTAAGAAGCAAATCTGAGATTGCAAAAACAAAAAGTCATAATTAATGATAAATGTTGCATGTATGATGTAAAACATAAAGATATTTAAACAACATATTTATTTTTGTTTAATAAAAATATTTGAAGAGTGCTGGTATCCAAACAGACATTTTCAAGAGTTCACAAGCAGTTTTGGCATGCTGTGGACATGAGCTGAGACAACCCTGAGCTTGGAGATAATAAGCCCAGGGCTCCCGCCTGGTCAATAAACATTTAAGGGGGTCCGAGATCAGGTAGTTCTCAAGAGCTCTCCCTGGATAAAGGAGGAAAAGTGATGGGGTGGATGGGGGATTTCTTCAAAAATGAAGATAAGGGAAGCAAGGTGAAATAGGCTATTTATTGTAGGCTTGGATTAACCTGATTGGTTTATCGATGATTGCAGATGAGTGACCAGCCATGACCAGCCATATCACGTGCTCCTCTTGAAATTAGTTTATAAAACTTCACTTCAAGAGTTCGCACTTAGATATGCTCAACTATGCTGTCCCGGGAGAGAACCCTGAGCTCGGAGATAGATGAGCCCAAGGTTCCCGCCTTGTCAATGAGCGTTAGGAGGGATACGAGATCAGGTGTTTCTCGACTGCCCCCCGTTAGTACCATCACTAATGTGAGGTTTTGTTTGTTTCAGTATGAAAGATTAAGTGCTTGTGACTGTTGCATGTTTTTTAGATTGTGGGAGGAAAGCGGAGGACCCGGGAAAAACCCACACAAGCACAGGGAGAACATGCAAAACTCCATGCAGGGAGTGCCGGCTGACTCAATAAGATTTAAGCCTATGGCACTCTTGCTGTGAGGCCATGAACCGCCGTGTTGCCCAATAATGTAAAAGATAGAAGTGAAGCATAGAGGGTGGGGTTTTTTTTCTCCAAAAAACGAAGATATGGGATGACGTTTAGCCCGGATAGTTAAGGTAGTTTTGGAATGGTCTGATAGGCTAGCTAATGATTAGCAATAGAGATCAGCTGAAGTTGATCATATCACATGCTCCTCTCGAAATTAGTTTGTGAAACTGCACTTATATCCAAAACAATTTATTAAAGGTGACATTAGATAAAAATGTGTTTAGTTAGGTTAACTTGAAAAGTTAACATGCAGCATTTTTATAGAATGTCTGAGTATTTATGTGCCATAAGTAGCCAGTTTTCATTTTATAAAACAGGCAATTTATGTAATTGGTAGGCCCACACAGAATCTTTAGCCCATCATTGATTCTATTTATTTACTTGTGTAAATGTGTGTAAATTTATATATATTGTTCAGTTTTTAAATAAATTTCAGTAATATTATTGACTAATATGAAAACGTTAATTTGATTTATTTACATTACAGTTTGTAAAGTAACATTTTCTGTCTTTTAATAGATATTATTATATGAGAGACTTGCTTTGTTTACCAAATAAGTGGATCTAGTTGTATTTGCATTGTAAACGTTAAATAAAAGTTAAAATGGTACTGTTTTTATTTCATAGAAGTTTTTAGTTGTGATACCCCCAAAATCATTATACATCAATTTTGCTAAATTTACTAAATTCTCCACAGAAATAGCAAAACATATCTGCAGATTCAAATTCCCTAGTGATTGGCTAGTTCTGTACATGATCCCACAATCTTTTTGTAGTCTGCTGCGCGCCAACTTAAGTTCACCCATGATTAAAATCAGAACATCTTCCTCTCATGCACAGAGCTGTGTTTGTCATTTTTTAAAATATAAACTATATATATTTGTTTAAATACATTTTACATTGATAATGGTGGGCTGCAATGTCAAGCAATTAAATTTGCAACAATTACACGTGTGGGAGTTGGCCCTATCTCACATTTTGTCATTATAATGTGGAAAGGAGCATGAGGGCCAGCTGTGCCACTGTGTGTCGATCCATAGCTCCTCAATGGATCGGTACCACATCCATTCCTGATGCAATCTTAAAGAGGGCCGAGGGCTCATTAGCATTTAAAGAGACATGAAGAGAAACAGCTCACTTTGGTGACTGAGGTGTTTTGGACACGGTAAAAGAAACCACAGAAAAATTTAACCAAAGTCAGTTATAGAGTTTTTATTAACTTAGACCATTTCAATGTGCCGGTGTCACATGAACATTTCCTGCTTGTTACCAAACTATTTCATAACTGTAACAAGAGGCCATTTAATCATACCTTAATGTTAAAACGACTGACATAACATTATTTATCAATATGTGAAGCTTTTTGGATTCTTGGAAGCTATGGAAAATCAAAATGTAATACAGGAAATGCATTAGGACCATTGTTATTGTTTACATCCCTCAAAATGGTCCATATAACATGGGCCTTCAATGTCAATTTTAAAAAAATATGTGATATTGGTGAATATTTCCAGTAACATCTCATGAAAACAGTGGTAGACTGTTGTGTTTGGAATTCAGAGGTTCTATTTATTTATGTATTTATTTAGATAAGGGCTTATCGAGGTCAGAATATTTTACTGTAATAACATTAATCCTGAATATCATTAATAAGCCACACTGTATCACATCAAAAAAGTGCAGTACTCGGTTGTCAAGAGGAGGACAGAGAACAAAATCAGATCTCAAGTGCTTGCTCTAACCACTAAACCAGTGCTCTGGCTCATATTCAATCCATTAACTATGTAAATGAATAAATTGCTTTTCTAATGTTGCATGGCAAACAGTTTATAAACTCATGATGTTTTTTTCCAGATAAATCTAGATTAAAAGCTTTTCTCAAATTAAGCCATTGATTTTTTTCTAGAGCAGCGCCTGTGTTTCCTCTCACAGCAATCAGCTACTTCATAATTGTGTATTTGAGACGAGGCATAGTAATGCATCGTTATTCAGATGATTACAGTCATAACTGCTTAACGCTTACACAATTACATTTGAATGAGGACAGGGAGATGGATTCAACGGTTGATGCTAAAACAAATTAAGCATTTATTTGCTAATTTGTTGTTAAATCCTTGTGCTGAAAAACCAAACAACAACATCTATAATCAAAGTAGATTTATGCTACATTTAAACTGCTGCATTTTTATTTTAACACAGACTCTTCACATGAGAATTATCCTCATCCATGCTGGCATTTTCACAGTGTTTCAGAAAATATCCTCGCCCACAGTATACGATCAAAAACGCATGTTAAAAGCTACAAATAGCTGTAAAATATAGTGCAAAATTGTAATTAACATTCATTCATTCATTTATTTTCCTTCGGCTTAGTCCCTTTATTTATCAGGGATCACCACAGTGGAATGAACTCATCTTTCGTTGTATAGCACTTTTACAATGTAGATTGTGTCAAAGCAGCTTCACATGCATTATAAAAAATTTATACTGTCAGTCTAGTTTTCAGTGTTGAAGTGAACTAACAACTTATCCAGCATATGTATTTACACAGCAGCTGCCAGTCCAGTTGCAACCCAGTACTGGGAAACATTCATAAGCTCTCATTCACACACATAAACCACAGCCAATTTAGTTTCAAGAGTTCACACTTAGCTGATGATTGATTATGAAGCTAGTTTGGCATGCTGTCCCGGGAGAGAGCCCCGAGCTCATAAGATCCTCGAGCCCAGGGCTCCCTCCCGTTGCAAGGCGAGAGGGTAGTGTGAGCTCAGGTAGATCTTGAGAACTCCCCTGCTGGAGTAGCTGAATGACAGATAGTGATTGTTCTTAGGAGCATGTCTATGGTGTCTGTTTGGATTAGTCAATTAACTTAAGTTGCATGTTTTTGGACGGTGGGAGGAAACCAGGGAACCCGGAGGAAACCCACGTGAGCACGGGGAGAACTTGCAAACTCCACACAGAAACGTCGGCTGGTTTGGTAAAGACTGAAACCAGAGACTTTCTTGCTGTGAGGCAACAGTGCTAACCACTAGGCCACCGTGCCACCCATCTAAAGATGGAGGAATAGGGGTGGAAGGGGGGGATCCTTCAAAGCGAAGATAGCTGTGATATGTAACCAAGGGTATTTATAGTAACTTAGGAATCGTCTGATTGGTGCGTTGGAATTTGGATAATGCAGGTCAGCTGCTGGCAATCATGAGCATGTGATCCTCTCGAAATTTGTTTATGAATAAACTCCACTTATACAATTCACCTATAGCGCATGTCTTTGGACTGTGGGAGAAACCGGAACACCCGGAGAAAACCAACACCAACACTGGGAGATATAAGATATTTTATATTATATATTTTATGTATATATTATGGCGCCACGGTGGCCTAGTGATTAGCACGTTCGCCTCACAGCAAGAAGGTCGCTGGTTCGATCCCCGGCTGGGCCAGTTGGCATTTCTGTGTGGAGTTTGCATGTTCTCCCCGTGGTTGCGTGGGTTTCCTCCGGGTGCTCCGGTTTCCCCCACAGTCCAAAGACATGCGTTACAGGGGAATTGGGTAAGCTAAATTGTCCGTAGTGTATGTGTGTGAATGAGAATGTATGGATGTGTTTCCCAGAGATGGGTTGTGGCTGGAAGGGCATCCGCTACGTAAAACAAATGCTGGATAAGTTGGCGGTTAGTTCCGCTGAGGCGACCCCGGATTGGTGAAGGGACTAGGCCGAAGGGAAAATGAATGAATGAATGTATATATTATATACAGATTAATGCGTTTTGAATACTTTAGCTTATCCTTTAGCATGATTTCTGTATAGGAGTCCTCTGTAGGAGTCTTGGGTGTAGAGAAGATGTCAATTCCACACTCAGTTGTGGTGTCATCAAACTACACCTTTGTTTGTTGTTGTGTAGTATTCTTCTCTAGTGGCAAATATTACTATGCTTTTAAAGAGAGATTTCAGGGAAATTATATTGCATTTTTCCTGGAGAATAAAAGCCAAACTTAAAGGAGAAGAGAGGAATGACTGGTTTAGAGACCATCAAATCAAGTCTCAGTATAACCTTAAGCAGTTTCTTTCGCTTGTTTGGTGGCATGTAAATAATTCCTCTCAGGCACAAACACACTGCTTTAGGCTGCACTGCCCATTGTCCTTGTCTCCCTCGTGCCTCAAGCTTGGCATGCCTTTATTTTGCTGGAATGAAGCTGAGTCTGAAGGGAGGGCCGTGTCCTTCTAGAAGGCTTCATGGAGCAGATACAAAACAAGCTGTCCATCATGTGTAGCCTGAAGAATGAAAGCCTCAGCAAGCTTGAGCAAACCACTTCAATAGGACTTCAGTGTGATGTAGGTCACTCAGAACACACCTGGCTGAACAGCTATTGTGTGCCCAGAATGCCAGTCACTGCTGTCTGTGTGCGCTAGTAGGTTTACTGTTTCTGTAAGATGCCCATATTCAGGTATCAGCGAATCTGGCCACTTTATTTGCTGTAATTGTTCAAAAGAGGCATGCTAATCTTATTCAGCAAATAAAGAATAGCAATATAATGGTATACACTGTTAAAAAATGTCCAAAATTTAGTGACCACATTTTTTTTGTTTGTTTCTTTACATTATTAAATGAAGTTGAATGTGTTTTAGTTTTTTTAATATATACGGATTCAGATTGATGTTTCGAATCAACTTGGTGTAAGTTAAAATGTCTTTTTAATTTGATTCGTCTTTAAATTTTAAACCACCAGCTACTTTATTTATTTATTTGTTGTTGTTTTATAGTGTAATGCCTATTATTGGGGGGAAAGAGTGTTCCAGTGTATTCTACAGTGGAAGGACAATGAAACTGATTGGAAACATTGGCCAGTTTACTGTTGGAGGTTTAAAGGCTAATTTAACCATCCTGTTTGCCAACCTTCATTGATTCCACATTCCACAAGGAAGAGCAGAGAGAGAAGGTTTAATTAGAGTATTGGGAAAATTTAGCTTCAAATATTGCAATGCACACAACATTATGGGTGAGTTTAAGAGAGAACAAATTATTTGTGTGTGTCTCGCTGACACATTTGTGACCAAGATAGCAAGTCTTTGTGATGTTTTAAAAGCCATGGTATGCAGGGTATTGTCAGCATACCACCAGGAAGAAGAACCACATCCAACAGAATTAACTGTCGGCGCATGAGAAAGATGTCTGAAAGGGATGTTTGCATTCCACCAAAACTGTTTGTCAGGAGCTCCACGGGGTAAATATACATGGTCGGACTGCTTTAGCCAAACCTTTAGTCACTTGTGTCAATGCTAAACATCAATTTTAATGGTGCCAGCAGTGACAACCTTTGGCTGTGGACTATTGTTTTCTGATGAATCCACCTTCACTGTCTTTCCCAAATAAGAATTACGGTGTGGAGAAGCCTACACGTACCACACACATTGTTGCATGCCCATAGTGAGGCATGGGGGTGTATCAGTGATAGTTTAGTTTGCGATATCTTGGCATTCCTTAGACTCAATACTTGTGCTATATGGACGCGTCACTGCAAAGGACTACCGAACCATTCTAGATGGACCATGTGCACACAATGGTTCAAACATTGCATTCTGAAGGTGGTGCCATGTATCAGGACGTAAATGTACCAATACACACAGCTAGACTGGTGACAGAGTGGTTGATGAACATGAAAGTGAAGTTGAACATCTCTCATGGCCTGCATACTCACCAGATCTGAATATTATTGAGCCACTTTTGGGTGTTTTGAAGGAGTCAGTCAGAAAACATTTTCTTCCACCAGAATCACTTAGTGACCTGGCAACTATTGTACAAGAAGAATGGCTCAAAATCCTTTTGGCCACTGTACAGAGCTTGTATCAGTCATTCCCAAGAAGAATTGATGCTGTATTGACTGCAAAAGGAGGCCCTACAAACTAAAACATGATGAACTAAGCTTAATTAAGCATCACATAGTCAAAATTGTTACTGTGACTTTGTAGATTTCTCAAGGGTAAATGGAAAAAACAATAGATTTTTTTTTAAAGTAATTTGTTCACTTCATTAAGAAAGAATCTCTTTATTTGCATCAGTCTGGCATATTTAGATTGTTTAATTGTCTCCACATTATCATTGAATGGAGCGTCTGTCTCATCTTCCTGTTCTCGGCATCATAAAATGAGTCATAACTCATTTTAATCAACAAACTCAGACCTGATGACGTTAGCATCCCCAGTCATTTCCACTGCAGTGTAGATACTTGAATACTTCAATACAATAACTTCCTGTAACTTACAATACCTCTTCTATTTTAAAAAACATCTAGAAACTTCTCATTCAGCAGTAGTCAGGACTCAGACTGATAATGCATTTTTTTTGGAGACGAGTCTTTCAGTAGAGTCCTTGTGTATGTGTGTTTAAACCAAAGAGTTAAATTGGCAGCGACGCTCTTATCCTGGGTTATTGATTAAGGCTGGCACAGTCAATCGCCAGGGGACAGTTTTAGTGATCAGGGCTGTGGATCAGCAATATGCAGGAATGAGGGCAGTAATGAGGGATGGATGGGCCTTTCAGACTCCTGCCATCATCAGTCCAGACTAAGAGATAAAGGACAAACCAGCCGGCCAAATCAAACCTGCTACTGTCCTCCCTGTCAGATGAGATTTTTTCAGTTGATATGAATTTTTAAAGTCTGGAGAATGATTATCTCTTGGTGCTAGTAATTAGGGTTTTTATTAATGACTTCTTTTCCCATGTGAGCAATTCCAGACCTTGCTTTTCTGGATTAAGCGATCATTGGATGTGCATAAATTAGCATAATTTAAATGTTTGACAGCAGATTTGTAAAAAGGCTCTATATCATACTCACACTCACACTACCAGTAAAAGAAACAAAAATATACATAAAACCCTCTAAGTGAAATTTCCACAAAAATGTAGCATTCAGCATTCTATGTTTATGTTGAGTTACTTTGAAGACCATAAATAGAACTTGTTCTTTGTCATAAAATGGAAATTACTGAACCTACTGTACACACAGAAACCTGATAAAAAATGCTAATTTTAGAAGAAAATCTTAGATGGCATTTAGAGGTTTTTGCATCTGAACTTTTCATATATTTAGTTTAGTTTAGTTTAGTTTTTGTGTTTTTGTGTTTTGTTTTGTTTTGTTTTGTTTTGTTTTGTTTTGTTTTGTTTTG